>OZ010592.1:85433172-85443172 GCA_963932145.1 Acanthosepion lycidas | reverse complement strand
AGTCATAAAGCACTGCACGCGGCCCCAATAGGGCTTGGACCCTCCCCAGTGCGGAAATTCGGGAACAGTACGCACCGGCAATGCACTGCTCCAGCTACGGGACAAAGGCCTATTGGGTAAAAAACATTGGTTTGTAAATATGCTGACATAGTGGCTTTGATTTCAATCCCTGGGTAGGGCAGTGTGTACTTGCACTCAGTCGAAAACATGAAAGCACAATAACTGAACATTACTGAATAAATGTAAGAACTAGACGATATTCCGAGACTTGATTAAATAAAGGGTTCAGTTCAGATCGATATAACCCTGAGGAAGGCCGGATGGCAGAACAGTCGAAACGTTGTTATAACAACAAAGGTGTGAACAATACTCCGAATATAAATAGTTTAAATAATGCATACTTCTCATCCCAGTAATTCAGATAAACTTGAAAAAATGTATTTTCTTGTGTATGTGTGTGTGTGTGTGTGTGTGTGTGTGTAAGTAAATTGTTCTCGTGTTTTTCTTTTTCCTATAATGATTATTCGGTTTTCTTCTTCTTCCTTAAAATAATAATAATAATAATTATATATATATATATATATATATATATATATATATATATATATATATATATATATATATATATATATATATTAAACTTACCTTTCTCCTGTCGGTATAACTGCTTTCGTATTGCCTCCATTATTGTGTCATACACCTCCGTTCAAGTAAAAAGAGTTGTAGTTGATGTATAGACGAAAGAGAATCATGTGTTTCAAATGTAAACAACAAAAAAAGCAGAGAAAAAAGAAGAAAAGACAACAAACTTGCAGGTAATTGATACCAATGAGTAAGACAGTCAAGACTTGTAAATATCTGGAGATGAATGTAGGTAAAAGTAGAGAGAGAGAGAGAGAGAGAGAGAGAGAGAGATTGCTTAGTAAGTAAGCAAAAAAAAAAAAAAAAAAGTAAAGTAAATACTAGTCATTTATGTCTAAACCTATTTACAACTATTATTTTTACACCCACAGACAATTTTTATTTTATTTATTTTTATTTTATTTATTTAGCCTCGTCCTCTTTTTTTTTTTTTTCAGCATCTCCCACCTCTGTCAGGGGCTTACAGCTGATCTAAGCTTATCTGCCTTAGAGATTAGAGTGGCGGATGTTGAAGGCTAGAGGGAAGAAAGATCCGTTTTAATTTAATTTTGCGTTCACCTATCGAGGCATTTTTTTTTTTTTATGAATACCGTTTCTGGTGACATTGCGAATAAAATAATTCCTTAAGTAGTTGTTAGCCAACTAGTCCGAAAGACTATATAACCGGTTCGAGCCTGTCTCAGTGCATAACTCACGTAGCTTCACATAAGGCGAAGCTAAGTAAATACCTCTGTAATAAGCCAAGTAAGATTACGGATTTGTCAAAAAGTGGATGCTACACGACAAAAAAAATTCCATATGTGCCTAGAGAAACACAGCAGACATTTTTCAGGGTACAGAGCCATATCTTATACTACGCTAGTATAAAAACAATTATATAATAAAAAGGAACAATAAAATTATATAAAACTCATTACGGTATCATTTTTTAAATCGGTTTCACCGCAAGCAAATCAATAAATCCACTAAGAGACTATGGGTTTACAGGTTGTGGAAGAATTAGGAACAGAAATATTAATAATGAGTGGGAATAGAACAGAGTAATAAGGAGAACAGTAGATAGCGATTGACATTGCATATGCTCTTCAATTCCTTAATCCGGGCCGCTATCAATTACTCCACCGGGCCTCCAATATGAAAACAAATTTTAAAAAGACCTGCTCGATGGCTGACGTATTTGAATATTTCATACTGATACTATGAATATCTTTTTAAAAAATCGGTTTTCCCCCATGCAAGGCAGTACGGCCACTAAGACACAATGGGTTACAGGGTGTGGAATAATTAGGAATACAAACATTAATGATGAGCAGAAAGAGAAAAGAGTAATCAAGATGGCAGTAGATAGCGATTGACATTGCATTTAAATTTTTGCAGATCAAAGTTAGCTGGAAAGCATGAAGCCGGGATGGAGTTCCTAAACGAGAAGTGCGAGAAAAGAAACTATTAGCATAGAACTTACGGTTACATCGAGCCAGCTAAACTGTAAATTAATGAGATCTCGACGCCAGTCTAGTACTGTGCTTAAATTCATACAGTCTAGGTACCATAGCGATGAGCTCATCCGAACAATTACCATAAAAGCATTTATAAAAAAAAGGCACAGAGAGGCAACCTTACGGCGGTGGCAAAGTGACTGAAGCCGAGCTGCCAGATCAGGACCTATAATATTGCAGAATAAATAAAAAAAAAAAACAATACAGCAGACTAGATTTCTTATATTACTCGGACCGTTATCCTCACCTTCATTGCTATATTGTACGCCCCGGTCTTCTTCAGGTGATTGGAATTTCAAATCGAAGCTTTATTTTGTCCACCAGTGTAGAGTCTTCTAGTTCCACGTGCCATGCCTCTTCTGGATGTCTCTGTTATTTTCCTTTAACTCAACCATTCAAGTTTTGGTTCACTACTGATGTAGCCTCGTATTGAACTCACAAATCTTTAGGACTAGTTACTTGATCTAACCAACGCCTTTATGCTTGAGGACATCTGTGCAAAAATTTCTGGGATTTACAAAACCAATGTCTCAGCAATCATTTTTTGCCAGAGTTTATATTGCAATTTTTTGTTGTTATTCATTTCTTTTCTCTAGCACTTGTTATTCCTGGTTCCCATATTGTATTCATTTCTATACTTAGTCGGCTCAGGAGATTTTTGCGGCCTAGAATATGTGCCAATTCCTTACGTTTTCGTACTGTCCAGTGATGTTCCCTATCTGTTATTTCAATCTCATCCCACGTTGATCTCCCTTTTCCCTCTATATGTGGTTTAGCTACGCCTGTTTTTTTTTTTCTATTTTCCTTCGTGTTACTGCTTTACGGTGTCCTTATCTTAAGAGGGCGACCTGTTTCTCCTTTATATTTCTTGTCACAGTTGCACGGGATGTCATACACACAATCCTTAGTCATGTTCTCCACTATGGGGGGGTCTTACTCGGAACGATCACCAGAAGAAGGCCGAAGCGTACAAGGGCCGAAACGTTGTGAATATGGCAATGAAGATGAAGATAACAGTCCGAATAATGTAAATAATGCAAGTAATCATAATACCTCATCTCAGAGATATAGACAGATATTGAAGAAAAATTCCAGTCACCTGAAGAAGGTCGGAGCGTTGTGAATATGGCAATGAAGTTAAGGATAACAGTGTGAATAATGTAAATAATGCATGTAATTATAATGCCTCATCTCAGAGATATAGACAGATATTGAAGAAAAATTCGAATCACCTGAAGAAGGCCGGAGAGTACAACGACCGGAGCGTTGTGAATATGACAATGAAGATGAGGATAACAGTCCGAATAATGTAAATAATGCAAGTAATTATAATACCTCATCTCAGAGATATAGACAGATATTGAAGAAAAATTCCAGTCACCTGAAGAAGGCCGGAGAGTACAACGGCCGGAGCGTGGTGAATATGGCAATGAAGATGAGGATAACAGTGCGAAGAATGTAAATAATGCAAGTAATTATAATACCTCACCTCGTAGATATAGACAGATACCGCACTTCTTACTTGTGTAACTCTCTTCCGACTTCTTGCCTTCTTGTCAAATACGATCTTCGAAAATTTAAATGCAAATTCTATCAGCATGTTCTGTCTCCTTAAAATCTATTCTTATATTGCCCATTCTCCTCGATAACGTTTTCTCAGTTACCCGATAATCCCCTTGCATCTCAATGTCTTTATCGACGTGCTTCGGACGAAATTAAAGGAAAAAAAAAAACATTGGAATAAATATCTTGAACTGTATGCACAAATCTGTTTTTGCGGGTGCCAAACTGAAACCAAAGGCCGTTATTGAAAAAATAGACGCTTCAATATAAAACGCAACTGAAGCATCCGTTGGGGATGTGTGTTACCTCACTAGGCTTTACCAAATTACAATTAGGTGGCGCTGTTTACGCCAATAAAAAGACAAACATTCCCATCTCTTCTCTCTCTCTCTCCCCCCTCTCTCTCTCTTTCTTCCTCTAGCTCCCTGATGTAGTAGCGCGTAAGTAAGCTGTCCCCACTGAAGTGCTTTCACTTCCCCGGTCGACTGATGACTGAACTCTCACGCACACGCACATACACATATGTGTGCATTACAGACGCTTATATCGCGTACACAAAGAAGCACATGGATAAGTTTTTCTTTTAATATCTTTCCTTTTCGACTGTGTACACGTTAATGTAATTCATTTTTTTAATACACGCATTTAATTGTAGTTTGTTTAAACTCTATGTTTTTTTTTACCTTGTTTATGCCTGGACTCACATGAGTCCGCCAAATATTGTTTGACTGACAAATGTTCCAGGCGCCATAAAATATTTACTAAAAATGTAGTCACCTACCGACAAAAGAGGTGAGTACTGCATCAAATTAAACAAATTATTTTGACTTATTTAGATAATCCCTTAA
Source organism: Acanthosepion lycidas (assembly GCA_963932145.1). Lineage (NCBI taxonomy): Eukaryota > Metazoa > Mollusca > Cephalopoda > Sepiida > Sepiidae > Acanthosepion > Acanthosepion lycidas. The sequence continues at coordinate 85,438,623 of OZ010592.1, read as the reverse complement.
AACTTTTTTCCGGCTACGTTAGTCTAGAGCAGGGTTTTTCAGAGTGTGGGTCTCTACCCTTCAGTGGGTCGAGAGATAAATAAAATGGGTCGTGACAAAAAAAGAAAAAAGAAAAAAATACACAATTGAGATCAAAAAATATTAACAACTTTTAATGTTGCCCAACATTCATAAAACATCGTTGGCTCAAAAATAGCAGTCTTTTCAGGTATCTACCTAGACAGAATGTTCATGTTCCACCATTTAGACTATTCGGATCATAGACTCGTCTATTCCCGGGTGGTGTTAAATAGTAGGCCTAGGATTGCTGGACACTTGAAGTTCAACGTGTTTTTACTAGACAGGAGGAACTTTCAGCAAAAGCTGATTAAACTAGTGCAGCGAGAATTTGTAGGCGGTTATTGGGAGTAGGTGGTGGGAGAAGCTTAAGGATAGGATTAGGTCCTTCACCACTGAATATAGACAATGACTCGCTCTAGATAAGGCTAAAAAGGTAAAGACTCTAGAGGGTAGTCTCTTCCGGGTGGTGGCTTGGGGATTCCCTGGAGATAGCCGTAGCTAGGCAGGCCCTGCAACGCGTGGCTAGCAAGCGCTATTAGAGTCATGTAGTTAAACATAATTAAAAAAAGATGTCTAACGAAGCCGTGAACATGGGCGCAGAATTACGCAAGGAAGAGATTCGTCGAGGTTCCGATTGATACATTCGCGAGGTCATTACCCTGGAGGGACGTTCTCTGATGTCGACCAAGGTGATGTGCGTGGCGTTTCGGCGACATTTCGAGAGACGTTTTACTAAAGAGCCTGGTTTCAGTGGCGACGAGTTTCGCAGCTATTTGGCTGACTTTCCTCGGCTTTAACCGACAGAAGCGGCTAGCTCCGAGGGCGAGATCACACAGGGCGAAGTTTACATGGCATTGAAGAAGGTCGGCAGTGGCAATTCTCCGGTTCTTGAGTTCTGCCCTGTGAAATGTACCTGAGGCTGTCGCACATCTTTGTCCCGATTTTGACAGTGGTGCTCAACAACTGGTTCCGGCAGGGGTCCATCACCGACCTAATTTCCAGGGATGTGATCACGCTGTTGAAAAAGGGCAAGGTGTTGGACGGGATTTAAATGATTGCAGACCCATATCTCTGCTAAACAAAGAGATAAATATTATGTCCAAGATGCTGACGGAGAGGTTCCAGTCAGTTATCGCGAGCTTGTTGGGACTCGAGCAGACTCGTGCTGTAAGGAGACGAACAATTGAAAGCAACCTGCATCTGATACGCGCGATCATAGAGAGTGTAAAAGACGACAAGCGAGCCGCGCTGATCAATTTAGATCAATTTATATCACTCTATTTGACAGGATTGACAATCAATAGCTGACTGCTGCCTGCAAGCCACCGGATTTGAACCCTATTTCTGTAAGTGGATCAGCCTCTTGTATCGTTCCCCCAGTGCTATGGTACAGGTGAATGGGAATTGGTCGAGCGCTTTTGCGCTGTTTCGGTCGATCCGACAGTGTTGTCCGCTGTCGGCCTTACTTTACGCCTCAGCGTTGGAGCCCCTCCTTCGCCGGCTGAGGAACAGGACGTGCAGTCCGGTCCCACGCGGAATCGTTGTATTCCCTGGTGGAGCTCAAGCCAGGGTTTCCGCGTACGCCGAAGATGTATTCATTTTCGTGTCGCGACATTAAAGTGGTATAGATGGCACTTGAACAGTACGATAAGGTGACAGGCATCAGGTCTCCCGGCTTGCGGCTAGGTGCCTAGAAGGAGGCCGCGCTTTGGTTGGACAGATGGACCCGTCCGCATTCTTGGAGTGTGGTTCGAGCCCGGACTCCGGCTGAAGAAGAATTGGTCAGAAGTAGAGGTAAAGATCGGGGCGTCGGTCCGAACTTGGCTCCGAAGGAGGTTGTTCTTAAAGGGTAGTGCTGAGGCATGTGCTACTTACGTTTTGCCCCTCATCCTTGGCTGTACTTCCTCTTTGTAGGACTCGTAGTGAGGCGATCGAGCATTTGTTTACCAACCTCTTGTGGGGTGGTTGAAAACACTGGGTCTGTAAGGAAGCCTGTTATCAGCATCCGTGTCATGGGGGCCTGGGATTGCACACCTGGCGAGTCATCGCCACGCCTCAAGGTTGGCTTTCCTACGCCGCTTTTTTTACAGAGGACTCAATTTTGTTGCGGAGTGTTAGGGAAGTCTTCCCTAGCCTTACCACCACTCCTCCCATTTCTTGGGGTAAGCGCCGTCGTCGTGGTGGAAGGTTGTCGAGTTTCCTCAGCGTGTATCAGTCGGCTTGAAGGTCACTCCACGGTCCAGTGACCTTTCTCGGCCTTGGAAACTATTATATCGTGAATTAGTGGAAGGGTTGCGAAGGATCCTCTGTGTGATAGGCTGGGCTTGTCGGCATCAAGTTGCGCTCTTTCTGGTCTTGGGCGCCAGCGGTGGATTATCTCAGCAACCCTGAGTTTTCGCTTAGCTAGTAATTGCCGTAACTTTCAGATGGGACAAGTCAGATTTACCAGACTGTCATCGGTGTGACCTTGGCTTAGAGGAAACGGCTTCAGCACACCTTCTACCATTGTCCTCAGGTGCGCGCCTTCTGGAATTATGTGGACGAGTTGACGGTTTGTATCGCTCCCGATCAGCTATTGTGACAATGTGTCTTCGTCATTCTCCGGGGTAAAACGGAAGGTGTTTTTTACGTTGATAGCCTTGGCTAGAATGGTGGTGTGGACGTCGCGAAAGGATGGAATCTTGCGAGATGAAAGTTATTCGCGTCAGGATCTGGTTGTTTTCTTTAAGCATTAGTAAAAATCAGATCTGATAGAAAGCGTTTGATTTCGATAGATTTCGGCAAAAGGTGGGTAACTAAAGTGAGCCTGGTTCGTGTGGACGGAACTAGCCTTGATTTTCTCTTTTAAGTCCGTTTGATGCAACGAAGCTGTTTCATGTGTACACTCTCCTGACTAAGTTATACAATATTTCGTTTTCCTAGTGAATATGAATAAGTGTTGTTCCCGGCTTGTTTTCCGGCATTCTCTTGTTATTGCCCATGTTGAGATTCCCTGCCTCCCCAGTGTGTTTTTGCCTCCAATTTTTCATCTCGCGCATTTAATGCATGCCCACACCAACCCTTTCAGGCTATGACAGGAAAGCCATTGGACATTACTTTCGTTCCTGATGCAAGCCCATCAGCAGTTTACTCACCGACCCATGACCCTCACAGAAGAAGAGAGTGAAACATGACCTCGAACGAGACGTCGCATTCGGTATAAAACCGGTGCCATTGAAGTCTAATAGCTGTACGCGTAGATATTCCTTTCTTTGAACCATATAATGTTAATAGAGGTCTGTGGTCTGTTTTCAACCTAAAATTTCTTCCATGAATAAATTTATGAAATTTCTTTACAGCAAATATAATTGCTAGAGCCTCTTTTTCTATTTGGTGGTAATTTTTCTCTGCTGGTAGTAGCGAATGGGAAGCGTGAGCGAAGGATTTCATTTTACCGTCATCGTATTTGCATAAAATCTCCGCTTCAAAATCATACTCACTAGTTTCTGACGCCACTATAATTTCTGCTTTTGGATTGTAGTGTGCTAATGATAAATAAGTGTTTTCTTTATTATTATTTCGTCAGATGCATTCTGACAGTTATCATTCTAGTTACACATTATTTTTAGGTAGACTGTTCAGTGGAGCTCTCTAATCATGCATATTATGTATATATATTTGATAGTAATTAGCCAGTCCTAAAAAAGCTCGTAACGTAGTCACGTTTGTTGGTGAAGGTATATGGACCTGGTTGATGACTATATGATCAATACTTTAACCAAGGTATTTCATTTTCAGCAAAAACAAATCGCATTTTTCTTCACTAAGCTTGAATCTGTACTCTCTTAAGTTTTCCAAAATTTGTTCAAATGCCCAATATATTATTCTTTACTAGCAGCATGGCGAGCCGTTGCCCGTGCTTGATTAAAAAATCGTACGATTCATACAGCAATCGCTATCACTTGACTTAAAATATTTTTGCCCTTCCTTGCCTTTAAATGAGTGCCTTTTGCCGTGCTGATGTTTCTACATGCCTTACTTCTTGCCTATCTCACACTGCGAATTTTTTCTAAGCTCTATACTAAACATTAAATCTGTTACGAAAAAAAAAAGTAAACAAAATGAACACAAAACGATCAGCTTTAAAAAAGGACTGGTAACTGGAAAAACTGAATGAAAAAAGAATGTTAACAACAAATACTTTTTCACACCCAACCCAGTTCTGCGTAATCAGAATCAACGTTGAGTTTAAGCAAGCGAATGAGCCAATTGGAGTAAAGTGCCATGCAGATATAAATTTTTCCCACTTGTGACGAATGCAACTATCGATATTTTTGCATGCTAGCATGCTAGTTAATATTCGTGTCAATCAGCTGTTGGCCCTCACGCTGGCCAATAGAATCTTCTTGCCTATTCGTGGCAGCCAACTTTAGGCTCTCACTCTGGTCAGTACAAAATGGCCGCAAACTAGATAAAAACTGCCGTAGAAGCATGAAAAAATCGATTATTTACACTATCGATAGGGGTTGGGAAATGCAAAGTCGGTCTTGGCCTTCCTAACTTGAAGCATGTGCATGCAAATCTTGGTGCAAATCCGTCAAAAATTGCTGCCGTGCATTCGTTACACACACACACATCCTGTCTTTTATAGATAGATAGTAGGTTGGTGCAAAAATAATGTCGTTTTCTCACATAGTAATATATGTGAGGAAACGACATTATTTTTGCACCAACCTAATATATACACTTTTGATTGAAATGTCGCCTAGATACGCCACTATGAAATCGTAATCCGCAAGGATGGTAGCCATAGCCTGTTGAAAAATATCTGGTGCCACATTTAGGCCAAAATGAAGTCGGTTAAACTTATACAATTATCTGTACGTGTTTATAGGCGTTTCTTCCGAACATTCATTTCTAATCTGAATTTGTAAATACGCTTCAGAGAAATCCTGCTTTGAAGATATTCATCCGTCGTTTAACTTAAAAGAAAACATCCTCTGGATTTGGTAATTTCTTTCTAAACAACTGTTTAATCCTGTCGAGAAATTCGCGTAACCACGAATTTTTTTTTCTTTACTTACACCGCTGGTGCATCCCATTTTGAATAGTCATTTTTTTTCTATTACACCAATTCTTTCGAGTCTGTCCTAATCTTCGTTGACTTGTTACAATGCTGATAGTACGCTCCGCCTCGACTTAAATACTGGCATCGAACCTTTTTTACTTGAAAATCCGCCTTGAATTTTAAACACCGACTCAGTTCATTTAACAGAACATCAGGAAAACATTTTTTAATTCTCCCTTAAGATTTTCGCTCTGATTTTTTAAATTGGTCGCTTGTCCACTGACGTTTTTACAATAATCACTTATCGAAAAATTCAAATAATTCCATCCAGTCAATACCGAATA
>OZ010592.1:85375672-85428172 GCA_963932145.1 Acanthosepion lycidas | reverse complement strand
AGTATATGTGAACATGTTGTGTACATGGAAACAGGGGAAAAATATTGAAACTCGTCAGACTGAGGAGGGATGTCGGGTGTAAGGTGACATTAACATATTCTTTGTCATAAAAATAATAGAATTTGTGTTGTCATTATTTTTAAGCTGGTTTAGTAACTTACACTCTCTTTTATTCTTTGTCACTGTTTCTCAGACTTTCTTTGTTATGCTTTCTTTTTCTTTCTCCCATTTTCTTTTTGCTTCTCTTCTTCTTTCCTTTTTTTTATCTCTCTTCCCCTTTCCGTCCTTTTTCTTACTTTCTTTCTTTCTTTCTCTCTTTTGATTTTATTGATAGGCTGGCGGTCGTGTGATGCCGAGATGTTGAAGCCGAACTACCTGTTAAGATGAATTGGCGTTTTAATCGATGGAGGTTACAGTAGTGGGTTGATTTGTAGTAGGGTGCATTTGTTGCCGAGGTGACGACGTGGGATTAGGTGTAGCTAGTAGTCTTGTATCAAATCGAGCGGAATGTTTCGGCCTGGATTAAGGTCGAATGTTGTATAAACGAAACAGAGTCGTCCTGGTGACTGGGAGAGTATGCCTGTATCAAATCGAGCGGAATGTTCCTGTTGGATTCAGGTCGAATGTTGTATAAACGAAACAGAGTCGTCCTGGTGACTGGGAGAGTATGCTTGTATCAAATCGAGCGGAATGTTTCTTTTGGATTCAGGTCGAATGTTGTACAAATGAAACAGGGTCACCCTGGTGACTGGGAGAGTATGCTTATATCAAATCGAGCGGAATGTTTCTGTTCGATTCAGGTCGAAACTGGTATAAACGAAACAGGGTCACCCTGGTGAATGGGAGAGTATGTCTGTATCAAATCGACCGGAATGTTTCTGTTGGATTCAGGTCGAATGTTGTATCAACGAAACAGGATCACGGTGTTGACGGCGAGACTAGGCCTGTAGCTGGTGGGATTAAGGATGATCGTCGGAACGTCTCTATTTGGAGTCAACGAGGGAGGTCGAAAACTTTGAGGTTTTAGAAATCACAGTGTTTGGCTTCGGGGACCTGGCAGTGACGGAGCTGGTCACTATTAAATTCCGTGTGTGAAGAGTCGGGTGATATTAGTAAAGCTTGGCCGAGGTCACTGCTACGGTGAGAGAAGCTGCCATCGTGATGACGGCGTCAGTACCCTGCGTGTCGGCATGGGGCCTTTCGGCCGGCAACTATGTGGTAAAATGGGTTGATTTGTTGTGAGGCACGTTGGGGTCACGATGGTGACTACGGGGAATGCCTGGTTGTGACAATGTCGCGGTGTTATAAATCACGGCGGTTGGGGTCACGAGCCTAGTGGTGTCGAAGCTGGATTGCCGGCATTCACTAATCCCATCCGACTCCACGTACGAAGAGTCGGATGGGATTAGTGAAGCCTGAGAGTGGTAACAGTTGTGTTGAGAGAAGCAGTGATGGCGTTGGCAGCGCGCCTGCGTGTCAGCAATCGGCTTTTCGGTCCGGAGCTGTGTTGGTCGTTACGAGACACCTGCTTTTAAGCAGATCTGGCAGTCCCCAGGATCATCATCTTTTCTGGCGAGAACGTTCGCGATTGACCTCTGTGTCGCTTTCATTGCAGGCACTTGTTTCATGGACCGGACGTTATGCTCAGAGATTATGCGCAGAAAACGACTTTTTTATTTTGTGTTCTGCCTTCTTGGCGTTCACTTCCGGCAGACATGCAAAATGAATCAGAAAAGGTCTGAATGCAGTTGAGTATTACATTACTTTTTTTCACGTTTTTTCTTTCTTTCTTTCTTTCCTTTTTCTTTCCTTTTTCTTTCTTTCTTTATTATATTCTTTTTCTTTCCCTCTCTCTCACCCATATACCCATTCTCTTTCTTTTTCTTTCTTTTTTACATTCTTTCTCTTTTTCTCTCATATTCTTTTTACTTATTTGTTTCTGTCTCTTTCTTTCTCCATATTTTAACGAATCGAATTTATTGTTTTTTTGTTTTTTGTTTTTTGTTTTTTGTTTTGTTTTGTTTTACCTGTGTCATTTCAAGAACAGAATTCTTGGTTTTACTCTTTCTACTTACAATATAATGGAATTTTTTAGAAGTTCAGTAAAGAAAAGAAAATTCAATAAAAGAAGAAAAAAGATTCGATGCCGATAGAAATAATCCAACTTGGAAGGAAATAAATACTAACCTTAATCCGTTAATCTGCCATCGTTGATCCACCATAATTGATCTGTCATCGTTGAAGTTATTTTCAGGTGCTTGTCTCGAGCGAGCGTTTGTTGACAGGCTTACGAGAAACGCGAGAGAAGAAGATTTGCAAAAATTATTTTCTTCTTCTATTTCTAATGTACCTTCATGACATTGACGATCATGGCCCTCCACAACTCCCCATCCTTTGTAGCTCCAAATAAGACATTTCCTATCATTTTCCTATCACTCCTAATCCATGCCTTGCCCTAACATCCATTTACATAAGCTTGTTAAGTAGGTTATTCGCGTTCTCCTCTATCTCTCTCACCTTCAATACGTCATGTGAGTGTCAAATTCTCCAAGCCCGCTTTCCACATTATGAAATATCAACTCTTTCTGATTCTAAGTGTCTTTTTTGTTTCCATTTTCTCTAAAGTTTCATCATTGCTCTCATGTTTAATCCATGGTATTCTCAGCAGTTTTTTCTCCATTAGTGAGGCGATTATCTAGAATTCATTGCCATATAGGAGGACTGATATTGCTTAACAGTTCAGTTTTCTTTTTCCTGTTTCTTAATACTTTATTTAGCACCTTTCGCTATTTCAATGCGCCTTCGGATTTCGGTGTCGCATTTTCCGCCCTGCCTTGAAAAACAAGCTTATTCGCGAACAGAGAACTTTGTAAGTCAGTCTTACTCGTTATTAATATCAGTAACTCTAATACTAATAGTTACTAGTATGTACTGTAGCATCAGCATTAGTAGGAATATCAGCGGCAAAATTAGTATCACAGCGTAAGTACTCTTTATCCAAAATTTCAAAATATAGAAATCTCCAAAATCCTCAAACCTCACATATCCGAAAACCTCCAAAATCTGAAAGTTTTTCAGGTGCCTTGCTAAAAATGGAAATCTTCAGAAATCTCTTGGAAGGTTCCTAAGTGATGTGCAGCTGTGGTAAATGACCTCATCTACCCTGGGTGAGTATTCCCCAGCCCAGCTACGTTGCCTACTATCGTCACAGCAGCACTTTCGTCGATTACTTACCAGGTGTTTCGTGCTCAGTAAAGATATTATTCAAAATGTCAAAGACTCCTGCATTTATATATATATATATATATATATATATATATATATATATATATATCTACTATCTATATTTCTCTTGTTGTCTGTCTGTGTGTCTGTGTGTCTGTCGTGGGCGTTGTTACATCGCCCAGGCCGCATTTCTCACCCGATTTCGATGCGGTTTTCAACACAAGTTTGCAAATGGCTGCCGTAAGGATATGACTCAGGTTCCGAAAAAATCGATAATCGAAAAAATCTGCTTACAGAAGGAATGATCGCATTTCAACCAAATTTGACACCCTCTTAGAGTCTATCATTAGAAATGTTATCCAGAAGTTTCATGGTCACTGACCCCTAAACAGCGCTGAAAATCGATATAACCCCAAAACTGATACGCTCAGATTGCGCCTGAACCGCATGTCGGTTTTTAGCGAAAACCGACCGGATTTATGAAGAGGCCATTGGGAGTCACCATGTGAAATTTCAAGTCTGAGCGTCCCCCAAATAGAGTGCAAATCGACAATCGGTCAACCCTTAAAAATGTTTTTTTGCGGTTGGGTATTTCCTAAATGCCGATTAATTTAAGGTGACGCTATGCGTGGGAAGAAACAGGTCAGTGTGTGCAGTGGAGTGGAAGAAAACACTTGACCTCAAATTCTGGAATGGGTGCAGGGCCATTGAAATTCGGCTTTTTTATCCCTGCTACCGGTTCTGACTTTGAGCCACGAATGACATATTCGACTTTGTCAACACTATTGCTTTAATCGTAGTAAGATCAGCACGGCAAAGGGCACTCCTTTAAAGGCAAGGAAGGGCAAAAATATTTTAAGTCAAGTGATAGCGATTGCTCTATGAGTCGTACGATTTTTTAATCAAGCACGGGCAACGCCGGGCCATGCTGCTAGTATATATATATATATATATATATATATATATATATATATATATATATATATATTATAAGTAGTCATCATGTTTCTTGACGACGTACAGAAAGTACAAAACATTATTTTTACATGAATTCTGAATTTCACAACTTAAAAACAGTGTGAGCATTACATGACTAGGTCATTACCTGTATTTCAAAAATCACTTGGAAGGTTTCTAGGTGATTTGTAGCTGTTGTGAGTGAACTCGTCTGCCCTGGGTGGAGGTTATCCATCCCAGCTACATAGCCTACGTTTGTGCCAGTGTTTTGTAAGCGAGGATCACAACAATACCTTAATTCGTGTTTCGTGCTCAGTAAAGATATTATTCAAAATGTCAAAAAGTTTTGAAGATATATATATATATATATATATATATATGAGTAGTGAAAAGAAAAAAGTAAGCATTTATGTTTATCGATATTTTGTACACGTACAAAAAGTACAAAACATTTTTTCGTGTAATCTTTTAAATCCGTGTAAGCATTACATGACTGGCGCCATTACACGTATCTGTATTTACACAAAATTTATTGAATTTTATATAAATCTACTTTCAGGGTATATGTATAAGCTGAAATATAAAGGGATATCAAGTTTATGACTGGGTTCCATTCCCAAGCAGCCCCATTTTATAGATGCCACATACAAACTAAATAGTCTGTATTCCAAAATCCGAAAAAATCTGAAAACCGAAGCACTTCTGGTTCCAAGAATTTCGGTTAAAGGATTCTCAATATGTATTAATAATAGCAGAACTAATAATACTAATCTAAGTACTAATAGTTATAGTAAAATTATTTGTAGTAGTAGTAAGAGTAGCAGGATTAGTAGTAGTAGTAGTAGTAGTAGTAACAGCAACCGGATTACTTGTAGTAACACTAGTAGTTGAAGAATTCATAAGTAATAGTAGAAGCAACAGAATTAGAAGCAGCATCATTCGTTGTAGAAAGTGCAAAAATAGTTGTAATCTATGAGAAATTAAAATAAAATAGTAAAATAAGATCATAATAATAACTACAGTGTAACCCGGATATAAGAGAGTTGTCGGAACCGGATAAGAAGTCTCTTTTATCCGGGTTTCTCTTATATCCGGGTATGGTCTAATTTATATACATTAACACAGGCTCTAATTTGGGACCAGAGAAAAGATCTCTTATACCCGGGTTTTCTTATATCCAGGTCTCTTATATCCGGGTTACACTGTAATAGATTTTTCCATGATGCTAAAAGTAAAGGAATCGGAAATTGGTTTCGTTAAACACCGTTAAGTCGCGGTTTTGAATCTTATAAAAAAGGCAAACATTCCTTGACTCATGTTCTTTCTCCTTTTAGCTCCAAGATGTAGCACTACGTGGTAATTACGTTCCCGCTGGAGCACGTTAGATTCCCGATTACAAGTGACGATTGAATTCTCTTCCCACTTCCCAATCCATGGCGCTCGCACGTGCCTTCCAAAATACCTCAACCTATGAAGTAGGCCAAGCTTTCTCTTTTGTTGTTCCATCTCAGCGCAAGGCTGACTTTAGCCCGACCATTTTAACGATGCTTATACTGATTTACCCTAGCTTCTGAAGCAAGAGAAAGAAAGCGTACATCCCATATCCAGGTTTAAACCTTCCAACGATAAAGTAGAAACTTTCCTTTAGCTGTTCCAACTCTGCGCAAGGCTGACTTGAGCTCGACCATGAATACACACCTTAACCTTAAATACACAAAAACATGCAACATTTTAAACCTTTGTTAATAATAGCACTAGCAGAATTATTAATAGAGGTGGTAGCAGCAGAATTAGTAATGCTAGTATCAGCTTTAGCAGCAGATATATTGCAAAAGTAGTAGTAGCAGAATTAGTAGTAGAAGTAGTAGCATGTAGAATTAGTAACATTAATAGAAGCTTCAGTAGTAGTAACAGAATTAGTAGTAGCAGTAGCAGCAGAATTAGTTATACTAGTAGCATTGGTAGGAGATTTATGCATAACAGCAGTAGTAGCATTAGTAGTAGTAGAAGTAGTAACAGCAAAATTAGTAATACTAATGACAGCATTATTTATAGAAACTGCAGAATTAGTTGTAATAGTAGCAGTAGCACAATTAGTAGTAGAAATCGTATTAGCAGAATTAGTAATACTAGTAGTAGCATTATACGTAGTAGAAACTGTAGAATTGGTTATATTAGTAGTATTAGCAGAATTAGTTATACTAATCGACTTTAGTAGCAGAGTTGTATTTATAATAGGAGCAGAACTAGTACTAGAAGTGTTAGCAGGAGAATTAGTAATACTAATAGCAGCTACATATAGTAGTATCATAGTTAATAATTGCAGTTGCAGCAGAATTAGTAATACTAATAGCAGCCTCAGTAGTAGTGGTAATAGCAGCAGAATTAATAATATTATTATCAGCTGTAGTAGCAGAATTATTTGTAATATTAATAGTAGTTGCATTAGTAGTAGAAGTAGTAGAAACAGAATTAGTAATACTAACTAGTGTCAGCTTTAGTAGGAGTAGCAACAGAGCTGGCGAGAAAAAACCAGGGTACAAAAGCCTGACTGGGGACCACGGGCAGTTCTTTGTGACTATCGTATAAAGTTTTGCTTTTTTCTCACTACATTTATATACGTTACAAGCTAAGTACAAGTGACTATGAAAGGATGAAAAGTTTTTGTGGATTTCGATGTCATTCTGTGATCATTTTTTTTTTAAATAATGAATTTTGACAAGAATTGTTTAAATAATTTTTAACAATTTTAATTAGAATGATTTATAGGGTTTTAAATCTTATAAAATTCTCTATTCATTTTATCTGACAGGTGATACTGTTATTAAGTAAAAACTATATTTACTGATCATAAATGGAAAAGAATACTACAATTTAGCGACCCCCAGTATTTTAAAAAGAATATTGATTAAAAAGAATTTTCGTATGTGTATAAACATGCTTATTATTGTACATAATTGAGTTACAATAAAATTTAGTATTTTATATGAATACTAACTTATGAAAAGTGAGATGTAGTAGAGTTGGGGGGGAGGAGTGTATCATAGATTTCGGGGTGGTTCAGACTTTTCACCGGCCCTTAGTATCAGAATTCATTAGAGCAATAGCAGTAGCGGTAGTATTAGTAATAATATTACCAGCTTTAGTAACAAATTTAGTTCTGTATATAATAGCACAATTAGCAGTAGAAGTGGTAGCAGTAGACTTAATAATACTAATACCAGCGTTAGTAGAAGTAACAAAATTGTTTGAATTAGTTATATTAGTCACATTAGTATCATCTTTAGAAGTAAAATTATAATTAGTAGTAGTACTACAAAGTTAGTAATACTAGTGTCCTCTTTTTAGTATCATAATTAATTATAATAATATTAGTAACACATTTGTAGAATTGGTAGCGACAGAATTAGTAATATTAGCAGCGGCTTAATTCTTCGTAGAAACTGCAGAATTAGTTGTAATAGTACTAGTAGAACAGTACCAGCAGAATTAGTGATACTAGTATCAGTTTTAGTGGCAGTAGTAGGAGAATTAGCTGTGATAGTAATAGTATCAAAGTTCATAGTAGAACTTATTACAGTAGAATTATTTAACTCGTAGTAGCTTTAGTCGCGGTAGCAGAAATAGTTGTAATAGTAGTAGTAACTCAATTAGTCGCATTAGTAATATTAGTGTCAGCTTTAGGGGTAGAATTATTAGTAGAGCAGCAGAATTACTAATATTAGCAATAGCATTAGTAATACCAGAAGAGTAAGTATTGGTACCTAGCACATTTTTAGTTGCGATTACAGTAATTTAGTAGTAGTAACAGCAGTATTAGCAGTAAAATTAGTAATTTTTTGACGACTGTACACACTCACCGTAGTAGGGATCAACGAGTCATTGCAAATTCCCTGATCCTTTCTTTAGATGCATAGTATGTGCATCGACAGGGCTACATACAGTTTTGAATTCAGAGTTGTCCTTCTACTAGACTGGTTGCCAATCGTGGCTACAAAGCACAGACGGTCTCACTATTCACGCATACTTGGAGGTTTTGAATTCAAAGTTGTTCTTCTCCTGGACCGGTTGCCACCCAAGGCTATAAGACCCGGTCTGTCCGTGCTATTTATCCATAGCTGGAGGGAGAAGGGGTGGATTCATATTGTTATATTTTCGTAAAAAAAAAAGGAAACTAACCTTCTTTCCCACGTGACTTTTCACACGTTCCCTTTCCTCTTTAAAAGCTGCGTTCTTCTTCCTTTTTATTCTGAATTCTTTCCTTTGTTGATTACTAACTGCTGTGAATTAAGTTCAGTAAAGCCTTAAGAAAAGGTTATTCTATCCTTGCTTTCTTCTTTGTACTACGTAACAATTTACTGAACTTAATTCCTCATGGACAAGATTATTCGTCTGGACAAGTTTGATATATCTTTTGCAGACCCTCAGGCTAGCAAGCTCTGGAGACTATGGTACCGTAATTTTAATTATTACTTATCAACTATTGCTTCTTTAAACCCGGACAAACTCGAAGTCCTTTATTTAAACATCCGTGCTATCGGTGCTACAGTTGCTGATGTTATCGAAGGTTGTTCTGGATTTGAACATGCTGTTGAATTGCTGAAAAGTGTTTATGACAAGTCTCCAAGTGTTATTCATGCTAGACATTTGTTGTCTACACATCTGCAGCAGGAAAATGAGTCTGTAGACCAATACCTTCAGGCCTTGAATCGACTTGCTGCTGACTGTTGCTTCCAAGATGTTACTGCTACTACTTACAGGAATGAATCTGTCCGTGATGCATTTATACGTGGTCTCCGGTCCCCCTCAATACGTACCAGACTGCTAGAAAATGATACGCTAACTCTCAAGGAGGCTACTCAATGTGCTAGAGCCTTAGAACAGGCTCACTTTCGTGCTGAATCATACGCTTCTCAGATTGGGTCAGCCGCTGCTACTACCACTAGGACTAAAAATGTGTTTACTGATTCTGCCGAGGAGGCCATTTCCACTACTATTACTAAAAATATGCTTTCTGACTTAACTGATTCTCGTACGGAGTGTGACTCTGTACAATTGTCTGCTGCCCTTGCTCGTGGCAAGTGCTACAACTGTGGAGGGAAACGTCACTTTAAGGATACTTTAAGCCCGTACTGTTAAAACAATGAAACTGTCTACTTCTAAACGGAATTCCGTAATTTCCATGGCATCATCTGCCATTTCCCTCAAACTATCTGAATATTGTACTGAGGATATTATCTTCAATGGTTACGAATATAAACAAATTGACTTTACAGTACTTCCTGATTCCTGTATGGATATTATACTCGGAGTGCCCTTCTTAAAACTACACCAGAGTATCACTATTTCTTTTGGTGGATCTCAGGATATTCTAAAAATCTGCGCTTTAACCAAGATCAGTTGTGCTCCTGTTAAGTTGTTCCGAAACTTGACCCCTGACTGCAAACCTATTGCTACTAAATCCCGAAATTACCGTGCGGAGGATGCTCGGTTCATTGAAAAAGAAATTCTACAACTGCTTGAGGATGATATAATTGAAACAAGCTACTCTCCGTGGCGTGCTCAAATTGTTGTAACTTCGTCACCTAATAAAAAGAAACGATTGGTAGTCGATTTCTCCCAGACTATTAATCGGTTCACCTTACTTGATGCCTACCCCTTGCCTCGAATTGAAGATCTCGTAAACCAAATAGCCCAGTATCGTATCTATAGTATAATTGACTTGTCCAAAGCGTACTATCAGATTGAAATTTTCCCCGAATATCACCCCTATACGGCCTTTCAAGCTGGAAATCGTCTGTTCCAATTTAAACGAATACCCATGGGTGTTACTAACGAGGTTTCTGCCTTTCAGCGATTTATGAATTCTTTCATTTCTGATAACAAATTATCTGGAACCTTTTCGTATATAGATGATATAACTGTTTGCGGTAAAACCCAGGAGGAGCACGACGTTAATTTGGAATGTTTCTTAAAGGCTGCCTCGACATACAACCTCGAAATAAACCGGGAAAAATCAGAGTTTTCACTTCGTTCTATTAACGTGCTTGGATATCAAATTTGTAACGGAACTATCCAACCCGATCCTGAGCGTTTGAAGCCACTTTTGCAAATGCCTCCTCCTTCCGACTCAAATTCGTTAAAAAGGTGTCTTGGTATGTTTGCTTACTATGCGAAATGGATACCTAAATATGCACACAAAATTCGTCCACTGGTCGAAAATAAACAATTCCCTATGCCTCCTATAGTTATAAATTCTTTCGAAAAACTTAAGAAAGACATTGCCGAGTCATCTGTAAAAGTTATTGATGATGAATTGCCATTTACTATTGAAACCGATGCTTCAGAAAAGGCTATTGGAGGCACTCTTTTACAAGCTGAGCGACCTGTAGCATTCTTTTCTCGGTCGCTAAACCCCTCTGAAATACGACTTCATATAGTCGAAAAAGAAGCATATGCCATAGTCAAATGCGTTCGTAAATGGAGAGACCTCCTTGCCGGGAAACATTTTACTATTATTACTGATCAACAAGCCGTATCTTTTATGTTTAAACCTGCTAATCGTGGAAAAATTAAAAACGATAAAATTATACGGTGGAAAATGGAACTTCTTCCCTTTTCATACGACATAAAACACCGCCCTGGAAATGAAAACACAGTTGCGGATACCTTATCCAGAGTATGTGGTGCTGCTGCTTCTTCCTTGAAGGAACTTCGATACACGATTCCTTAATACATCCTGGGGTACAGCGCTTTTGGCCTTTTGTAAGGTCTCAGAATATGCCGTATTCGCTTGATGAAGTCCGACGTGTGACTTCTGAATGTACGACCTGTGCCAAAATAAAACCCCAATTCTTCGATTCTGCTTGTAATGTTCTGATCCGTTCTACTGCGCCATTTCAGCGTTTTTCCATAGACTACAAAGGGCCTGTCCCGGTATCTCCGACAGGTTACCGATATATATTTACTGTTATCGACGAATATAGTCGATTTCCCTTTGCCTTTCCTTGCCGCGATTGATCTTCGCAAACTGCTATTCAGTGCCTGACAAGTATTTTCTCCATATTCGGGATTCCCTCGTTCATTCACTCCGATCGAGGAACTTCGTTTATGTCGGGAGAATTTAAACAATTTCTAACACGACTTGGAATTGGATGCAGTAATACTACTGCTTACAACCCTAGAGGCAATAGCCAATGCGAACGTTACAACGGCATAATTTGGAATACCATATTATTGGCCCTGGAATCGAAACAGTTACCAATTAGTGCTTGGCAGATGTGTTAAATGCTATCCGCTCCCTGCTATGCACCACTACGAATGCAACCCCCCACGAACGAATGTTCAATTTTGAAAGGCGGTCCTCCTCCGGTACTGCGTTGCTTGTTTGGCTCTGTGAGCCTGGGGAGGTATTATTAAAACGATTCGGTGGCAGAGGTAAATATGACCCTATCGTTGAGGTGGTGGAACTCATTGAGGCCAACCCTACGCATGCCAAAACACGTCACAATGATGGCCGGGAAGATTCGGTGGTGCTGTGAGGGTTGGCACGTTTTCCACGCCCGGATGGACCTCAAAATGGACCTGAAAATACTCAACCCGACGTGGACCATGAAGATTTGCCTGATGCAGGTCCCGTTAATATTTCTTCACCTTATACAGAACATTTTCTGTGAATAATAGCCAGAATCCTGAAAGTCAGCCTTCTCAGAGGTCTGGCTCTTCCAGTGGTGAATAACCTCCACGCCGGTCTAGCAGGATTCGTAGACCAATCCAACGACTGGATTTATAAAACTTTTTCAATCTCTTTTGCAAGTGGAGTAGAATGTTATATTTTCGTAAAAAAAAAGGAAACTAACTTTCTTGCCCACGTGACTTTTCACACGTTTCCTTTCCTCTTTAAAAGCTGCGTTCTTCTTCCTTTTCATTCTGAATTCTTTCCTTTGTTGATTACTGACTGCTGTGAATTAAGTTCAGTAAAGCCTTAAGAAAAGGTTATTCTATCCTTGCTTTCTTCTTTGTACTACGTAACACATATCTTTTCCAAGCGTATTGGAACGTAAGTGAATTTTAACTTGCCCGTCTATATTCGAACACGAATCCCTGATTATTGAATCCGAGCCGTTGATAGAGTGGCAATATTTGTACTGGTGAGGAGTGTTCGATAATGCTCACCCCAAAAGGCAAGGATACATTTCCACAACTGACACACCACAAATCCGCGTTCCATGGAAGAAAAGTAATGTGAGTGTGGTTGGATCGTTATTATAGTCCTTAAAACAGCCTTAGTTACATGGCGTGTTTCGTACTCGTAATTTCTAGTTGGCAGCTTATATCTTTGCTCTCTTCCACTACTTTCCAGACTTAGTGAGGGTGTGTAGCACGCGGTGTGTAAAGATCGACATATACAGATCAGTTGTTCTCTCAAACCTTCTCTATGATGCTGAAACTTAGACCCTGGACCACAAGCACATAAATCAACTTGACGCCTTTTACATGCGCTGTCTTCGTGTCATACGTGATACAAAATGGGATGACAGGGTCAAGAAGAGTGCAATACTGAAGAAATGGAACAACATCACAGTCATAGAAAAGATACAACTTAGGTGGGCTGATCATGTTGTAAGAAGAGATGAGCATAGCCCCTCCCCCCCAAAAAAATGTGCTGTACGGACAACTACCAAACTCCAAGCTTTCAGCTTGACGTCCACTCTTTCGCTACAAAGACAAATTGAAAGACAACTTGAAATGTCTCAACTTTGATCTGAAAACCTGGGATGCCCAAGCATCAAACCGAAAAGAGTGGCGTAAGACATGTTTCATTAAGTTAAAAGATTTTGAAGACTGTAGACTGAAGGACCGTGATCAGCTTCGTCAAGCCCTGAAGCAGACACACCATCAAAATCCTGCTTTAACAAATTTCATCTGTCAGTGTTGCTTTGTCGCCCGCAGCAAGGCTGGGCTAGTAACATACTTGAGAAAGCACAAATGAAATATGTCTTTCCCTTACCTGATTTTCTCCACAATAGCCCTTGCTAGTGTGTGTGTTGTTAAAGAGAAGAGTGAAGACGCAAAAGTGTTTGGTTATAATGTGGATTTTATATATATATATATATATATATATATATATATATGTCCTTATTATATACATATATATATATATATATATATATATATATATATATATATATTACCTACCTTCATCGTACTAAATTTGTTATGTTGGGCTTGACTATACATGCACACGAACCAGGAATGCTGGGAATTTAAAAAAAATATTTTTATTTTTTTAATCTATCAGATTTCATTTTGATTTTTTTTCTTTTTCTTTCTATTAATTTTGTTAGTAGATATAGTACCCTATGATAATAGAAGTTCGGTAGTGTAGGAAATTTACTAACAAAAGTGATGGAAAGTAAAAGAAAAAGAAATCTAAATGAAATCGATTAGATTAAAAAAAAAAAATTAAAATTCAAAGCATTCCTCGTTATTGCGCATGTGCAACCGCACCAATAGAACAAATTTAGGCGGTGAGTGACGTTCTTAAACACCAGCGACATGATGCCTGTTACAAGATCCTTTCCACGCGGCCATGCACAGGAGTCAAACTAGAAAATGAAACGCGCCTGGGAAATGCATCGCCAATTGTGCAGCAAGAATCTACTTGCCTACAAAAAGGCTGAGGGCGTGCGCCTGACGATGCAGCTCCATGATATAAAGAAAAACCGGCGCAGACTCATTCCGTCGTTTATAATAGAAAAAGGTTGATGGAATAGCCCGGATGTGCTACCTACGGTTTTGATGGTATAACCCGTGGTGTGCTGGTTACAGATTAGTGTACCTACCTTCGAACTGTAGTTTTGCTTTTTGCAATATTTGACAGTCATGCTTAACGTAATGGATATCAAAAACAGTTTTATATTACTATTTGCACCACTGAATAACACACAGTTTTGTATTACTGCGTACACCCCTGAAGACGACCTTGGAAGAAGATCGAAAGTACTAGGAAAACGATTTTAATTTCTCATATCACTTAATTGCAATACACGTAGAGTTATCCGTGAGTATGAACGGATTTTATTTAAAATAAGCAGACATAATGTCTGTAATTTATTTAATCAGACATGCGTAAGGGAGAATTTGCTGCCTAAATACAAACACACACACACACACACACACACACACACACACACACACACACACACACATATATATATATATATATATATATATATGTTGTATGGCTGTTCACTCGTATTCGAGGATACCCATCTACTAGGGCGGCTAGCCAAACCCTATTGCAGATACTTGCTCAGGCGCATTAGCGTTTATTCAACATTCACAGAGCCTACCTGTGGTTTATTCGGCAACTATACTGAGCAGACCTTAGTTATAGCTTCTGGGAAGGAGCGTGTTATCTAGCGTGATCAACAATTTGAATAAGTCCAGAACGCTCAAGTCCTCGGCCACGATGACTTGTGACTTTGTACTAGCACAGCTATAGACGGCCTCCAAGGGTTCCGTCTACACAATTTCCCTCACAGGGCTAGAGTCAAGTTCTGGTATGGTTTTCAGGCACTTTCCAGTGGTACCGCACGCTAGAATCGACCCCTCCATTCCAATAACACCAGGAAGTCTCCTTTCTGAGAAATGGTGTGATTCGAGTCCGGGTCTCATGGTCAGAATGAGAACGTTCTAACCTCTCGGCCCAACACAAATACACAAATATATATATATATATATATATATATATATATATATATATATATATATATATATATATATATACAGGGTGACCCCAAAAAACGGGAATTTTTGAAGTGCGTGTTGCCAGACATGAGCAAGTGGCAACACTGCGAGACAGTGACCTTGAGCAAGTAAACATTTCGCCTTTTAGAATTCAAGATGAAATTCACAGTATCCCAGCTGAGATGTTGCAGCAGTTAATGAGGAATCTCAACAGCAGATTTCAAGAATGTATTCGTACAGGAGGACGCCATCTATAGGACGTCATTTTTAAAAAATGAAAATTCTATCATTGTTTCTTAAATGGCATGTTTTAAGGTTTCAATTACTATGAATAAAATATTTTTCTTTCATTACTCTTGGTTTTATTGGATTGTTAAAAAGTTCCCGTTTTTTTTTGGTCACCATATATATATATATATATATATATATATATATATATATATATATATATAATGTATATAATGACCGCCGGTTGATCTGCGGCCGTCGCTACCCGGCGGGATCCTTTGGTCAGCGTACCAAATGAGATGGACGGTCGATTCTAACGACTTCACACCAGATTCAACCGGTTCAACACCAGCTCCGTCGTTCTCAGCTCGCTTACAATGACTGGTTACTGAAGCAACTATCTTGATTTCAAGTTTAACCTACCCACGTTTTGACTTTGATCTTAGGTCGATGAGATCAATCAGACACCGGGGCCGTAGTGCACGGTGGGTCTAAACTGGAGGTAACGTCGTCGCACAAGCAAAAAAATAAATGAACACCACAAAATTCGGAAAACAAATCAACTTCTATCAATCTGTTCAATGCAGGAGCGTGTGTTTTTTCCCCCACCCTTTTCTTCTGAAAGTGACACGTTTGTATTTCTAGGCAAGTTCTGGTCTTCTAAGAGTTTAGTTTTTTTAAGTGCTGGCTTATCTTCGTTCGGCAGTATAACTTGCTGTTTTGTAGAAAGGCGAGGTCGAAAGCAGGAATCGTGGAATCTCTCTGTCAGATCCCTCCAACTGCAAAACGCAACTGACTGGCTCCTGCGGGCAAACTGTCAAACTGCCCGAGGGCGCTCGCTTATATGGACTTCGACCACAAAACCTGTGCGGGGTTAGGCGCAGCCTGGGGTTTTCGGTGCATCCCAGACCCTTTGTTATCTGACTAGGAAATTTTTGGAAAATTAATTACTTCCTATTTCTGAGGGGATGACTTCGTCCGTGAAGAGAGGTTGCAGGATAGCTATCCGCCTAAACTCCCTCCTCTTCACATTGGTACCTCACACCAAATACTTTCGGTGGGTGTTAGTAACTTTTCCGTCTTTCCTGCCAATTTACCTCCGCCTGCAATCATTGCTACCACCCGACCAATGGCGTCACGATCATGATGGAGTGGCTGAGTTTGCTTCATTAAATAGCTCTTTGACATCACTGCTTATTCAGGATTTGTCAGTTCAGAATTATCAGCTGGAACTTTGTCTATGCAATCTTTTTCGTCCTGCCAAAATCCTTACAATTAACACATGGTTCTGTTGCCAGGCCAATTCCTAATATCTTTGCACTCTTGGACTATATCTTCGTCGATTTTGGTTATAATTGTGTTTTCTTACCCAGCACTTCTAGCGACCAGCATTAATCAATTGTCAAAGATCGTCACATTGTGTTCCTGTGAATTCATCGTTGGCGCAATTCTTTGGTTTCTTGAGAAAACATACTTTTTTGAGAGATAAAATAAGATCTTTTTATATCGAACGGTATATCTTTCAAGATATCTTTTAACCTTTTTTTTCTATTTACAGCATTTTCCGTTTAGTTTATGGCTAATTAGTTAATTAATTATCATAGGTAAATAGTGTCATATATATATATATGTATATATATATATATATATATATATATATATATAACGTCATCCACAGACAGACTGTTTCTCTGTTTCACAGCTCATCAGTGTGGCTAGACATCCGGTTGCCTCTAGCTCGGATCGAAACCCGACTGAATTGGTATCAGCCGGAGATTCTACCACTAAGCAGGTGGATTTTTAGCGTATTTATTTTTAGAAACACGCCCAGTGACTGACAGTGACTCAATTCGCTATGTGATGTGGGGCCAAAGTCGGGACGACAGAAGGAAACACGGAACACAGATTAGATGTAAGAAAGATATATTAACAACAGGTTACAGAGATAGTGTAAGCGGAGCTTACTATATGTTAATGTCCAATACTGGTAGTCGTACGCGGCTCTCACTGTCTGTCTGTCTCTCTCTCTAGAGTGTTGTGTCGCATACTTAATATAGACCTGGAAGAGTCTATTGTCTAGGTAGTTCCGGTCTCACAATAATATGTTTGGTTAAAGATCGACAAAAGTTCTTAGTTGTGTGTGGGGAATGTTCTATTTCTGTTGGTAGCCTAGTTTCGTCGTACAAATGAAGGATTATTTTAAACTTTCAGCTTTTCAAAAAATACTATAACGGAATCTTACCTACCATACAGACAGCACATTGTTCTTGAAAATCACCGAGTCGGTCAAAAGTACTTAAAACAACAAAGCAAACATCTCGATCTCAAAGAACAAAACCTCATTTGAAAACTGGAAAAATACAATAAAATAAGAATTAACAACAACAGTATATATCTGGAAAACCAGAAGTCAAAATGGCTACAAATGAAAGGAAGGAAAAAGGGAAAAGGAAAAACAAAAAACAAAGAGGAATTATCTAAGAACAAATAACCGGGACATTCTACACGTACGCACATACGCGCAGATATATATATAAATATATATATATATATATATATATATATATATATATATAACAATTGACCTCATAATCTCTAATAACCCTACAACCACACAGCTAAATCCTGTACAAAAAAAAAACAATGGAGTGTATGAATTTACATGCCCGTTCAGTGATTGTATCTCTGATACTAATAATAAACCCACTACATATATTGTTTTTGCTACAATCACGCTCTCCCGAAGACTTACCTGTCACCTTTCTGATCTTAGTTCTATTAAACAAAATTTCTTAGAAAAACATAGCCATCTACATAATATTAGACAGATATTAGTCGATAACACTATAATATTCACACATACATACAGTAAAAAGAACCTTCAGATAATAGAGGCTATGTACATTAAAGCAAAACAACCCACACTCAACAAAATTACATTTCAAACTAGTCACAACACATTACATTGCATCTAGACATATGATTCTGTTGTTAATATTTTGGTCTCTCACGTGATACAACGTCATAGAACTGCATCTTGAACCTACGAACTGCGTCTGCTATTCCGTGACCGTTATCGTCGCATTCCAATCTTTTATGTCAATATAACAAAATATTATCATTGATTGGTGAATATAAATGTCTATATACTCATTCTGAAGATGGCTCATGTGAGCCGAAAACTTGAATCAAGGAACAACTTAATAAAAATATTCAAATGTTGTACAATTTTTGTCTTTATTTTCACCTGAAATTAAAGCAAAAATTCGAACGGCTCATGATCAGATAAAATAGACAGTCATTGTCTGCTATATTTAACCATATATATATATATATATATATATATATAAGTTTGATTAAAGACCAAAGAAAGTTATTTGCTATCTCTGGGAGGTGGGGGGTCTTCCACTCCTGTTGGTTGCTTAGTTAAGCCGATGAGATTTAGTCGTAAAAATCGGATTAGTTTAGAGAGAGGTCAAGGCCGCGGAGACCATTTGGGAGTCGAGTGATAATATCTTTTGTTCTGTTGGGCAAATGGGAAAATAACTGAAGAGTTCTCTTCCACTGAACATAACACACGGGTTTCGATGTAATTAAAGAAGATAAGCGCTCTTTTTCAATTCGCTTAGCAAAGAGCATTTGAAAAATCTCAAGACATGGGAAGAGGAAATGGTTGAAATTTCGGTTAAAGTATTACCAAAGATGTTGAAGAAGATTAGCGAACCTGGAGTTCATTTAAACAGTTTTAAGACTAGAGAAGAGGAAGCGGTTGAAGTTTCGGTTAAATTATTACCGAAGAACTTGTAGAACTTTATTTAGTATTTATTTAAACCGTTAAGATCGGTAAAACATATTTATAATAATTTCGATGATCTGTGAATAGTTTCTGAAAGTTTCATTAACATCCGACAATTATTTTTATTTTTTCAAGATTTTCCAAATTAATGTGTGTCATACAAAAATAACGTGCTAAAAATTGTATATGATATTTTACTAGCTCCGGTGATACATAGAGAAAAAAGGATTTTTAAATCAAAATTCAGAATGTTCTAAAAACAAGGAAAAAATTTTAAAAAATAATTAAAATAAACTTTGATCTTTTCTCTTAATAATAACATTTAGACGATAAAATTTTGTTTTCGTCAAGTTTGGCGTCTATATCATCATGCTATAGCATCATGCTATAGATGATTTTTTTAACGATCTCGTAGAGATACCTACGTTAAGAATAAAAAAATAGAATTGTTCCGTCCAAGTGACGCGTTTATATACAAATGGCTCGGCATTTCTAGGTTTAAAATATCCCGCGAAGTATGGGACATCCAGTAAGCATCAAACTCACTGTTCAGTCGTAGTTGATATACCGAGACAAGCTTGTTAACCATTACCCCACGTCGGAGTGCTCAAGAATTGGCGCATTATCTATGCACTCTGCCGAGGATCATTTGCGGGTTTTGCTTTTGATCAGCGTAGTATCTGTGCGCTCAGCCTAGAATCAATGCAGTATCTATGCGCCCTGCCTATGATCAATGTAGTATCTGTGCGCTTTGCTTCCGATCAGCGTAATACCTGCGTATTCGTCACAGTGTAGTATCTGGCACTCTTCCGAGGATACTTGTAGTATCTGTGCACTCTTCTTAAGAATCAATGTAGTATCTGAGCACTGTCACTAGGATCAGTGTAGTACTTATAGGCTATGCTCATGATCACTGGAGTTTCTAAAGGCTCGTCTTAGGATCATTATAGTATCTGTGCATTCTGCCTAGTATCAGTGTAGTATATGTGCATGTAGCACTTGCGATTTGCTTATGATTAGTGTAATATATGTGCCCTATGACTAGGATCAGTGCAGTATGCAATCTTCCTAGGGTTGATGCAGCATTTGTGTGCTCTGCCTAAGATCAGTGTAATATCTGTGCACTTTGCCTAGGTCAGTGTAGTATCTGTGCACTCTACCTAGAAATAGAGTAGTATTATTCTGTTCATGATCAGTGTAGTATCTGTGGACTCTACCTAGGGTCAGTGTAGTATCTGTGCATTTTACTTAGGATCAGTGTAGTATATGTGCACTCTGCGCAGGATAAGCGTAAGTGAATATAACGATCCCAACTGGAACTGGAGCTCGGCTCTCAGATTAAAAATTCCGAGCCATTATCCATTATACCACCTGCACATCCAAGCTTACAGCACCTGGTATTACCAAGCGGTCACCCATCTGGGTCAGGCACGACGGTGATCGTACAGGAACCGGTGTTCTAATTCGAGGTGGTCGTAAGCCTCAATATCAGGGATAGAACGTGTGTAAATATAAGAGTAAACACTGAGGTCAACACATGGTCTGAAGATTACGTTCACGTAGGAAACAGACCGTCACCACTCGGTGTTGTAATGATGATAATTAACGATAATAATAAATGTGGAAAATGTTTTATCATCAAACCGGTAACCGTTGCACCGCCCTCTCTATATATGCATGCATGCATGTGTGTGTGTGTGTGTGTGCGTGCGTGCGTTGTATGCGCTTGTGTGGATATGTTTGTAGTTGTGTGTGTGCGTGCGGATTTATAGGTGGCGGCGTGTGTTTGTGTCCATGTGTTTGTGTGTTTTTGTGTATGTGTTTCTGTATTTGTGTGTATATGCGTTGGAACGTGCTTGTGTGTTTGTAATGTATGTGTGTGTGTGTGTATGTGTTGCGTGAGTTTGTGCGGATATGGCTGAGTTTCCCAGTATTTGTTTGTATGCGTGCGTATATGTTTTTGTGGGTGTGTGCCTGTGTATCTATGTCTGAGTATGTGTGTGTGAGAAAGAGAGAGAAAGCGAGAGAGAGTGTTTGTGTGTGTGTGTGTGTGTGTGTGTGTGTGTTATGCCTTTTCAAAAACTTCGCTTTATTTTCATATTCAGCATTTCACGACATGAAGGATATCCTCTTCGTCAAAATGTGTCGGCCGGTTAGCGCGTCACTGCCTCGGGCAAGGGTGAAGTCGCTTGTAAATTACGATTAGCCCGCTGCCATAACGATTTGTCCTCCACCCCACTCATTACCAACCTAAAATAATTTATCGAACACTTTCACCATCCACGCCCTCTCCATAGAGAGACACAGACGATTAACTAAAAATTATGGATTAGTATTTTTTATTTAATCTGAAATAAAAAATAAAAAAAATATTATACTTTTTTTCAGCACGAAATTGGTGATTATTTACTAAGCACATTTTTAGTCTGGCACAAGGCTACAATAATTGAGCACTAAGTAAGGATCAAACTCACTCATGCTCTGATCATGGCTTGGTGAATGAAGTATTGTGTCCGATGCAAACTTTCACTTGGTTGGTAAGTCTTGATGGCATCACTATACTCCTCCACATAGGCTGCAGGAGAAAGTCTGGCAACTGGAAGAAGCTCCAGACTTTCAGAGCTTCGTCTTTACTTTTGCTTCTGCTCGTTGTTTCATCGAATATATCCCCTTATTGTCTCTCTGTTCCCCACAGTAGCTGATTCCTCAGAGGAAAAGGGCGCTTTTCAGAGACTCATTCATTGACTTTTCCGAAGAAAAAAAAATTAAGCAAAATGACACAAAGGAGAAAGCGTAGTAAAGATTGCGAATGAAGTTGCAATTAAATCTTTTTATGATTGTAGGTGGCAATGAAGAAAAAAACCGGAAGAGAGTTCCACAGGCGAGAATTGCGAGAAAAGAAACTATTAGAATAGAATTTATTTACAATACACATTCTTATATCAATCCGCGTATATAAATAAAGACTTGCATATTATATTCCAAATATAATGTGTATGAAAAATAATAAACATTCATAATACATTATAACAATATTATCTAATTCTATTCGTTATCTATCTAAGTCTGTTCGTTATCTGTCTATCTATTTATCTAAGTCTGTTCGTTATCTGTCTATTTATCTGTCTATTCGTTATCTATCTATATATCTATCTCGCTAAGTCTATTCGATATTTATCTAAGTCTATTCGTTATCTATATATTTATCTAAGTCTATTCGTTATTTATCTATCTATCTATATATATTTCTAAATTTGTTCGTTATCTAATTATCTAACTTTATTCGTTATCTATTTATCTAAGTCTATTCGCTATTTACCTATATATATATATATATATATATATATATATATATATATATATATATATATATATATATATATATATATACACCTATCTATATATCTTTCTAAATCTGTTCGTTATCTGTCTATTTGTTATTTATTCAAGTCAATTTGTTATCTATCTATTTATTTAAGTCTGTTCGTTATCCATCTATCTTTTTAAGTCTGTTCGTTATCCATCTATCTTTTTAAGTCTGTTCGTTATCTGTCCATATATTTATCTAAATCTATTCGTTATCTCTCTATCTTCATAATCTATCTATTTATCTATCACATTAGTCATGTCTTCTTCTTATCGGAGGGAAGTGGGTAAATTTGGAGAAATTTGATTATGCTCAATTTACCTGAATCTTGATTTACAGGTTAGATTCCCTTTAGAATCATTCATTTTATTGTTTAAAACGTAATTCTTAGCTCGTTTCTTTTCCCGTCTTTCTTCCAACCATTCAATCAATTTTCCTGAAGTTCTTATGACTATTATCCAATTAGTAGTACCTCTAGAGACCCATCCATCCATTTCAAGTACATAAACGTTTGAACAGAACAAGTTTCGTGTTAGAACAGGATCACAAAACCAGATATGGCAGTATTTTTCAAAACACAGATGAATGGTAGATTTATATATGTTCAAAATGGATTCTGACAAGAAAAATTCTCTGATGGAAATTTATTCAATACAGAACTTGAGAGCCACTCAATATAAATGACTATATGTGGTTGATAATGTGGATCGAAAGGGTGTTTTTGAGAACATTGTTCCGTAGTAGGCCGTCGGTTACGTCGCGACATTAGTTCCTACAACATTCTTCAGGCTGAAGTTTTACTGTCTCTGCTTTTTGCTGAAAATGAAATTAGCCGTCTTTTCAACAACAAAAGATTTTTCTTGTAGTGTCCAATAACACTGTGCGCATGTGCTGTATTGACTGCTTTTATTTTCCTACGTGGGGTAATGTTACCGACTACTTGTCAGTAAAGGGTGGAGAGAGAGAAGTGAGTGAGGGAGATTTCAATTTTTCCACATTATCTAGCAGTTTCGGCTCGCGTATTTTCGCTAAGAGGCAAAATTTCTCACCGAGAAAGTCTGGCGGAGAGAAACACCTTTTTATCAGAAAATCTTCACGTCTTCCCGCTAACTGCTGATTCGTTAATTCACGGACAACTTAAAAGGCACTAAAATCCGCCATATCCTTCTTCTTTTATTTTTTTTTGAGATGGTCGACACCAATTCCCGTGACTGGTGATCGTCAGCTTTCATAAATACGATATATTATTTATTTTTACAATGAACTTCATCGTGTGCAAGGCCAAAGAGGCACTTAAGTTAGAGGGTTACAGATGAAGAGGCAAAGTTTATGGGGATATGTGGTGTATATAAATGTTGATCCTATTCGGTTAGTGCAAAAATAATGTCGTTTTCTCACATAGTAACATATGTGAGAAAACGACATTATTTTTGCACCAACCTAATAGATTTGAACAGAGTGTAGTGATCGGAGGAGCATTCTCTTAGCAATCGGTTCCACAAAGCAGCGGTTCGTGGGAAGAAGCTGCTCGAGTGGAACTTACATTTCACCAATGGAATACGAATGAAATGAGGGTGGTTCGCTACAATGGGCGTGGCATGGTGGATCTTAGCAGTTAAGGTTAGAACTCAGGACTGTAGTTTATCTGAACACACTCCATGGAGCTAACGATATAGCAGTGAGAGGTTTGAGACATTTCGTCTCTGAGAAAGAATTTGCAGAGTAGATAATAATTCATCTCCTCCAATAGAGAATACTTTGCAGCTCCCACCCATATATGGCAACAGTACTTCACTTTCGGTCTGATCTGGCTCTTGTAAAGGTAGCGAAGAGCAGGGGGGGTCAGGTACTTACTGGAGAGTTACAGAGAACTGATCATTTTGAA
This sequence comes from Acanthosepion lycidas, assembly GCA_963932145.1. NCBI lineage: Eukaryota > Metazoa > Mollusca > Cephalopoda > Sepiida > Sepiidae > Acanthosepion > Acanthosepion lycidas. The sequence continues at coordinate 85,403,962 of OZ010592.1, read as the reverse complement.
GAGTTTCCTGAAGGGATATGAAGGCAATGAGAGTGGTTCGCTTCAATGGGTGTGGCAAGGTTGGAACTGATGGAACTAAGGAATATTGTTCGTCCGAACACTTCCCATGGAAATAGAGTTAGAGCAGCGAGAGTGTTGCGACGTTTCGTCTGTGGGGAAGGGTTTGCAGAGTAGATACTAATTCATCGCCTCCAAGAGTGAATACTTTGAAGCTCCCACCCATATATGGCAGCAGTACTCCCCTTTCGGCCTGATCTGACTCTTGTGCCGGACGGGAGGAGGGGTCAGGTACTTACTGGAGTGTTACAGTGAATTGACCATTTTGAAAAGAATTTCATGGAACTTATATCCCACCAAGGCGTGATATGAAGGAAATGAGGGTAGTTCGATACAATGGGCGTGGCTGTTAACCATGTTCACCATAGTCTATGAATATAGAATACAGCACAGTACGTAATCTGTTCAATGAAACAACGTTAAAGATTAACACTCACGAGTCAGACACTCTACTGAATCTGACTATATCGCCAATACCACCAGCAGCTGTATTGTAATTCTTCAGTCTTCGATATCAAAGGCTGGCTGTGAAATATCGGGAAAAACATGGCCGCCTTTATACACGTCGCATTGAATATTTTGAGCCTTCTGATTGGTTAACCCTTCTATTGGTGAATTATAAAATGAGTCAGCTCATTTTGGTTGGCTCACTAGTACCAAGGTACCCCAAAATTCTAACAGTGGCATAGCGGATTTTAGCAATTAAGGCTAGAACTTAGGAATGTAGTTTATCCGAACACACTCTATGGAAATAGCGATACAGCAGTGAGAGGTTTGCGACGTTTCGGTTGTGAGAAAGAATTTGCAGAGAAGATAATAATTCATCGCCTACAAGAGAGACAGAGTGGAAAGTGTATACTGGGCAGCTACCACCCATATATGGTAGCATACACCACTTTTGGCCTGATCTGGCTCTTCTAAAGGTAGCTGATAGCAGGAGGGGTCAGGTCCTTACTGGAGTGTTACAGGGAACTGACCATTTTTAAAAGAGTTTCATAGAACTTACATGTCACTAAGGCGAGATATGGAGGAAATGAGGGTGGTTCGCTTCAATGGGCGTGGTATGGTGGTTCTTAGCAGGGAAGGTTGGAACTGGTGGAACTAAGGAACATTGTTCGTTTGAAATCTTTCCATGGAAATAGCGACAGAACAGCGAGAGACTTGCGACGTTTCGTCTGTGAGGAAAGGGGCTGCAGGTTGGAAAATGATTTGTCACCCACAAAGACTCGGAAATGCTTTTGAACTCTGCCAAGGCTTGAAAGTGAAGACTGTGCATCTCCTGTCCATATATGGCAGCAGTAATCCATTTTTGGCTTGATCTGGCGCTCGTAAAGTTAAGGGATAGCAGAAGGAGTCAAGTTATGTAGGGAAGATAACGGTTAACCCTAGAATTAAAAAGATCAACATTGTAGTAGTTATATCTATTTTTGTTCGTAATCCTTAACTTATCTACTTTACACACACAATGTTACAATCTATCTATGGATATTGTTACGAACTTGTAGCATATAGGTGAACCACGGGTTTAAAATAAAGGGAAAACGAGGGATCTTTTCTCGGTCTTCACTCAGAGAGAGAAGCGACACAAGGTAGTCAGCGAAAAACAGACGCAAGACGTTGGATTTAAAAAAAAAGAACATTTATTCATTTATTTATAAATGCAGAAACAGGTAAAAAAAGAAAAAGAAAAATCGTTTAACAAAGGGGAAAGGGATCGTGAAAGAACAAAAGTTACAAGCGAATACATATGCAGAGGACCGTGTTGGTTTACGTGTTGTTAAATTAGGTACACGCGCTGTTTATTCGGGCTAGATGGTCCAACGACAAGAACCATGCGGACTCAAGTTGAGTCCAACCGAAGATGTAAAAAAAAAACAAGACCGATATATATATATATATATATATATATATACATTTTATATACTCGGCTCTCGACTCTCCCGTCGAATTCGACATGTGAGGGACAAGCAGATCAGTTCTAAGGAAACCGACAGCCCGACAACAGCACATGAGATTTGATTATAGTGGTGAAGGTTTCGTGCAGGACCGTCCACACTTTTTGAAGGACCGAATACAGAGACCTGGTGCACTACGTGCCACAAGGTCCCCAAACGACCATCCGCAGGTTTTGAATTCAGAGTTGTCCTTCTCCTACACTAGATGCCATCCAAGGCTATAGAACCCAGTCTGTCCTGCTATTTACCCATAGCTGGAGGGAGAAGAGGATTCACAACTTTCCCAATGGTATTAGCACGTAAGTGAATGTAGTGGATTCGACTGGAATTCGAACTCGGCTCTCCAAGCCGCTATCCATTACTCCACCGTGCCTCAACAAGTATATGTATTAAACAACGAATTTTACAATGGACAAAGACATTAACATTTGTGTTTGTGTGTGAACGTAAAGTTTTTGTAGATTGGTGAAAATACGTATGTATGTGTGTTTCATGGACTTTTCTCACGAGTGGACGAAAACGTGGATCTCTGCGAGAGATCACATTTTTAAAGGTGTCCGCTGAAATGCAAAGTGAAAAGAGAACGAGAAAAGAAATCGCCCAGTGTTTATACTGTGACGTCGTCCCCTGGTCGCAGCGCCAACCGTGACGTTCTATCCTAGTCTACCACGGCACCAACTGTGACGTCCCTAAACAGCACCAATTGTGACGTCCTCGCCGCGGCGCCAGCCGTTCGCTCCTCGCTGTTCCGTTCGGGTGTCGCTGCTCCAAATGTGACGTTCTAACCTTTTGGTGATTCGGGTAGGAATCTGGTTAGATTTGATATCAGCCTCGTCGTTCCCAACTCGCTTCCAACGCCTGGTTACCAAGGTAACTGCACTGATCCCCCAGTCTGCCTACCCACGTTGTGAATTGATCTTAGGCAGACGAGATCAAACAGTGGTAGGGGCCGTACTGCAAACCGAGTTCAACGGGGGTGATACCACACAAATATGCATAAAAGACAATAAAATGAAAACTCAAAAGTTCAAAGTATCAAAGAAAAAGGTAACAAACTTTATGTCTAGTTGTTCGATACATAGGACTGCATCTATCTCCCGACCCGTTCTATGGATTGTGACACGTCGTTTTCCGCTAGGCAAATTTTAACACTTCAAGTTGTCTGCTCTCTAAGAAATTGGTGTTTCGGTGGGTCTTTGGACGAAAGTCAAAAAAGAAACTTATTTCGGTGATCTGGATCTAAGTCGCTCTTCAAAATAATTGTTCTTGGTTTGAAGAGGGGTCCGGAATGTGCGTGAATCTTGGTCAGCTATCTGCGAGGCTTGCTTCAACTGGAGACTGACTCTGGGAACTGCTGGGACTCAACTCTGCTCGTTGTGGCTTCGTTTATATGGGCGCCGACCAAAACCGGGGTGAGTTTGTCGGCGCCGGGGGGTTCCTCGATAATTCTAAATACATATCCACCTCTCTGGTTAGGAATTTCCACCTTTTTCCATTTTTGGGAACCTTTCCTCACTCCTACCTTCTCATCATACTTCAGAGGGGCGTGAAATGCCCTCCCCACATCTTCGTAGCAGCCTCTCTTACTCATCCTCCAGATGGGCTGCAACAGCCTCCCTCGTGCGTCACGTGATCACCACTCGACCAATGATGTCTTAGTCGGGCGTGGACGAATCCGCGGCTTTGTTTCAGGAAAAAAATATCTTGCTTAACTAAAAAAAAATTATCTCTTCTCTTTCCCTTTTCTTCCTCTTAATGGTGTTATCATTTCTCTGGCCGCGAACGGGACAATATGACAATGGCGGTCATAACTCTTGTTCTACACGTGGTTTACGTCAGGTATTTTATCGCTAATTATCAGAATGTGTGGTCTTCCTAACACGGTCTCAAAAAGAAACATCTCCAAAGTTCCAGTCAGTCTGTCGCCTCGAAGAAAGAAAAAAAACACTTCTAGGTTCCCATTCATTTTCCTTCGGTACATATTTCTGATAACATAATTTTATTATCGCAGGCCAAGGATGTTCCGTCGAAGGAAAATCGGTCAACGGACATTCGTAGGTGGTCCTTAATTTTTCATATCTGTCCAAAGTCCCTTTAGTTGCCTGTTTTTCGTCACTTATCGAAATAACATTTTCATTTGAATTTTTTTTCTTTGGCCAGCCGGTCTGTAGTTGATAATAAGATGTCTTCCCGTACCAATAGTTTGTTTTCATATCCTTAGATAACACAGCCGATGCCAAAACATATCTGATTCTTTCCTTCTTTCCCTTTCTTTTTACTCAGAATTTCCCTGTCATTATAATGACACTCTTTCGCCATTTGTTACTTATCAAAATATCTTTTTATCCATTGTCTCTTAGCCGTGTGTGTGTTCTCTGCTTATCACTCACGATTCGGTCCTTAGCCTCTCCTTTTCTTCTTTTCTTTCTTTTCCCTTTCTGCCTCGTTAAATGGTTCCACAATACTGTAGAGAGAGCGCACCCTAGTGAAGTATTTGGACAATTAAGGAGGAGTTAACTCCGACATATACATATATAAATAAATATCAATCCAACAAATCAACTTATCTGTCTTGGTAGGTGTTGGGGCGCACCCACCTCCTCATCAGAATAGACTGATCTCTCTACTACTAATAGGACGGTTCTGTAGAATTCAGAAGAGGATCAGGTGACCATTATACTTCCGTCTCTCTACCGGAAGATACCGTTGGACTTTATACTCTTTCTGATTGTTACTGACTAACCTGCGTTCGTTTGACTCCTAATCTCTCTGTTGTAAATACCTCTTCGAATATACCAGTATTTTTCCCTACGTATGTGTTTGTCCTTATTTCAATACACGCACGCGGAAACACTCAACATCTCAGTAGGTCAGACGAGTTGATATCTCCACGGAGAATTCTAATTCGCTGAAGTGAGAGTTCTTATGCTAAAACAATATTTTGGTCGGCCGGCAATTTTCCTGGGTTCCTTTTCTTTCGGAAATGGTCGGGGTTCCACAGCATCTCGTACAGGCGTTCTTTGGTCGATCCAGTTTGGTAGCAGTCCTTTCGTACTCCAGTCGACAGACTTTGCTGTTTTCTTTATTTTGATTGGCAGTCCATTTGGAATCGGGACGATTCGCTCGGCAATGTTCATCTACCACTGGTCAGACTGGAAACTGAAACCTTTTTTTTTTAAATTTTTTGCTGTCCCCAAAAATAGTCACGTGGGTACTCTTCGTCCTTGACCGGGTACGCAGGAGGATGGGGTGCAAATCACGGAGTGTGCACGTGATGACCGAAGATTCCATCATCCCTCAGTAGGGTCTGATTATGTGATCGCAGCAAGAGAGCCTGATTGTACCTGGAGTTCAATTATAGTCAACCGCCTGATGGTAGCGTGATTTTGGAACCAGGTCATTCTCGGGTCGGATCGTTTCAAAGTTCACGGGCCCTTAGCCTGTGGGTGGAAGAGAAGGTAAAAAGAGAAAGAATATGGAAAGAAGAGGAGGGTGTGGCTGATCATAGAATATATATGCTCTCAAGTTGAAAGCATTGGATTTTATTTTTATTTTTTTTATATCTAACTAGCTGCATAGAGTTCCTCTGGAATCCACGTCAGGGGCTACAGAAATTCCTGATTCCAAGACTTTGAACACGCCTTTCCAGAAGTTTAGACAAGGCCCAACGTCATTAGAGAGACTGAAGCGGGAAGGGTTAATTTTGTTATACCAAGAGCTATAAATTGAAGATTAAACCCGCGAATCTATCGTTTTGTTTCTCGTTGTGAAGATATTATTTTATATAGCACCCGTCACGGTTGACCAGAGCTACGAGACTACGGCCTTCGATTTTCCACTGCCTTGAGATCAAGAATACAACGTGGACAGAGACGACCAACAATCAGCTGGGACCACCGTCAGCACTGACCAGCGCACAGTTAGATTTAAAACCGTGAGGACCCGACCACTAAACGTGGTTACACCACCGGGTGTAGGCGGCGGCGGCGAAAAGTTTTACATTTTTTTCATCGAATGCAGACACACACACACACACACACACACACATATATATATATATATATATATATATATATATATATATATATATATATATATATATATATATCCTCAATCCGAGCCGCTATCCACTAATCCACCGTGCCTCCCATATATATATGGAGGTACGATACACACACACACATATTCTTACTTGCGACCCCACAACTTAAAGATCCTCCTTCTCAAAACGCTCTGTAAAGAGTCTGAACAAGAAGTCTGCTCGCTTTTTGTAAGAAATCGCTATTAATAGAAGCAGATATTTCTAGAAATGTTGCTTAGCAGGAAAAATTAATTTGCAAGGTCTAGTTATCAGATTTTTAATCTAGTAATTCTTAATTTTTTACAATTACAAAATATTAATAAATTTCTTGAATATATTGTTAGTGTTAACCCTCGAAAGGCGACCATTCGATAAACCAACGCGCATGCGTATTTTCCTTCAGACATTTTCCTTATAAATATGCCTACTCTAATTTTTATTAATGATAAATTTCTAGGCTGATTGTTTTTTTTTTTCTTTTATATTTAACTGCAATTTCTTAAAACAAATCAGCATTCAATACGTTTTATTCATCTAAATACTTTTTTTTTTTAAATGTCGATTTTCTATGGTTTCAACCCTTCTGTTTATTCTTAAACATTTTCCTGAATTTATTGAAAAATATTTGCTAAGTTTTAATTAAAGCTTGGTGTTGAAATAATTGTCATGCTATTCTTCCACGTGGAAAAGCACTGGTTAGAGAATTAACATTCAAAATTCTGAGTTTCAGAAACAACGTCTCGATCAGTTAAGCCATGTCATATGCCCTTGACAACAGCGACCGTCTGGCTGCTAAGAAATATTGTATATTCTCGTTCATTCTGTCTTTCACACTAAACAGAATATCACTTACTCCCTCCTTTACGTTGTAGGAAAGGATCTGTTGTGACTGACTGTGTGAGAAGAATGTTAGTGGCAGTACAGCAACGTTTTTAAATCATTCTCCTCATTTTTCTTGTTTCTTTTCTTTCACTCTTCCTTCTCGCCTGTCTTCGACCCATCCCTCCCAGCACTGTTCTGCTGCTTCTCATATCTGTTTATCGTTAAATTCAGAGTTCTTCCCAGCTGGAACGGAGAAGAAATCTTCGCATCAAGCTACCCAACAATTCTTCACTCTTCTTAAAGAAATTACTCACATATATATTCATAACATTCCTGATCTCGTATATAGTGTAACAGATTTAAACAGGCTTTACCCGAACGACTTGACTAAGGCTGTGAGTTGTTTTTTTTTTTCTTTTCTTTTCTTTCTTTCTTCTTTTTCAATAGTTTTATCAACATTTCCCATTATTCCCGCTTGCCTTGTTTCTGGTCTAGCAGCCATTTTTGTTCTTTCTCGTATTTTTGGACATATACTCTCGTCTTCTCAAACGGATTTTGTGACAGAGGAAAAAACGGGATATGAAACGATTATTATTAGAAGCAATTATTCTAAATATGAATTTATTCTCGTTGTTCTGGAACTAAACAGAAAAATAATTTAAAAAAAAAAAGAGAATTCACAGCTATAAGCTTTGAAAGAACGAGATATATATAACTCTTTCTTTTTTTTCTTTTCATGCGTCACTTAAACTTTTTAGACATATTCTACGTTTATCATTTTTTTGTTTTGTTTTTATATATATTTTCACTTCAAATTTTAACCTCTTCCTAGTCTTATAAAAAAAGACAATCTGTCTTGTGTATTCGCTGTCACCATATTCATTATTTTCCCTATTTGGTACAACTATATATCTATAAAATCCGTGATATCCACTGTAGTTCTCGACATCTAGAAAAAAATAGAATCTGAACGTATGTATGCCATTTTGAAAATATATATCACACCAGTGACTTTTTTCCCCCGCCTTTTGTTTTTCTATAACTTATTATAATTAGTGACTTATTAACGTTGATTTTTTTTCCCTCCATTACTGTCTGGTGTCTTTCAGTGGGGATCAAGTCCCAGCAAGTCTCAAAATTTCGAGCGGTTTCATGTCAGTATTTTAGCGGCTTACATAAAGACAAAGAGCCTTGTGAGATTGTTTGAAGAAATTAAAAACATTTCAATAGCCTCATTAACATTATTGCTTTTCTTTTCTTTTTTTTTTCCTTTTTTCTTGTTATTGATTTAAGATTTGAATTCAAATCCGTATTTAAATGCAGCGGATTCTATTCTGAAAGAAAAGAAGCTTTGCGTGAGATGAGACACACTGAGAATTTGAAAATATTTTAAGAGAACAAAATAACTTCTATTTTATATAATCCTTTTTTCTTTTCTTTCTCGTCTCTTTTCATATAGAAACGTTTTAAATCAAGTAGTTGATGTAAGAAATAAAAGTACTTAGAAAACAATGCAGCTGGCAAAGCTTGAGTTCTCAATACGAGATTATTTCGCAGTCTCGGAGTGAGTGTGCGCACTGCTCATAAAAAAATGAATATTAAGGAAAAAGAATTTAGTTAAATGATAAAAAAGATAATGTAATAATTGACTTTAAGAGTCTTGAAATACTCACCATTAATCTTTATTAAAACAAAGGAAGATGATTATTGTTATTCTAACTAAAAACCAAGACTTGAAGATTCTCTATTATTTCAGATGATAAATTATTGCAGGTTTCTCTTTCTTTTATATTTTTAAACAGGAAGATATTTCTGAAGTCGGGTTTCATACAGGAATCTGTCAGGGTATGTAAATGGATTTTCCTTTATTCACTTTCATTGATTTTCTTTTTCTTTTTTTAAATACATTTTATTCTCTAAATTGTACTTGCTATATATATATATATATATGTATATATATACACACACACACACAAATAAAAGAAGGAACAGCTGGAATAAAAATCCACAGTTCGTAGCATTTACTTTTTTTTTTTTAATTGCTCAATACAAAGTAGACCAAAATATTATTATAATATTTTTATTATACGAGATTACAATACAAACATTTTAAATCGCTATACAAAAGCTTTCAGGTTTCAATACTATGAAACTTCCTCAGGCGATAGAAGTACAATGATGGTATTGAAACATGAAAGCTTTTGTGTAGCGATGTAAAATGCTTTTATTATAATCTACTATAATATATATATATATATATATATATATATATGTATGTATGTATGTATGTATGTATGTATGTTCGAGAAATATTATTAAAAGAAAATATGCGCTCTCCGGCAGGACTCGAACTTGTGCCCTTCTGGTAGGGAAACCCGTCGTTAGATCTGACGTGCTTTCCGACCGTTTAAGCTAAGCGTCAATTCAAATATGGGTATCCACTAAAAATAACATTTAAGTAATACACACACACACACACACACACACATATATATATATATATGTATGTATGTATGTATAAAAGCTTGTGTTGTTAAAAGCTACGGAAACTTTCTGTTCAATAATCTTTTTTTTTTTTTTTTTTGCTTTCCCGTAGTTTTTTTTTTTAATTTTGGGGTCTAAGTTGTTGAGATAATAAAACTAAAATAATAAGCAACCTATTTCAAAGCAAAACATCTAGCCATGATGACGGTTGACGATAACCGAAAGCGCTTGGGAAAACAACATGCCCTAGGGTCTTACTTCAACAACTTAGGCCCAAATATTAAAAAACATGCGAGAACACAAGAAAAAAAAAAACTAAAAAAAGATTATTAAACGGAAAAGTTGCGTAGTTCATAACAACAAATGCCTTAATAACATGCTACCTATATATATATATATATATATATATATATATATATATATATGTATGTTGGAGTCTCTCTTTGTATTCGACGTTTGAAGGCCAAGCAGCTCAATTCCTAGGAACCTACAGCCCAGACACCAGCACATATTATTTGATTATAGTGTTGAAGGTTTCTTGAAGGGCCGAATACAGAGACCTGGTGCACTACGTGCCACAGGGTCCCCAAACGACCATCCGCAGGTTTTGAATTCAGAGTTGTCCTTCTCCTAGATCAGTTGCGATCAAAGGCTATAGAAACTTGTCTGTCCTGCTATTTACCCATAGCTGGGGGGAGAAGAAGAGGGTTCATATCTTTCCCAGTGGTATTAGCACGTAAGAGAATGTAATGGATTCGACTGGAATTCGAATTCGGCTCTCCGATTCCTCAATACGAGCCGCCATCCACTACACTCTCTCTCACTAAATATATATATATATATATATATGCAAAATATATAAATATATATACATATTAGGTTGGTGCAAAAATAATGACGTAATAATGTCGTTTTTTGACGTATTTTTAACGTCAAAAAACGACATTATTACGTCATTATTTTTGCACCAACCTAATATATGCATACACATACATATATATTTTTTTGAATAAAAAAATTCCAAGAGGATAGAATTCAGGTAGAACTCAATGTCCAGGACAGAGTAAGGATATAATAAAAAGACTTAAACACACACTGTATATATATATATATATATATATATATATATATATATATATATACACAGACACGGAGGCACAGTGATAACTGATAAATAACTGATATCCATTAAACATGGCACGTGGAACTGGAACAGTCTACCCCAGTGAGCGAAATAAAGGGTTAAGTTCGACATTCCAACCACCTGAAGAAGGCCAGATCGTACAACGGCCGAAGCGTTGTAATAAATATGGCGACAAAGATGAGGACAATACCCGTCCCATTGTTATTCTTTTCGTAACTGTATTACGTCTGTCTCGAGAAATCTCAATATATCTTCATTATTGAGATTTCTCGAGTACGCTGGCCGATAGACCTAATACACAGCGTTTAAAATAACAATTGTCCGTCTTTTTCAAATACGAATATCCACTGAATAATAACTTTTGAAAGTAAGTTATAATATATATAAGGGAACACTAACGTCAACATTTGGTGACAGTCTGTTTCATGCTTGAACGCAATTTTCACGGCCTGAAGATGGCGTTGAAGCGTGAAACAATCTGTCGCTCCTCTTAAACAAATATTTACACATAAATATAACATACCAAACTATATTTTAACAACTTTCTTGACAGATCTTATTATCTCAATGCGGGACGCTTAATAAAAAAAAAGTGATGGAAACATGAACGAAAAGAAAAGAAACTAAATGAAATTTGCTCGACAAATACATCTCTCTGCCCTTTTTCTCATCCCTCCCTCTTTTTGTTTCTTTCTCTTCCTTTCAATCCTTCCTTCGTTTACTCTCTCACACCTTTCTCGGTTTCTCATTCCCTCTACTTCTCTTACTCCTTTTCTCTCTCTCTCTCTCTCTCTCTCTCACTACCTCTAAAACTTGAAGGAGGAATTTACTCTATTACTGCAATGATTGCCACAAGAAATATATAAGAGAAACCTCAAGCAATTAAAAGATGATATGAATCCAAAATTGATCTTTGTAGTTCACCATCACGAATCTCAAAATAATGATGATTTAGAAAATGTTACTCTAATTAAGAGAAAAACAAATCCACAGGAAATTTACGTAGATGTTCTTAAAACATTTCACTTTTCTTGGCGGATCTTCTATTATGCTCCCAGCCTTTGTCTGGGGCCCGTATTCTTTAAATATATTAAGCCCAAGCCCCAGGGAGCCTTCTCTCCAGGCAGCTCCTCTCCCTCGGGAGGAGGCTGGGTTTATTGCCCAGTGCCTGAGATGTCTCCAAAGAAGGAAGTGCCGAAGATCATTGGGAATTTTTGCGCGGTATGGGCGTTAAACCGACTTTAAACCTCGGCCTTGTGAGCGGTTCGTTTCCAAGTATGCTTAAAGGTTTAGCCAATCTTTCTTGCACAGATACCTGCTCAGGCATATTGGAATTTCTTCAACACTCACAAAGCCAACCTGTGGTTTATACTACAAACTGACCAGACCTTAGGTACAGTTTTCTTTGACAGGAAACCACAGTTTGAACAAGGCCTGTACCCTCAAACCGTCGAGCACTGTAACTGGAGGTTCTGTTTGACAAAATAAAAAACGATCGATGTTTTAAATTCTCCAAGAACTTTCCTTATAACTAAAACATTAACCCCTAAAAAAATTATCCTCTCAAACTTTCATAACATTAAATAATGACGGCGGGTTGGGTAACATGTAGAAAAATATTTTTCTAAGATTTTTTTTTAAAGAAACATTTAAAATAATTTAATTCATTTGTGAATAAGTCCTGAAAGTTTCATTAAAATCCGGCCATTATCTGATTTTCGCAAGAATTTCCAAATCAATGTGTTTTTTATCGCAAAAAGATTTCCTATACTAATTCATGGTCACCTATTGAGGCAAGAAAAACAAAAAATTTTAACAAAATTTGGAATGTTCTAAAAAGGATTTAAAATATAATTATATTAATAAGTAAAGAATGCTTTGGTCTTAAAAATATAATTATATTAATAATCAAAGAATGCTTTGGTTTTAAAAATATAATTATATTAATAAACAAAGAATCCTTTGGTTTTAAAAATATAATTATATTTATAATCAAAGAATGCTTTAGTCTTAAAAATATAAAATATAATTATATTTACAATCAAAGAATGCTTTGGTCTTAAAAATATAATTATATTAATAATCAAAGAATGTTTTGATCTTAAAAATATAATTATATTAATAAACAAAGAATGCTTTGATTTTCCTCTTAATTGCATGATGATTTTGACAATAAAACGTTGTTTCTATTAAGTTTGGGGCATTTTTTCATCAAGGTATGTTCATTTTCCATTGCGAATCTTTGAAGGTACTTAATTAAAACTGTCTAGATTTTCATCTATTATTTAAATTTCAGCGATTTAAAAACTTTGATACGGATGACTTTTCATGACGGAAGTGCGACTATATTCCAAACAGACCTTTCGCCAAAAGCCGGGAAACTGGCACTCCAAGAAAAATCATTCACCTTCCCTGTGAGAATGTTATCAACTAATTGTAGTATGTAAATTCTCAATGACGCTCCAACCCACAAAACACTTAAGAGATGAGCTTGAGCCCAAAATATGAATGTCTAACTAAAGATTCTTTCTTTGAGAATTAGTAGTACTGGAAGTATATAACTTTTTTTTTTTAATTATTTAAGTGTCTTTGATGATTTCTGTCTGGATTTCTGAAATTACAAATTGTCATTATTTATGTTTGTACAATTGTTCTCATTTTTTTTTTTTTTTTTTTTTTGTCACAACGTTTCAACCGTTTTGCCCTCCGGTTTTCTTCAGGCACTTGTCGATTCGGGTAACCTTCAGGAATTCGGACGTAGATCGTTTTTGTTCTGCTTGTCTATGACTAAGGATATATTGTCATATTTGTTTTTTATTTAGTACAGTTCAGTTATTGCTCGCTCTGTTTCATTAAACTGCCTGTTACTGTCACCAAATTGATGAACTAGAGCAGGGTTTCACAACCAAGTCGATATCGTCCATCAGTCGGTAATTTCAACTGTTGGATGGGCGATAAACAACCTAGCAGAAAATGGTGAATGATAGTAAATTTTGGTGGATGATACAGGATTTTGGGTATTACATTTGTTTAAATTATCATTTTTTTTTTTTTTTTTGTCAACTCTTGCAACATTAACCCAAACCATAAAACTTATTATATATATATCATTCTCAATGGTCCAGTTTACTTTCGTTTGTTCTTTAATATGGTAGCAGCAGTCAGCCTTATTTTTTACCTCCCTTTGGTATTTTTACTACATTATAAAGTAAGTTTACGAACCAGTAACAAACTTTTACTAAACAATTTTGATATGGTTTTACTATACAGGTAGGCGATGGAAAAAAAAATCTCCATATGAAAGTGAACGATGGGGCAAAATAAGTTAGGAACCGCTGAACTAAGGCTTTAATCCACTAGGCTATAGTCTCGTGGGACAATCCTGAGTCTAGAAATTAGAGCACTGGGAAGTAATAACTGAGCAGTACTAAATAAGAACAAGATGAGATAACCCTAGACTTGATCAGCGGAACAAGAACAATGAATCTCTGTAGACTAGAGTTAATTTCGAAATTCCCTGAGACAAAAACTATTGACAGTAATAAGTGTGGTTCAAAAACCCGCTTCAGTGGGTTCGTATTTTATTTTATCGCTTAGCACTAAAGAACAATGCCTCATACAGTTCTAGCATTAAAATTAGGATTTAATTTCTTAAATATTTTTACTAACCATAAGCATTAAACTTACATTTTAATCCAATAGAATCATACCCAGTAAATAATTATAATTAAGTTTTTGTATTTACCTTTTATATTGAATGTTATGAAAAAAATTTGATCAGTCAACATATTTCCACGAGCCGCATATTCAGGGCCAAAAAGCCGCATGTGGCTCGCAAACCGCGATTTGTAGACCCCTAGCAATATATACGCAGTATGAAGTGTATAGAGAATCGTCTCTGTTTTTTATAATACATATTTCTTCCCGTTCGATTCTCTTCATTGATTACAAGACTCTTGTACACTTCTTTCAGATTCCGTTCTCGAATTTATTTCAAGTTTTATAACCGAGTTTTTATACTATATTCAATATCTGTCGATATCTTTGAGATCAGGTATTATGACTCCTTGCATTATTTACATTATTCAGACTGTTATCCTCATCTTCATTTCCATATTCACAACGTTTCGGCCTCTATATCTCTGACATGAGGTATTATGATTACTTGCATTATTTACATTATTCGGACTGTTATCCTCATCGTCATTCCCATATTCACAACGTTTCGGCCGTTGCACGCTCGGGCCTTCTTCAGTTGATTGGAATTATTCTTCAATATCTGTCTATATCTCTAAGATGAGGTACTATGATTACTTGCATTATTTACATTATTCGGACTGGTATCCTCATCTTCATTGCCATATCCACACGTTTCTGCCGTTGTACGCCCCAGCCTTTTTCAGGTGATTGGAATTTCGAACCGAACCCTTTATTTAGTCCACCGGGGGGTGGGGGTAGATTGTTCTAGTTCCACGTGCCATGCCTCTTCCAGATGTTTCAGTTATTTCCCTTTAAATCAACTTTAACTTTAACCATGACCCAAGTAAGTGTGTGCGTGTGTATGTTTTAAATCAGCGACAGAATTAAAATGTTTCAGCAAAATTTTGAAAAGAATTCTATTTATTACCGAATAATTTTCGAAGAGTTAAAAAAAGATCTTATAATTATCTTATTTTTACCGCTTTAAAAATTTAAGTTTTGTTGTCGCTAACCTAACGATTTTGTTGGGAAGCTCAGGGAGGGTGTTTTTTTTCTAAACAGTGTTGGGAGGGAATTAGTTAAATTGTGTGTGTATGTATGTGCGTGTGCTTATGTATACATTAAACGGCACAAGAACCTTTAAATCACACAAGTACGACACTGACATATATATATATTAGGTTGGTGCAAAAATAATGTCGTTTTCTCACATATGTTACTATGTGAGAAAGCGACATTATTTTTGCACCAACCTAATATATTAGGTTGGTGCAAAAATAATGACGTAATAATGTCGTTTTTTGACGTATTTTTTTAATGTCAAAAAACGACATTATTACGTCATTATTTTTGCACCAACCTAATAATATATATATGTATATATATATATATAAATAGGGGTGGCCAAACTTGTTTAATATAAGAACGACATGCGATAAAGTTCAGATATTTCAGAGCTGCAAGATATGAACAAAATTTACGCATATGCGAAGATTTTATATAAATATTAAGAAATGTATGTATGCAACAATATTTATACATATATGCAGTTTTATAAAAAAAAATATTTCAACCAAATCTAAGTTGTGTGCCAAACACAAAAACAGCAAGGCATAGTCAAGCGATCATGTATCTTTTGATACATGACTAATGAAGCAGGCATTTCCCCCCGTAGTAGATTGCCATTTCTTTCTGCAATAGACCAGTTGCCATCCAAGCCTATAGAACCCGGTCTGTCCTGCTATTTACCTATAGCTGGAGGGAGAATACCTTTCCCAAGAGTATTAGCACGTAAGTAAATGTAATGGATTCGATTGGAATTCGAACTCGGCTCTCCGATTCCTCAATCCGAGCCGCTAACCATTACCCCACCGTTCCTCCTACAAAATTACAAAACAAGGCAACCACTGCGTAAATTTTTAAAAGGAAAAATACTTATTTTAAAACTGCGAAAAAAGGTATAAATAAATTTTGTGCGCCTATTAAGGCAAGATAACAATTTCGGTTTGGAAATAACTACTTTTGGAGAAACTGAAGAATTCTAGTACCAAAGAAACGTGACCACTTGACCTCTATGGCTGCCCTTTTAATAAAGTTATTAAATGACAGTCAGAGAGGTCAAGTGGTCAAGCCTTTTTATTCGACGTTTAAGTTTTGAATAAAATTGAATAAATGTCAGTGCCTATCGAAGGCGCCAAGTGTTGCTTGCTTTACTTCACATTTCTACGTCATTGATGGTAAGTATATACTAAAGCAAAGATCGGCCTTGTGCCACATCTAAGCCCAGCTTAGAAAATCACTATACTAAAGCAAAGGTACCTTTGAAAACACTTATTTCAACGGACAGGGAGGAGATATAACCAGTCAGTTATGTGCCATGTGTGATACACCATTTCTTTCTGTGGAAGATCAGTTGCCCTCCAAGGCTATAGAGCCCGGTCTATAGCTGGTGGTGGTGGGGTAGAATAAAAAGATTCATACCATTCTCAAGGGTATTAGCACGTAAGTAAATGTAATGGATTCGACTGGAATTCGAACTCGGCTCTCCGATTCCTCAATTCTTTACCTTTGAAAACACTTAATTCAATGGAGTGGGGGAGATATAAAAAATGACCATCGAAATCATTGAAATATAAATCCAGACATTATATTCCTTCATAAATAATGACAAAGACATAAATTTACATACAATTTATATCAACAATTTACTCGCCATATTATAAAAAAAAATGATTCCCTACCAAATCCTATCTATTTATCATCTCTCAGTCGTGTCTCTGTCTTTAGGCAGAGTGCTCTCAGGGTCGACTCCCTCAAAGGACAAAGTGACAATTGAGGAAAATTATACTGAGAGGTGCCCAGCCCTGGGGAACAGCTAGCCCGAGGCCGCGTACTCTCATTGCACTATGAGAGGGATCGTTGCTCGCACCGAGGCCAGCGCAAACGATGGTTGCGGGGGCTGCGGGCAATTTTTGTTGCTAGTCCGGGTGTACGCGCTCGGGTATACACCTTAAAAAAAGAGCTTGTGTCACAACTCGTTTTAGTGGGGAGACAGAGTAAATACCTAGTGACTAGATGATTGTGTGTGTTGCGGGCCGGTGTACGCGTTGAGAGATAAACACGTGGGTCTCCTGAAGCGCCAACAACCAATATAGCAGACTCGGAATATGAGTCCACGTAAAAAAAGTAAGAAACAACAAAGACCAATATATATATATATATATATATATATATATATATATATATATATATATATACAGTGCTGTTCAATAAAAGTGACTCACTTTATCCTTTGAATTTAGCTCACCTTTCGTTTCATCGGAGAAGAGAACATTCTTCCAGTCTTCTACGGTGAAATTTTTGTAATAGTGAGCCCATTCAAGTCTCTTGGCTTTGTCGGCTTTGCTTATTAGCGGCTTAAACCTTCGTGTACAAGATTTGTAGCCTTGTTCTAACAAGATTTGTAACCTTGTTCTGACGGACTGTTGAAGAGGCAAGACTAACACCTTGCTCTTCGCTTAGACTGACTTCAATTTCTTGGCTAGTTATAGTCCTATTCTTCACAACTTCTCTCTTGATTACCCTGCCAGTTCTATCATCAATCTTTTTCTTTCGTCCCCTTGTTTCCTTCAATGGATCAGGAGGGGCATCATTATGAACCCTAAGCACTCGACAGACAGTTGATTGCAAGGTTATAACAATTACTGCAATTTCGCTCGTAGACTTGCCTGCATTTGAGAGGGCAATAACAGATGCCTTAAGTGGTTCTGATGTGTGTTTGTACCCTTTCATCTGGTTAGTGACTTGAGTGGCTATTTCAAGCTGTTTTTTATACTGTATGAGGCTTTCTGGAATATTCTGAAATACTCTAGACTTAATTTAAGCTGTTCTAGAATTCTCTAGAATATTGTTCTAAGTGTATTGTAAAATAGTTTTCAATATTTTGTCAATACTTAGTCTCTTTTTTTGCAATGAGTTTTTCCTGAATCTCGTTTATATCCAAATTAATAATTATCAATTGAATACTTTAGAGTGAATAAACTTTTTTCCTAGGTGGTCGGGAAGGGGCCTTTATATTAGTAAGATTAAAAATTATTTTAACCGCAAAAACAACAGACAATAAATACTTTTAGTAAAAAAAAAAAATCAGGTGAGTCACTTTTATTGAACAGCACTGTATATATGCACAAACAAATGATAATGTATAGAGTTACGTAATAGAATATTGTTTCGTGTTACTGAACAATGGACATGAATGAAGGTAACCCGACAATGTGAATATGCAAATAAATGCTTCTGCGTCCAATTCATCAACCAATTCCTTTTCAATGTGTAGTGACACGTATGATTCCAAATTCTCCTCAGGCAGCAATTTTTTTTAACCTTCTTAACGTGAGAGGACATTTTCAAAAGTAAAGATCATAAAGTCTTTAGTTTTGAAAATGTCCTCTCATGTTGGACTTGAGTGAATCATAGTGTTCATATTCCTTTTTATTACTAAAACACTTGTCTGTGTTTCTTTATTGAATTTTTATTTGTTATGGGTAGGGGGCACTCTATCAGGGGGCAATCGGGCAAGCTGAAGCCCACGCCATTCCAACGCTGCAACGAATTAACATTTTTAATCTTACCCTCATTTATGACGCAAGAAAAACAAGATTTTTTATATTTAACCAAAAATTTGAAGATTGTAAAGATGCTTAAAAAAACATAATTAAATAATCCAAAAATGCTTTGGTCGTTCCTCTTAATATCAAAGATTTACAGTGAGGCAAATTTGAGAAAACAATGTAAGATATGTACTCGACAAAGTGTTCATAGCAGACAGAGAAAACACACTGTCACGGTTTTAAAAAGGATTAAAAAATATAATTTAATAATTCAAAAATCCTTTGGTCGTTCCTCTTAATAATAACTTTTGAAGATATAACTTTGTTTTTATTAAATTTGGGGCTTTTTTTCACCATGCTTTTTTAACGAATCAGTGGGCGTACCTATTTTGAAGCAAGCTAAAATTGAACATCTCGGTCTACGACGAATTTGAATTTCTTGCAAATATTATAAAATATAAAAACGTTTTGTGTTGCTCAAGGTAACACAACTGGGGCAGATTTTCTTTCTTGAGGTCCTTACGGAACAATTCCTCTTACTTTATCGTCACAGTAGGGGAGGTTAGGAATCCCGACATGGGTCATAACAAAAGTCATAACTTTGTTTTGCCTTCTTTTTCTCATCCCGACTGGGTCAGCCTTTCCGTTATTTATTTTACCCTCCCCATTCCATTAGTGGGTGTGCTTCTTGATTTTGTCTATCGACAGAATACAGCGGCCACTCTTATTATTTTGAGGGATCGACGGGTTATAATAATATTGTTTTTTTTTATCTTTGTTTTTCCTTTGAATTTGTTTTCTGGTTTCATCTTCCTACCCCATCATAAATAAATCATGAAACTTTCATATAGTGATTTTTCAAGCGTAGCTTAGATGTGGCACAAGGTCGAAAGTATGGGTACCCAGTGAGGATCGAACTCACTACTCGCCGAAAGTAAGGAACAACCAGGGAGGATCGAACTCAGTCGTAATTGTTCTAGCGAGACAAGCTTGCTAACCATTACACTACCTCGAGGTGCCCTGAAACTTTCATATAAACGGGCTTTATGGACAACGAAATGGAATTTTTCTTTCATGGGATGTTTTGTAGGTCCCCATTGAATATGCAGGATTGAGTGATAATGGATGAGTTCTTGTGGTCAATGGGCAAATTGTAATGAATGAATGGGTCGTGATTCTGATTAATTAGGACTAGAATAGCTAATGAAGACCAGTCACTCTCCATCTCCCCCCTCGGCCTTGTGCCATAATTTTGTATTTTTTTACGAAATAAATAATCTTTATCGTCACGACGTTAATATTTTATCAAGTGAAGTGTGGGCCTCTTCTCTTAACTAAAAAAAAAAAACAAAAAAAAACGCGATTTTTCTGATCACGTACATACAATGATAAAAAAAGGTTCTCGGCCTGACCCACATCGCAAATTCTAACCTCTTTAATAAAACAAAAACAAAACAAAAAAAAAAAAACTGGAGGCTTTGTACCATAGAATAACAAGCAGACATAGATAAAAATGTAAAGGTATTATTTGCTGGAGAAAAGTCGGTCTCGTAATCCTATATTCACCTCCCCGCTTGTCCATCTCTCTGTCATCTCCTATTCAATCCATTTGATTGTCGATTTTCTGCTCCCACCACAGTACAGTTCGTCAGTCTACTGCACCTTCCCATCTCAGTCAGTCCATATGTCAGTCAGTCCCGGCCCACTAATTTCACTCACACGTGTATTTAAAAAGAGCACAGAAAGCAAAATCATACTCGTAACATTCATATTATATATATATATATATATATATATATATATATATATATATATATATAGGGTGTCTATAGAGTTCGAGTGCACTTTAAAAAATTTATAACTTGTATTTGCGATAGAAATAATCTGTAAAAAATGTTATAAAGTTTAATGTACCTAGTTTTAAGTATAGTTAAAATAACTAACGTGATTTCAGGCATTACTGCAAATCAGTTGGCAAATGTTTTCCGTGAACTGCAAAATCCTATTACCCTTTATATTGCTAATGATGGAGGACATGTGGAAACTTAAATAAAATTTCAATATTTAAGTAAATGCTCTGTTTATAATAAACAGTATTAGTAACATTTACCGGCCTGAATGTCCGAGAAATTTTCATAGAAAATATTCTGCCTTTGAGCAGATATGAATGTACATGAGAGAATCATGGAAGATTGTAGTTTAAAAGCAGTAAAATCGACCTTGCTAAGCGAACGATCCTCTGTGGCACCAACGGTTAATGCACGTCTGGATATGACGGTTCCGTATAGGATACAAGTTCGATTCCTATCGGAGAACAAATATTTTCTATTAAAATTTTTCGGACATTCAAGCCGGTAAATGTTATTAATACCGATTATTATAAACAGAGCATTTACTTAAATATTTGCACCTATAAAAAGAATGTATAAACATAAAAATGTCTTAAAATAAATGTCGGACTTTGTCAATTTCATAATGTGTATGTATGTGTATGTGTGTGTGTGTGTGTATATATATATATATATATATATATATATATAAATTAATATATTTAAATTTATACATTCCTTTTTTTATTTAATTTTATACATAGATGTTTTTAATAATATTATATATATATATATATATATATATATATATATATAAAATAAGCAATATATTTTTAAATCATATACATATTTACATTCATAAGTATATATAAATAAATATTTAAATTAATAATAAAATTAAAATATATAATATTTTCTTTAAAATAAATATTTAAATTTAATATTAACATTAAATTTATATCTATATAATAAATATTTAAATTTATATATATATGTGTATGTAATTTATTATATTTAAATATATATGTATAATTAACATATACATTTAAATTTATATACATATAATTAATATATATATTTAAATATATATATAACTTTATAACAAATTAGAAAATATATATAACTTTAGTCTAAATATATATATATATATTTATATTTAAATTAAAATTCAATAATATTATAATAAATATTTTAAATATATATATATATATATATATATATATATAAAATATTTATTATAATATTATTGAATTTTAATTTAAATATAAATATCTATATATATTTAGACTAAAGTTATATATTTTTTCTAATTTGTCTGAAGATCGCAAAGGCATGAAACCCGTGGTCACAAATTCATATTCATGCAACTGAATATATATATATATATATATATATATATATATATATATATATATAAGTTTGGTGCAAAAATAATGTCGTTTTCTCACATATGTTACTATGTGCGAAAACGACATTATTTTTGCACCAACCTAATATATATATATATATATATATATATATATATATATATATATAGAAGCATTATTATTCTTAATTCTCGTACTTTTTCTTACCGTTTTCTTTGTCCGGAGTTAATAAAAATAAACCGGGAAAGAAAAGCATTCTTTTTTTTTTTTTTTTTTTTTAAAGAAAAAGAAAAAAGAAAAGAAACATTTCATTTATTTAAGAGATTCAATTGTACATTTCTTTTACTTTCTCTGGAGAATGGCGGTTTGCCGATTATCCGCAGCAGCAGCAGCAAACTAGAAGGAATTGGACAAATTACATCGCTGAGAGAAAATCCAAGCATATTCTGGCATCGCTTACTTTTGCTTGCCAGTTATTTCTTGCAGTTCTGTCTGCTGCTAGTGCTACTACACCCGCCACTTCTATTTCTCTTGTATTCCACATCAAGCAACCGTTGAACGATGGAAAACATGACACCAGTGTTGCTAGAATCTCACACTTTTAAACTCATGCGTTCGTTGCCGACTGCTTTCCTGCCAATTTTGTCTCGTTCATTCAGAAAATCGCCTTTTTTTTCTATTTTTTTTTTTTGTGTTTTTCTTAATTAAACTATCTTACCATACGATATCTTGACGATTGTATATATTTATTTTTATGCTATACTTGAAAACAAAGGGACAGAGTGCATGTCTTACATACAGATCGTTAGCAAGCTGCTTCTTCTATGTCCTTTTAGGTCATGACTCTCCACAACTTCTAATCTCGTTGGCTCTTAGTTTCTCTCCCTTCGCTTCCTCTCCCAGCTTCCCCACTGTTCCACCATCCATTCTCACAAGCCTGTCGAGTATATTTACCCTGCCTCCCCACCAAAACTGGATGTGACACAAGGTCGTTTTGTGGGGAGGGTAAAACGCATACTTATGCATATGGACCAAGGGCAAAAATTGGTTTTCTCCCATTTCCTGCTGGGATTGGGTATTACATCGATCCAACCTCTTTAGTGCAATGAGGAAAGTGCTACCCCAGGGTTGGAATCACCACGGCTGAGTAACTTCACCCATCTAAAATGAGGGCAAACATACAGTGCCGGATATACCAATAGGTTTAGCAGGCCTTGGGCCTCAAAATCTTGGGAGTCTTCAGCCAAGGTGTATAAAATTTTTGACACTGTCATAGGCTTTTCTTACATATACTGTCATAACGAATTGTAGACGCTAAATAACCCTCCAGTAATTTTAAACACCTGTCATTATCTTCGACTTTACTCAAAAATTGTCAACAGATTGTGACAGCAATTAGGGAGATGTGAATGTTTTAAAAAAAACATTCATTATTATTATTATTGTTTAGGTAATAAGCATTATAACATAGCACAATTGGCTATATTGTGGAAAAATAAGTGAAATTACCTGCGTGTGCTGGGTTGCGGTCTGACGTGGGAGGCTGAGTGTTTGTTTTTCAAAGCAAGGCCGCTCCGAGCACTGGTTTTCTATTAATTAATAGATTTAAAATTATAAATTAATCACTATTTTTTTTTAAATTAATAACTATTTGTGCTCAGTTGTTGATAATAGCTATATCTGCTGATGTGTTAAAATTTTGGAATAATGTAATAATAAAAATTTAAGTTTTTTATCTCTCTGATGAATGTCGCGATCTGTCAATATAGACTATTCTTTTTCTCATTCTGTTTTTTTCTAAATTCGGAACGCAGAGAATCAGCAATTTTTTGGCATAGAATAAATACATTTGCTGACTTCATTCTTTCTCCCATGATGATGATGATGATGCTGTTATTATTATTATTATTATTATTATTATTATTCAACTTTTCACAGATCGCGATAGATATTAAGGAGATGCGATTAAATATACTTTAATGTTTAAAAATGAATTATTCAGTATTATTAATGTTTAGTAAGCATTATAACATATCACAAATAGCTATATTGTAGAAAAAGGAATTTTCGACAATATACGCATTTTTTACGTATTTATTATTATTCTTTTTAACTTTTATCAAAAACGACATTCTTATACGTCTTAGCTTTTGTACGGCAATGTCAGCAAACAGCAAATTAAAGCGAAAATGTTGTTCGCTGAAAATTATTTATGACCCTAAAAGAATGTGATGTCATTAGTTTGTCCTGGACCTTCACAATATTTTTTAACTTTTAGCAAAAACGACATTCTAATACATGTAGTTATGAATAATAAGTGAATCAGTAAAGATGAGGACAACAGTCTGAACAATGTAAATAGTGTTATTAGTTACAATATCTCATCTCAGAAATATAGATAGATCCTGAAGAAGGCTAGATCGTACAATGGCCGAAACATCGTGAATGAATCTGTAAAGATGAGGACAACAGTCTGAACAATGTAAATAGTGTTATTAGTTACAATATCTCATCTCAGAAATATAGATAGATCATGAAGAAGGCTAGATCGTACAATGGCCGAAACATCGTGAATGAATCAGTAAAGATGAGGGCAACAGTCTGAACAATGTAAATAGTGTTATTAATTACAATATCTCATCTCAGAAATATAGATAGATCCTGAAGAAGGCTAGATCGTACAATGGCCGAAACATCGTGAATGAATCAGTAAAGATGAGGACAACAGTCTGAACAATGTAGTGTTATTAGTTACAATATCTCATCTCAGAAATATAGATAGATCCTGAAGAAGGCTAGATCGTACAATGGCCGAAACATCGTGAATGAATCAGTAAAGATGAGGACAACAGTCTGAACAATGTAAATAGTGTTATTAGTTACAATATCTCATCTCAGAAATATAGATAGATCCTGAAGAAGGCTAGATCGTACAATGGCCGAAACATCGTGAATGAATCAGTAAAGATGAGGACAACAGTCTGAACAATGTAAATAGTGTTATTAGTTACAATATCTCATCTCAGAAATATAGATAGATCCTGAAGAAGGCTAGATCGTACAATGGCCGAAACATCGTGAATGAATCAGTAAAGATGAGGACAACAGTCTGAACAATGTAAATAGTGTTATTAGTTACAATATCTCATCTCAGAAATATAGATAGATCCTGAAGAAGGCTAGATCGTACAATGGCCGAAACATCGTGAATGAATCAGTAAAGATGAGGACAACAGTCTGAACAATGTAAATAGTGTTATTAGTTACAATATCTCATCTCAGAAATATAGATAGATCCTGAAGAAGGCTAGATCGTACAATGGCCGAAACATCGTGAATGAATCAGTAAAGATGAGGACAACAGTCTGAACAATGTAAATAGTGTTATTAGTTACAATATCTCATCTCAGAAATATAGATAGATCCTGAAGAAGGCTAGATCGTACAATGGCCGAAACATCGTGAATGAATCGGTAAAGATGAGGACAACAGTCTGAACAATGTAAATGGTGTTATTAGTTACAATATCTCATCTCAGAAATATAGATAGATCCTGAAGAAGGCTAGATCGTACAATGGCCGAAACATCGTGAATGAATCAGTAAAGATGAGGACAACAGTCTGAACAATGTAAATAGTGTTATTAGTTACAATATCTCATCTCAGAAATATAGATAGATCCTGAAGAAGGCTAGATCGTACAATGGCCGAAACATCGTGAATGAATCAGTAAAGATGAGGACAACAGTCTGAACAATGTAAATAGTGTTATTAATTACAATATCTCATCTCAGAAATATAGATAGATCCTGAAGAAGGCTAGATCGTACAATGGCCGAAACATCGTGAATGAATCAGTAAAGATGAGGACAACAGTCTGAACAATGTAAATAGTGTTATTAGTTACAATATCTCATCTCAGAAATATAGATAGATCCTGAAGAAGGCTAGATCGTACAATGGCCGAAACATCGTGAATGAACCAGTAAAGATGAGGACAACAGTCTGAACAATGTAAATAGTGTTATTAGTTACAATATCTCATCTCAGAAATATAGATAGATCCTGAAGAAGGCTAGATCGTACAGTGGCCGAAACATCGTGAATGAATCAGTAAAGATGAGGACAACAGTCTGAACAATGTAAATAGTGTTATTAATTACAATATCTCATCTCAGAAATATAGATAGATCCTGAAGAAGGCTAGATCGTACAATGGCCGAAACATCGTGAATGAATCAGTAAAGATGAGGACAACAGTCTGAACAATGTAAATAGTGTTATTAATTACAATATCTCATCTCAGAAATATAGATAGATCCTGAAGAAGGCTAGATCGTACAATGGCCGAAACATCGTGAATGAATCAGTAAAGATGAGGACAACAGTCTGAACAATGTAAATAGTGTTATTAGTTACAATATCTCATCTCAGAAATATAGATAGATCCTGAAGAAGGCTAGATCGTACAGTGGCCGAAACATCGTGAATGAATCAGTAAAGATGAGGACAACAGTCTGAACAATGTAAATGGTGTTATTAGTTACAATATCTCATCTCAGAAATATAGATAGATCCTGAAGAAGGCTAGATCGTACAATGGCCGAAACATCGTGAATGAATCAGTAAAGATGAGGACAACAGTCTGAACAATGTAAATAGTGTTATTAGTTACAATATCTCATCTCAGAAATATAGATAGATCCTGAAGAAGGCTAGATCGTACAATGGCCGAAACATCGTGAATGAATCAGTAAAGATGAGGACAACAGTCTGAACAATGTAAATAGTGTTATTAATTACAATATCTCATCTCAGAAATATAGATAGATCCTGAAGAAGGCTAGATCGTACAATGGCCGAAACATCGTGAATGAATCAGTAAAGATGAGGACAACAGTCTGAACAATGTAAATAGTGTTATTAGTTACAATATCTCATCTCAGAAATATAGATAGATCCTGAAGAAGGCTAGATCGTACAATGGCCGAAACATCGTGAATGAACCAGTAAAGATGAGGACAACAGTCTGAACAATGTAAATAGTGTTATTAGTTACAATATCTCATCTCAGAAATATAGATAGATCCTGAAGAAGGCTAGATCGTACAATGGCCGAAACATCGTGAATGAATCAGTAAAGATGAGGACAACAGTCTGAACAATGTAAATAGTGTTATTAGTTACAATATCTCATCTCAGAAATATAGATAGATCCTGAAGAAGGCTAGATCGTACAATGGCCGAAACATCGTGAATGAATCAGTAAAGATGAGGACAAAAGTCTGAACAATGTAAATAGTGTTATTAGTTACAATATCTCATCTCAAAAATATAGATAGATCCTGAAGAAGGCTAGATCGTACAATGGCCGAAACATCGTGAATGAATCAGTAAAGATGAGGACAACAGTCTGAACAATGTAAATAGTGTTATTAGTTACAATATCTCATCTCAGAAATATAGATAGATCCTGAAGAAGGCTAGATCGTACAATGGCCGAAACATCGTGAATGAATCAGTAAAGATGAGGACAAAAGTCTGAACAATGTAAATAGTGTTATTAGTTACAATATCTCATCTCAGAAATATAGATAGATCCTGAAGAAGGCTAGATCGTACAATGGCCGAAACATCGTGAATGAATCAGTAAAGATGAGGACAACAGTCTGAATAATGTAAATAGTGTTATTAGTTACAATATCTCATCTCAGAAATATAGATAGATCCTGAAGAAGGCTAGATCGTACAATGGCCGAAACATCGTGAATGAATCAGTAAAGATGAGGACAGTCCAAACAATATAAATAGTTATAGTACCTCATCTCAGAAATATGGACAGATCGTAATTTTTGTACGGCAATATCAGCAGACAGCGGATTAAAGCGAAAATGTTGTTTGCTGAAAATTATTTATGACCCTAAAAGAATGTAATGGTATTAGTTTGGATAACCCACGTTAAACCCAGCCTTGTGTCACATCTACCCTCGTGGGGGTGCTAGTAAATACCGACTAGCTGGGATCTGCTCCAGCTAGACGGTCGATCTCTCTGCCTTCGGGCAGAGAGGAAGCCGTACGAGTCTCTGCTGAAGGGCAGAGTCTCGTTCGGATGGTAAACTGACCCTGAACCCATTTGTACGGGTTCGAAAGGGGATATTTTTGGCCGAGCCTACGGGCTCGGAAGACCCACGTAAAACTCGACCTTGTACCACATCTACCCTTGTGGTGGGCTAGTATATATT
>OZ010592.1:85343172-85368172 GCA_963932145.1 Acanthosepion lycidas | reverse complement strand
TATATGGAATCGGATTTCCTACATTTTTCAATTGATTTCAACAAAACCTCACTTTTTTTTTTTTTGGCAGGTAGTGTTTCTTATTGTCTTGCACACTTTTTTTCTTTATTTTTACATTCAGGATGCTTTAAAAATTCCATTTACAAGACAATTGTTTATAATAAAATTCTATTCAACCGGTAGACTCATAATGATTGAAAACAATGTTTTTGTTTCAGTTTGGGTTTGACCAATTCATTAAAAAAATATATAATAATTAAGACATGCGTGTCCGTCAACCTTAAACAATAATCTTTGTGAATTTTATTTTTCAGTCTTCATGATGGTCGATACTTATATATATAATATATATATCTCTTACTGTTACATCCCCGGGCAAGGCCGGGCTCAACTGCTAGTATGTTATAAAATCACTACAAAAATAGCAATTTTGTTTCAACACCTGTGGTGTATTATCAAGTAATGATGTTGAATGTAATGTGGTACTAAGTGGAAAGTTCTCAATATCTGTGATAAAGCTAAAATATTCAGTTGCATGGATATTATTTTGTAACACTACTTGTACACATGGATGTGCATCTGTGCCTAACTTAAGACTATTTATATGAGTGTTTTTGTACGAAATAAAATGCATAAACCTGTATGTGTGTGTGTCTATGTGTATGAGAGTGTCATCACAAACAAACACAGAAGAAAATACCCTACACACATACCTTGTCTGTCGTTTTTAATGAAACATGCATAAACGAAGGATTGCTGCCTAAATATATAACTATATATATATGTATTTATATATATATATATGTATATATATACATATATATATATGTGTATGTATACATATATATATATATAATGTATATATACATACACACATATATATATACATTCACATATATATATATGTATGTATATATATATGTGTGTGTATGTATGTATGTATGTATATATATATGTATGTATATGTGCAAATTAA
Source organism: Acanthosepion lycidas (assembly GCA_963932145.1). Lineage (NCBI taxonomy): Eukaryota > Metazoa > Mollusca > Cephalopoda > Sepiida > Sepiidae > Acanthosepion > Acanthosepion lycidas. Next base: position 85,367,196 of record OZ010592.1, on the reverse strand, counting down.
AGTACTAGAGCCCGGCCCGAAAACTCTCCTAATTTAAATCCAATCGAGAATCTGTGGTCAATCTGCAAGGAACGACTTCGTGGAATCGACATACAAAGATCTAACATGTGCACTGGGTCATGTTTTATTGGAAAAATATGAAAAAAGTTAATAATAACAAAATTATTCATTTTGTTTCAATTAATTTGCACAGGGGTGTATTTTTTAAATTTCTTTTTATCACTTTGCTAAGGCTACATAAAATTCTTACACCAGACAACACTACATCGAGCTGACCATCAAAGAAACATCTGAATCCTTTGTATTAATAATAATAATAATAATAATAATGATAATAATAATAATAATAATAACTCAGCAAACTTATTATTTTTAATTGTTTAAATAATTAATTATTATTTTAATAAAATCTAATTAAATCGATTAATTTACTTATCTAGATAATTTCATAATTTTTTGACTCCATTCAAATAATTTATAGAACTGTGAAATAGCAGTACAACAATGTTTATTATGAATATTGTAGCTTTTCTCACTTGCAACTGAATTTTAATAAGGCAGAAATAAACTCTTTCTATACCAATCATGAATTTAAAAAATAAAACTTTATTAACAGAAACTTACTTTTAAAGGTCCAAAATTTAAATATTAAAAAAATAATTGTATATTTCATGTCCACTTTAAAAAAAAGAAGTTATTTAGAAGACATTGCATTTATCTTGCATTAAAATATAAACACACATATTGTTTTTACGAAATTTGACAAGGCAGATATAAATTCTTTCTATATGATTATAGAATAAAAAGAAACTTTACCAATAGAAACATTATTTATATATGTCAATTTTAAAAGTTTGAATGAAATATAAATAAGACAGAAAAAATATTTATTAAAATAAGCTTTTTAGAAACTAATATATGAATTAAAAGTTTGCCGCTACTAGTTTGGCCATGGAACCAGCTCGGTAATTATTGTAGTGAACATTCCTCTTTGGTACCAAGACCTAATGAATTTAAGTGCAGTACTAGATTGGTAACAAGGTCTCATCATTATAGAGTTGAAACTGTTAGATGTAACCGTAAGTTCTATGCTAAGAGTTTCTTCTCTTGCACTTCTCGCCTGTGGAACTCTCATCTAGCTTTTTGCTTCCCAGTTAACTTTGACCTTCAAAAATTTAAATGCAATGTCAATCGTTATCTTTTTTCTTTTTAATTCCTGTTTCGTTTATTGTTCTTTCTCCTTAATAATTTTTTTCACATACACATTCACACTAAATAAACCCCCCTTGCAATTTTAGTGACTTGCTTAGGAATTAAATGATTAAAAGAAAAAAATCCTTCGTCATTGCAGGTAAATTGAAACTATGCAACCAATTCAGAGGTTCTCTATTTTTTCAAATCTAAAAAAGTCTGTTTAACGTTTTAAAAAAAAGAAAGGCTGTCATAATCAAGGGAGGTAATCAATCCTAATCAAGGGAGGTAATTCAATATTTATATACAATTCATTTGAAGAGAAAAACTATATTTTTTTGCGCATTGACTTCATTTGTTCTCTCTTCACACACAAGCTGTTTATTCCCAGGTCAAGATATAGATTATTCGTGTATCTTATCAAGTTCAATTTGAATCCATTAATATCACCAAAGACAAAGATATATTTTAGTTTCTTATTGCAGGTGGTAAACTGGCCCGCGAACATTGAATGATGGAAAACAATAAATGAAGACTTGAATAAAAAATAAAATGTGTTGCCAAGTTTATTTTTGTTAAAGAAAAATAAACCAACAAAAATAAGGTTACAAAAACATCTCTGCATGCCGATACAGAGAGTGAGAAGAGGGTTGTCTTGAGAAGGACATTTTTTTTTTAATGAAAAGGAAAGTTTATTGTCTTTGTTGATGGCGATCATGGCTGGAGCAGTGGCTGATGACGAGCTGAAAATGATGATGCTTAGCTGGCTAGCTGGAGTTGCTCTGGATCTGTAGGACAGCTATTAAAACAGGTACTACATCTTGATCCTGTAGAGGACTGGAGGGGTGAAGATGAAAAGAAAACACGTGCGTTTATATTTCCTGCTAGAAGAAGATCCACCTACAATAGAATGTTGGACTTGGATTAAGTCCAACTGAAGATAAAGAAGACAAATAAACAAGACCGACATATATATATATATATATATGTCGGTCTTGTTATATTATATATATATATATATATATATATATATATATATATATATATATATATGTGTGTGTGTGTGTGTGTGCATTAACAACAAATTACAAAGCACATAGACAGTTAACATTGTGTGTGCGTGTGTTTGAACATTTGTGTGTGTGTGTGTGTGTGAACGTTTGTGTTTGTACTTTGGTGAATGTTCGTATTTTGGAAAAGTTCATAAGAGTTCGTACGTCCGTACGTGAAATGCGTGAAATATTATTTAACGTCTGACCGCATGGTCAAGACGATAATTCTCTGGGACTACATTTTTGCAGCAAGAAGAGAGAAAAAAGAGAAAAAGGCAAACTCGTGTTTGCTATTTATAGGTGATCATTGGATCAGAATTGCTGTGCGAGAAGAATCACTCTTCCCGTGCAGAGAATTCGATTGGTCAACACTGACCAATCAGTGAATGAGCTTTGGGGAGATTTCTGGGAGCCGATTCTCCCAAAAGTGCACAAAATCTACTACACGAAAATATAGCGATTTCAAAATTGTCGCATAAGACAATAGCGTTGATTTCTATCCAATGAATGATTGTTATTGAAATTTGAATTTGTGTAGGTATGTATGTGTGTGTGATGATGATGATCATTACAATCCTAGTCATCCGGCCACAGAATTGTGTTTATTTTTAAATTGTACATCTCATGTGGCACAAGGGCAAATCGGTGGGGGAGATGAATGGTTGGTTGTCACTGACTATCTTACACCTAGTTAATCGAGTTCATCCATTAAAATTTATTCATACCCCACAAGAACTCATTCCTCGCCATTCCATCCAACATATACTGTAATACAACATATTCGTAGGGATCCTACTAAAACGCTCATGACCTGAAATTATATAGAATTGCTTTCTTTTTTAGGGGGTTGGGAGAACGGAATCGTGTCTTTTGTTGATTTTAGGCCTTTTTATATCTTGGATCAATTTTACAACCATTGCTGGTTTTCTTTTGGTTGTTTTTTAAAAAAATGTGGAAGTGCCGACAGGATGCGACATTCTCATTGGACTTGTTCAACCTTTGGAGCGAAGCAGTCCTGAAGAGAATTATAAGTTCTACCGGGATTCATTTTTGGCAGCTACAATCTTAACAACATAAGATATGCAGATGACACAGAATTGACAGAAGACACAGAAAGAAAACCATAGGAGCTCCTACTGAAGGTAGTAAAGGAAGGTGAGAAGAAAGGACTAAACACCAACTGTAAAAAGATAGAACATATGGTTGTCCACAAACAGAACAGTCCAATACGTGAATTACAAATTGGAGATACTCCAATAAAACAATTTCAAAAATTTAAATATCTAGAAAGCATATTAACAGACAGAAAATGCGACAGTGAAATCCGAAGGCACATTGGGAAAGCAAAAGATGCCTTTCAAAAGTTAAACAAAGTATTAAGAAACAGGAAAATTTCTTTAGAATCAAAGAAAAGAATATTAAACTGTTATGCAATATCAGCCCTCCTGTATGGCAGCGAATCCTGGACAATCTCACAGATGAAGAAACTTTAGAAATGTAATTCTATAAGAATATCATGAACTGAACATATGAGCAACGATGAAGTTTTAGAAAACAAAAATGACACTTATACATAGCATCAGAAAGAGATGGTTGAAATTTCTAGGGCATGTAATGAGAAAAGAAGGCTTGGAAAATTTGAGGCTCACAGGACATTGATGGTAAGAAGGACAAAAGAAAGCAATGTATAACCTACATAGCTGGCGTGTATAAATGGTTCGCAGAACAGGGATTGGGAGATACAGTAAAAAGACAAACTTTACTAAGAACTACAAAGTAATAGGAAGTTGTGGAGATCCATGATCACCAACATACTGAAGGGAAATGGCACATAAGAGAAGAAAAATAACTGCTCTCCCAAAATGGTATTAATTCGGTCAGATGTCATGTCACAAGTCCCATTAATATATGATAGTAGAGGTACCATATGTACTGAAGCTGTATAAGCAGTGGTGTGTCTAAGGCAAGACAGAAGCAGTGGTGTGTCAAAGGAAAGATAGAAGCAGTGGTGTGTCTAAGGCAAGATAGAAGCAAAGGTGTGTCTAAGGCAAGATAGAAGCAGTGGTGTGTCTAAGGCAAGGTAGCCTGATGGAGTCCATCTCTCTTCAGGCTGGTTTTAAATTTAAATTTTTCCTTCTCCTAGACTGGTTGCCACCTAAGTCAAAGTAAGAGCAGTCAACGCTACTATTTAACCCATAGATGGTGGGAAGTTTACATACATTCATACCTTTCTTTGTGCGAAAATGAAAGCAACAACCTCAGCCCGGATTTGAACTTAACTCACCTATTTCTCTTTTGAATCACTAACCATTATGCCACTTGTTCACTCAATGCAAGCCTTAACAGCCACTTCAGTTCGAAGATTACTAAATGATGTTGTAAGGGCATACAGAGAGGAAGCATCCGGTGCATATTATAAGGATATGTAGAACAGATAACAGTTGACTTAAAGTGCTTAAAGTTGCGGTGGTTAGAGAAGCATCATCCTGGGAGTTCATTCCACATTGCAACAGTTTAGGGGAAGAAGCTGACTAGAATGTGAAGGGGATGGGGATGAGTTGATTCAGTGTATGCGGACTGGCGGGTCCTAGATGTGCCAGTCAGGTCTGGTGGAACTAAGACACATATTTCGTCCGGAATCTCTGCCATGAAAATAATCACAGCGTAGCAAGAGGCGAGCAACGTTTCATCTCTAGAGAAGGGGTTGGAAACAATTCATCGACCACAAAGCTACGTAAATGCTGTTGTATTCTGTTGTTCATCCTCAATATCAGGTAGCTGGAAGTCGTCTCCAATGACCAACTGTGGGACAGGACCAGACAAGCCCCAATTAAAACTGACATCAAAAACCAGAAATGGGGCTGGATTGGCTACACGCGCCACAGGCCTGCTTTTAGTGTCACCAGGCAGGCCCTTGACAAGGAAGCGAAAAGTGGGTCGACCAAATCAGACTTGTCACAGAAGTGTTGACACAGAGGTGAAGGCAGCTGGCATGACATGAGCCGAGCTGAAGAGAATCGCCAAGAATCGCATCCGTTGGAAAGGTGTTGTTGCAGCCCTATGTTCTCCAAGGAATCAAGAGGATTAACAAACCTCTAACTAGCAAGAAGTGAGCAATGTTTCAACTCCAGGGAAGGGGTTTCAGAGTGGGAAACACTTCATCGACCACAAAGCTACACAAACGCCTTTGGATTGTATTGAAGCCCAAAAGCAAGGAATGTGCAGAACCAACCAGATGTAGCAACAGTATTCTATGTTTGGTTTGGTTTAGTTTGGTTTACAGCATATCAGTTTCAATGGGTTATTTAATGCCGATAAGATTTTTATTGATGATAATATTTTTTCCAAAAATATATTGTTGGTAATGTCTTTTTTTCTTCCAAAATGTATTGCTGGTAATATTTGTTTTCTTCAAAAATGTATTGCTGGTAATAAAACTTATTTTTAAACTTTCATAGTGTTTTGGCCCCAGTTGGGAGTTAACTATTTGCCTGTAGTTGGGACCCTAACAAGTGCTACCATCCCTGGTCAGGGTGGACCTGTGAACACCAGCAATTAAGAGGTGGTTCCACACTCCTCAAAACCTCTTGATCAGAGACTTTGCTGTCGGATGTAGTTTACCATCTTACCCAGGACGCCCATTTTTGGTCTGATCTGGCTCTTGTAAAGCTACAGCATGGTAATTGGATATTTTATCTTGATTCTTAAAATTTAGGATTTTAAATTAAATGCCTTTTAACGATGAACATTTTCGTTGAACAGACAACAGTTTATTGTCATTTTTAAACTAATTCATAAACTTTCAAGTTATTGCCTTCTAGAAATTTTTGTTGAAAACATGATCAATTATTGCAATCTGGAGCTTTTCCAAGTTCATAGCAAGATGTTTCTGCCATAAACTTTATAATACACTAATTGCTGGTTCCAATGATGTTAGGAGTCCAAATTCAGGACCTTCTCACTCCTGTTTGGAGGAATCTCACCCCCATGATTGACCGTGTCTTCATTGATGTAGCTGTATGTAACAGAGGATCGGGTCAGCCTGATAAAAGTCTCCAAGTTGATTGTATGCAGTGCTGTAAGTACCAGGAGTTGCATCCCTTTGCACAATGTGCTTTTGAGAGAAGACCTACTTAGAGTAGGTGGCGCTGCCTATTCGCATGTAAACGATACTGGATAGATATTAGCCAATAGTCAGCATGGTTCTGGGACTGGGAGATCTATATAACACCAGTTTTTTTCCTCCGTTGAGAGAGGTGCTCTGAACGTGCACACATGCAAAAACCAGACACGACGAACACACTGTACTAACCATGTTTGATCAATTCCTGGTTGACAAGTTTATTTAACCTAAAGTGGATGGCTGTTGACCATGATAAGTTCATTTGGCCTCATGGTTCCAATAAACGTTAGAAATGACTGCAAAAATATCCCCCTCCCTGCACAAAAATCCACAGAGGCATGCTGGGATTTCTCTCTAGCCAATAAGATTCATCACTTCTTGGTCTCATCCAACCCAGTTCTGTTATTTCTTGTCTTGAAGCCAGAAAGCTGCGATTATTTGTCTGTATCTCCTTTAGGTTTGGTTTGGTTCAATTTATTTTACAGCATATCAACACCTCAATGGGTTATTTAATGCCGACAAAATTTTTATTGCTGGTAACATATTTTTTTTACAATAAAATGTATTGCTGCTAATTACTGGTAATCATTTTTTTCTTCAAAAGTTCATTGCTGGTAATATTTTTAAATTTTATTTTATTTTTTGACAAAGTATGTCATGTCTTCATTTTTACTAAAAAATATATCGTCATTTTATTAAGTTGGTGCAAAAATAATGACGGTTTTTGACGTATTTTTAACGTCAAAAACCGTCATTATTTTTGCACCAACCTAATACTATAAAAATGTATTGCTGGTTGGTTTGCTTTGCTTTAAGGCATATCAACACCTCAATGGGTTATTTAATGCCGACAAGATTTTTATTACTAGTAATATTTTTTTTTTTTTTTTTTAAAAATGTGTTGCTGGTAATAATTTTTTCTTCAGAAATTCATTGTAAAGCAACATCAATAAGGCAAAAAATTCACAAAACTAAGAATGGTATTAACACACAAAAGGAGATGGGTCCTGGGTAAGATGATGAACTGCATCCAACAGCATGTTTAGTTTTATGAAATTTTTGCCTTATCACTGTTGCTTTGCCTTATTACTGTTGCTTTGCCTTGCATATATTGTTTCTTTGCTTAATATTTTGTTATTGAATTCTTTCTTATTAAGATCTTTTCTTCCGAAGTTTCTAAAACTTAAAATAATTTCTTTATGCACTTTGCATTTTAAAATGTTCTCTTAGTTAATATGAGGCCGTGTTTGAACAAAATTTTCTTGGTATGTAATATACTGGGAGGTGGGTGTCAAAATTCCGTTTTTAAGATTTCTCGTTTGCATAGACAGATACATGAGATATAGATTACTTAAAACAAAAGTAGGGCTTCTATTTCAAATACGAGTGTCCACTTGAAGTAATAAAAATGTCAGATTATAAGTATATCCATTAATTCTTTAGAAATATTGTTGCTTCCAGTCCTGTGAGGAAAGACGGCAAAAACATCCCGCCACCATATTTATAAACAAAAACAGATGCATGCTGGGATTTTTCCCTAGTCAATACGATAGGCCACTTTTCGGTTTCATCTGCTATATTTTTGTTCTGCCTTGTCTTCAAGTCAGAATGTTCTGATCACTTGTCTATATCCATTTTGTGTATTAACGCCATTCTTAATTTGTAAACTTTTTGCCTCATTATTATAGCTTTGCCTACTTTTGTCTTGCATATATTGTTTGCTCAGTATTATTTTTACCCTGTTCTTTTCTTTTTTTTCTTTCCTTATTGTTTATTGCAAACTTTATCAATTCTGCTTGTTTGGCATTTCTATCAATTACATTTAACTATGGCCGATTACACTGATTTTCTCAAAACAAGAGTCAAAATCTTACTGGTCAGATTTCGGCCAGTATACAATCAGGCCTTCTTTAGATTGGCACAGTGGGTCCTGTGTGGGTACCTTGATAACCTCCATGGAAGAGTGAACTGAACACTTTCTTGCATCCATGGGGTAGATGATTCTCGCCTAGGTGACTTCTCTTAACACCTGCTAGGTGGCAAGGTAATCAGCAGTATAAAAGCAAAAGACATGGAGTATTGCTGCTATATCTAGATTGGAGCTATCTAATTCTCACTTTCCAACCTTGACAGGGTTCAAAAATGTTTGTGTGTCTTTGGTGTGTGTGTCATATTTTGCCACTCTACAGGACCCCGATATTTTTGTTTTTTGCAGTTTATTATTCGGTCGTAGTAGTAGTACTAATTTAGTAGTAGTAGTAGTAGAATTATTTATTTATTGCATGTTTTGGAAAATACTCAGTAGGGTAGCAATCCACCCATTACCCCAGAATTCATGTCATTTCTTTCTTTCAAAAATGTCTAAACCAGTTTCTCTTGACCCTTTCTTTTTTTTTTTTTTTTTTTCAGAGCTCAAAAATTTTTGTGCAGCTTTGGCTCGACAGGGACTGATTTTGGGATCAGTTGTGACAAATTGGACAATAATATCTGATTGGCTGGAAGTATCTGAACCATTGGTCATTTTTTGAAATGAGAAAAAAAAGGTTCACAGAGTTAAAGTGAGATAACCACAGATTCGAAGTCAGAACATTATCATTGATAACTCTCTGCTCCAATTTGCAGACTCTAGTTACTATATTCTTAATACTTGATATAAAGCAAAAATATCACAATGAAAAAATCAGTCAATAATTATTTGTAACTATTTTTACTGGGACTCATGCATGCAGTTACAAGTAATCCATAATAATATTTTGAATTTTGAATTATATTTATTTTTGGCATATGAATTTTTTCAAACCGTTTCTAAGTCTGTCTTTTAATCATTCTGACTTACCTGCTATCCTCTTCCGATGCACTGTTTGGGAGCCACTGGACAAAAGAGTGGAGGACAGAATGACTGACCATCCAACTGTAGTAGTTTGGAAGCTACATTTTTCACAAGAGAAAGTCTTATCCTTTTTGCTATTTATATTTTGATACATTTTTATATAATCTTTTTTTTTTTTGGTGTAGTTTTTTTAGTTGAAGAGTTTCAAATTTTACCCCCCAACCCCGCAAAAAAAAAAGAAGCTTCATCTAAATATATAAAAATAAAGAAAATTTAAAATGTGTTATATTTATGGGATAAAGTGCTCAATATCAGAGAGAGAGAGAGAGCATATGTAAATATAAATATAAAAGTGAACATTGAAGTCAACACTCAGGGGTGAGGGCCTGTTTCATGCTAGATGCACTCGTCAGGCCTGTTGCCTGTCTGTTGACTTCAATGTTCACTATATATATATATAAATATTTTTTATATATACAGGGTGTTTCAAAAAGAATACGCCAAAATCATCACGTGATGTGTCAATAACGAAAAAAAATTACAAATCTCTAGCATGAACACGTGTTGTATATACATTCAAGTTTCATTTCATGTTTTATAAGTGGCCACCACCGGCAGCGCGAACAACATCAAGCCGATATGAGAATTCCTCCGATACGCGCCTCGGCATGTTACAGTCCACCGTGTTGATTGCAGCTGTTATTTGATCTTTCAAGTCATCAATACTTGCTGGAAGTGCTGGAACATAAACTTGGTCTTTAACATACCCCCACAAGAAAAAGTCACACACAGTGAGGTCCAGGGATCTAGCAGGCCAAGCACAGAGAGCAAGGTCTTTAGCACCTCTCCTCCCAATCCATCGCTGAGGCACATTTTCATCCAGATAAGCTCTAACCTCGAGATGCCAATGGGGTGGTGCTCCATGTTGCTGAAAAATGAAGTCATTCGAATCTGCCTGCATTGTGATAATGGCATTTGTTTTCACGAACTCAAGTACTGTTTTTGCGTGCTTGAGTTCGCGAAAACAAATGCCATTGTCGCAAAAACAAATGCCTTCTGCTGAGGAGTCGCCATTTTGATTGATCTTCCCACAATTCAGCTACACCGGAAGTTATACTAACGACAGTCGTGAAACTGACACCCAATCAAACTTTGATAACTACTCTATCAAATAACCACTGATTGAGTCCACTACAATGCTATAGACCTGAAAAAACAGCGCAATGATTTTGGCATATTCTTTTTGAAACACCCTATATATTGGGTTGGTGCATAATTATCAAGCGTTTTTGTAGGTGACTTATTTGCTTACTTTTTTAATAATATTTTATTTTCAGATAAAATTGCATGTCGATAATCATGCTCATTTCAAAATATTATTGTTGAATTGTTTCATCATAAATATTGTTTAAAAAACACCTGATAATTAGGCACTGACCATATATATATATATATATATATATACACACAAATTTTTTTTTTTATTCTTGTATTATTTGACCCAGGATGAAATATGTTAGGTGAGAATGCAGACAAAGACGAAGCTTCTGCCCATTGGGCCAAAAATAAACCAAATACAAAAGTGAAGAGGTCAATTTTATTGAAAATACAAGCACGGAATGTTCCAAAAGACAGAATAAACATTTAATATATTAATAACACATGTGTACATTACATTTAAAGCCCTTTGCAACACCTGTACAACCATTCCACTCCAGAAAAATAAAAATCTCATCAGGTAAGAACATCAATTCAGTCACAGACTTAAAACATTTAATCTTCAATCCTCCATTAGCACCCGGGATGTTTGAACACTCCACTAAATGCTTTTTTTCCCTTAATATTTAGCAAGTGGCTAGTTACATTTTCATATCTTGTTTGGCTACTGTCTATATTTCTGAGATGAGGTACTATAACTATTTACATTGCTTGGACTGTTGTCTTTATCATATTTAAAATGTTTCGGCCATTCTATGCTCCAGCCTTCTTCAGGTGATATGTGTTGGAATTTCAATTCAAACCCTTCATCTAATCCCATTTTTTTTCTTTTTAGTAAAAAAAAAAAAAAAAAAAAAAAAAAAAAATGGTTACCAAGACATTAGGTTTATAAGTCCCAAAAATTAGTTTACTGATATCCCCAAGGACATATGGCCCAGCATTAGTTGAAGTAATCCAGTGACTTGACCCCAAAGAGTTGTGAGTTCAATACCAAAACCTGGAGAATTAACTGAAACTGAGATATCCAGATAAAGGCATGGCACGTGGAACTAGAACAATCTACCCTGGTGGCTGCAATAAACGGTTTGGACCGGCATTTTAATGTACAGTACCTGAAGAAGGCTGGAGGTGTACAATAGCTGAAACGTCATGAATATGACAATAAAAATGAGGACAACATTCAGAACAGTGCAATTAGTTTTTTTTGTATTATTATTATTGCTATTAATGTAAATGACAATTTCTTGTCCCAGAAATTAATTTTTAATATTGTCTTTTTAATATTTCTTAAAGCTACTGCTTTTTTTTTTTCTTTCTTAGATCAGATAATCTGAAAAGTGTGCTAAAAACAACATAACATTAAGAACTGCATAATAGCTCTATATTTTAAATAGGATGCTTCAAAACCCCACAAAAGAGGAAAAAAAAAAAAAAATTTTTAGCAATTTTCCTCAGTAAATGGTTAAGAGAAGGAAGTCAACATCCTCCATCTTGTAAAATGTTGTCACAGCATGTTCTGGATATAAATAAGCTGAAACTTTGATTTTCAAATTCCTGCTAATGTCTTTAGCAAGTTCTCGATTTATTAAATGCTTCTTCTAATTTATTTATTTTAGATTAACAGACAAATTTTTAAACATAAAACAAAGATTATCCAATAAACAATAATTGACCAGTAATACAATGTTATTGCAGTTTTAGTCCCATATCTTGATTCTTTTATAAATTAAGATCAAACCAAAAATTTGTTCTCTGAAACAGCATTTTCGGAATGTCATGTTTTATATTGGTCCAAGAGTGTGTGTGTGTGGGGTATATTAAGACAATAAAAATACTACTTGTTCCATAATAATGTCATATTCACATGTATATTTCATATAGTAAATGTTATTACAAGGATGTGGGAAAACATTTGTTGTGTTCAATAGAAATAGAAAGTTTCTAGAAAAATCTTACAAAAATGAAATAAGAAAAATCTTTAAAAAATATCTAAAAAGTAAAAATTTAAAATAAAATCCCAAATTTCTATAAAAAAAAAAAAAAAAAAAAAAAAAAAAAAACGAAAAAAGAAAATACAAATTAAATAAAGAATCTAAAAATAAAGTTATTTCCAAAATTAAAAAATTTCTAACCATTTTTGTTTTAAATTATATTACATCAGAATAGCCAACTAAAAATATGAAGGTTTCTTTCATATTTAATGTCTTTGAAGTGGTACCTTCTCATCCGCCTACAGAGATGTGCCACAGGGTTTGTTTTTTTTTTTTATTTAATTATTAAATACAGGACCCGACACATTTGCATGTGAATCAGAGGCAAAACCTGCCTACTGCTATAATGGGATCTTAGTGCTGCAGGCGTCACATTTAGTGCAAAGGAGAAATACTCCACAGGAACAATCTTTTCTGGCTAGTGATTCCCAGTTATGCCACGTAAGTATGAACAAAGTTGATTTTTGGGAGTAAAAAAAGTTTCAAACAAAAACAGAAATTAAAACTGTTTTACAAGTTGTTTATTATTTTTTCAATTTATTAAAAAGGAAAACAGAAGTTGTCTAAATTAACTGCAGACATCAGGAAGCGCACAGTTGCAAGTGGTTGAAATTTCCGTTTTTGTCAAGGGTAATTCAGTTCTGCAAGGCAGAACATAAATTATGCACCCATTACTTTAGTATTTGAAAAGGTAATTTAAAGTTTGTTTTTCTCTCCTTTCTAAAACATTTCACCTCCCAAACTTCTTTTTATATGCCATGTCCTTTCAGGACATGGGTGATTATGACTCTCCACCTCCCTCTATCCCTTGCAGCTTTCAGCAAGTTCCTTCCCTCTGCTTCCTCCCCCAGACCACATACTGTCATTCTCCTGCTCAAGCTCGTCAGGTAAGTCACGTGCTGCTTTCTCTTGTCTCTCTATTCAACCTGTGAGTATCAGATTCTCCAAGCCCTCCTTCCTCATTATTTGTCCCAGAAACTTCAGCTGCCTCTTCCTGATGTTAAGTATAAGCCATCTCCTTGTTTGCAACCTCTAAGACCTTATCATTGCTCACATGCTCGGTCCAGGATATCCTTAGCATCCTTCTGTAGAACCACATCTCCGTCACTTTGAGTCTTTTTCATCTTTGAGGAAATTGTCCAACATTTGCTGCCGTAAAGAAGGACAGATGTCATGTAACAGCTCAGTATTCTTTTCTTCGTTACCAAAGAAATCCTCCTGTCTTGCAATACTCTGCTCAGCTTTTGGAATGCATCCTTGGCCATCCCAATACGTCTACAGATCTCTGTCAAGACACTTCACAGATATTTAAATTTCCATGTCTGCTCAATTCTAGCGTTCCCAACTGGCAAATCACATTTTAGGCTCTTCTTACTGATGACCAATGCATTCTGTCAAGTGCCAAAATTTAAATACCTGGGAAGTGTTCTAACAGAGGACGGAAAATATGCGACACTGAAATCTGAAGGTATATTGGATAGAGAAAGATGCTTTCCAAAAGCTAAGCAAAGTATTAAGAAACAGAAAAATTTCAGAAAGAAAACATTGGTTTGGTTTGTTTTATGGCATACCTACCTCAGTGTGTTATTTAATGCCAACAAGTTTTTTATTGCTAGTAATATTTATTTTTTTCCCTTGAAAAGTCAGATCTTAAATGCCACTTTTTTTTTTTTTAACATCTAAAGACAAAAGAACACACTAAAGAGAAAGAAAAAGACACAATTTTGGATTATGTATTATAAAGTGTTGACCATCACGAATCAGGTACTAATTTCCACAAGAGTATTTCACATTTCCCAGGTTGCTGAACAGACCTGCCACTACTGTTCCGTGGCTGTAGCTGCTACTTCCGCCACTGTCGTGTACTTCTACTCGTCTATTGAACATTTTTATTATAACTTGCTTACATTTAGCACCAGTCATGGTTTCCAAAGAATAGCAGAAATGCTTCTTCAATGTAAATGTATCAGGACTGATGCTATATAAAAAAAAAAAAAAAAAAAAAAATCTACAACACATCAATTTGCCATTTAATCTCTTCCGAAATTAGTCCCCTTCCGAAGCCATAACTTTATCCAGGGTTGTTCCCAGAACTAGAACAGTCTACCCCAGTGAGCGAAATAAAGGGTTCAGTTCAACATTCCAACCACCTGAAGAAGGCTGGAGCATACAACAGTCGAAATGTAATAAATTTGGCGACAAAGATAAGGACAATAGTCCGAATAGCGTAAATAATTAGTTGGCATAAATGTGGGTGAGGGTTTTTTTTTTTTGTTTGAGGAAATTCTGCTCATTGAGCTTATCTAGGCCACACTATTAATTTCATACTTCATAACTCTTTAAATGATTTTCCAATTAGACTTCTGTTATATATATATATATATATATATATATATATATAATTCAATATTTTTTTTTTTTTAACAATTGAAAATTAGCAGAATTTAAAAAAAAAAAAGAAAAAAAATTGAAACAAAACATTCAATACAAAATGACGTTCTAGTTGTATTTTCTGATTAAAGAAATTTTACACAGCTTAAAATTGATTTTTGATTTGATTTAAACAGATCAAGTATTCAATTAAGATTGGTTTTTAACTTTTTTTTTCACAAATAAAATTTACCTATCCAAAATATTTATTCTGCATTTTTCAGTGTGAAGCTGTCGGACATTTTTTTTTTTTCTTCCATTACAGGACAAATATACATTTGATAAATTTTGTATGTAAGAAAGAGATAAGAGATCTGTTGTATAACAACAGGGAGATATTTATAAAGCAATGAATTCGAAATAGAAACAAAACGAAATGATTTCTCTTCCTTTTTAATTGAACTTCGATTACTGACAGAGTTATTCCCCTTGCATCCCTCAAAACAAAATCTTTTCTCATCGATCGACTATCATTTGTATGAATTTCAAAATAAAAGATGTTACGAACCAGGAGACCTACATAATGTCCTCCAGTTAATTCTCAAGGCGTTGGTCTTTCACGGAGCCCGCCAAGATTATTAAATTGTTCCCGTAAAAGAGCTACCGAGTGAAAATACTTCAGTCAGTGCAAACATGGTTTGAGGAAAAAAAAAAAAAAAAAAAAAAAAAAAAAAATCGGTCCATAATTTGGTTAAATTATTACCGAGAATGGGGGACAAGATAGAGAGGAAGGAATAGAACGAATTGGGCTGGATGGAAAGGGAATCAAGAGAACAGGGGATATAATGGCAAGAAAGGATTTCCAGAGTAAAAGTCATAGCCAAAGAAATAAGTAAATCTTTTTTTTTTTTTTTACCTTCAAATGAAGCATCAGATGTGCTTATTTAATTTTGGGGGAGATTTTTGCAGGAAACATGCAAAAATCCTGACATATCTTGAACAATTGAAAAAGTGTTCAAAAAATGAACTAAAGCCTCATCAGAGAGGTCATTTTTTTTCTGTTATATTCCCGAGCTCGGCAACCTAGCTTATATGTCAACCTCATATCAAGACAATATTGTTGGAATAAGGCTAAATATCATATCAACATGATGCGGATATAATGAAGGAATGACATGCTCGAAGAAACCAGAAAGAAAGGAAAATTTTCTCGGCAAATTTATACGGTTTCAAAAATTTTCACTGGTGTTTAAAAATGGAGGCTCCTTTATGCAATTCTAACAATGTGCAAAAAGGTTTACCTGAAAACCAACACTTTATATTCACAAAGTAGGTATACAAGAGTTCATTTATTCTCTCCTACCTTTGTTATTGAAGGCAAAAAAGCAGAATTCATTTTTAAATAAAAAAGCAAAATTCATTTTTAAATAAAAAAAGGTACCATTCTGTGTTAACTTACTCATCTCTGGGCAAGACGGTCTGGTTTTTGATTAACCTAAAAAGATTAGTTTCAAGGTTAAGTCATAGAATTAAGAATAAAAAAGGTGCAAGAAAACAAAATGGTAAATGAAACTTTTTCAAATGGTTAGAACAGTTCTTTCTTTTTTTTCTTTCAATGGGAGCTTTGAGAGAAATGACACAATGCAAGACATCATCAGATAAAAAACAGGCCTGCAGGGGACCTCAAAATCAACGTCAAGAAAGGGGGGGGGAAGTTGAAATGGTGCAGCCACATCAAGAGCCAACAGTCTTTCTGCTGCCATCATAACGTGGTAACACCATTAGGCAGGGGGTAAAAAAAAAAAAAAAAAAAAAAAAAAAAAAATGGTTTGGCCATATCACAGGGTGAACTGGAAGATCATTTGCAGAGACCCAGACACTAGCATGCAACAGAGACATAGGAAGTTGAGTTGGTCAGGTGCTCAGCTGTGCAGTGACCCTTTGACCACACCTAATAATGGGACTGATGATGATAAAAACAATTAGTATGAAAAAAAAAAAAAAAAAAAAAAAAGTAAAAAAAACTTGATTAATTTAAGCATTCCAATTATTTTCACAATTGTTAGCATTTGAAGATTGCACTCAAGCATGAAACAGACTTTCGCAACTCAGTGTCAACTATAAAATGTAAATAAAATCATCAGATTCCACCATGTTGGTTTCAATCTTTCAGTATCTACAGGCAATTTCCAGCTATATCTCTAGACCAAAAAAAAACATTTTCAATGAGAGATCAGAAATTATGATCCATTGTATACATACTAAAAAGTTCCTATTGAGTTCATTTGAAGTGGGATAAAAAGAATGTATGTATATTTCATTTAATGCCCCCACTAATACATTTCCAATACTCTTGATTTTCCCCCCTCCTCCTAACCTACCACACCCCACATGTGTTTATTCATTCATTTACTTTCTTTAAAAAAAAAAAAAAAAAAAAAAAAAAAAAAAATAAAGTGTTAGAAAAAATTATGTGAAGAAAGCAAAAGGATGGAAACAAAAGTAGTGGAATCTGCTGATTTTCTAATTTTTTTTTTATGCTTAAAAACTCGACATGATAAATTTTTATATATTTATTGGGCACTTTAATACTACTGTTCCCTGGGCTAATTCAATTCTGACCATTAACTAATTATCGTGTGTGTGTGTGTATATGTATATATATATATATATATATATATATATATATATGTGTGTGTGTGTGTGTATGTATGTATGTGTGTGTGTGTGTATGTATGCATGTATATGTGTGTATGTGTGTATGTATGTATATGTGTGTATGTATGTATATGTGTGTGTATGTATATGTGTGTGTATGTATGTGTGTGTGCATGTATGTGTGTGCATGTATGCGTGTGCATGTATGCGTGTGCATGTATGCGTGTGTGTGTGCATGTATGTAAGTATATGTGTGTGCATGTATGTAAGTATATGTGTGTGCATGCATGTATGTAAGTATATGTGTGTGCGTGCATGTATGTAAGTATGTGTGTGTGCGTGCATGTATGTAAGTATATGTGTGTGCGTGCATGTATGTAAGTATATGTGTGTGCGTGCATGTATGTAAGTATATGTGTGTGCGTGCATGTATGTAAGTATATGTGTGTGCGTGCATGTATGTAAGTATATGTGTGTGTGCATGTATGTAAGTATATGTGTGTGTGCATGTATGTAAGTATATGTGTGTGTGCATGTATGTAAGTATATGTGTGTGTGTGTGCATGTATGTAAGTATATGTGTGTGTGTGCATGTATGTATATGTGTGTGTGTGTGTGCATGTATGTATGTATATGTGTGTGTGTGTGTGTGTGCATGTATGTATGTATATGTGTGTGTGTGTGTGTGTGCATGTATGTATGTATATGTGTGTGTGTGTGTGTGCATGTATGTATGTATATGTGTGTGTGTGTGTGCATGTATGTATGTATATGTGTGTGTGTGTGTGTGCATGTATGTATGTATATGTGTGTGTATGTGTGCATGTATGTATGTATATGTGCATGTATGTATGTATATGTGTGTATGTATGTATGTGTGCATGTATGTATGTATATGTGTGTATGTATGTATATGTGTGTATGTATGTATATGTGTGTGTATGTATGTGTATGTATGTGTGTGTGTATGTGTGTGTATGTGTGTGTATGTATGTGTGTGTATGTATGTATAGATAGACACACTTCTATATTCCATGTCCCAATTTCCTGTCCTTTATGCTATTCTCTCCTAAGCCTTGTGCCCTGCCTGGTGGATAAAAGCATTGGTTGGATCCAGTGACTTGACCCAAAGAGTTGAGAGTTCAATACATGGCTACTGCAGTGGTGAACAAAAACTTGGAGAGTTGAGATAAAGAGATCTGGAAGAGGCATGGTACATGGAACTAGAATAATCTACCCTGGTGGATGAAATAAAGGGTTCAGTTTGAAATTCCAGTCACCTGAAGACGGTCGGAGTGTACAATTGCCAAAATGCCTTGAATGACAAAGACGAGCACAACATTCCGCACAATGTAAATCATGTAAATAATTACAATACCTCATCTTAGAAATATAGACAGAAACTAAATATATCTATAATATTTTTAACTAGAAATACCCGTGAAAAATTTCAGTTTTCCAATTTTAATTTTCTGATGAATCTTAATTGAATAAGCTCATGGCGAGTTCTATAGATATAAAATATCTGTAGCGATTCAACAACTTTAACAAAATATTGCAGTACGTCATAAATATGAATTCTGGTCATTATTTTAGGAATAGAGAGAAGGACGAGGATCAAGATCAAAGCATCAGAAGAGGTCGATTGTCATTACATTTGAATATAGCCATCAGGGAAGCAACTAAGAGGAAGGGAGTTCCACTGACAGGAAGTGCAAAAGAAGAAGCTGTTGGAGTAGAAGAGGTGGTTACATTTAACCTTTTCAACAGTGAAAGGATGGGAAGAAGATGCCAACCTTGTAGTACACTTAAATTCATGCAGTTGAAGCATCAGCGAAAGTATCTCGTCGGAACAGTGGCCGTGAAAATATTTGTAGAAAAGACAGAGGGAAGACATCACGTCTGTGGGGAAATAGGCTTTAGACGTGATGACAGATGCGGATTTTATGAAGAAAAATAAAATATTAATTCAGGTGACAAAATTGTAAGCAAAATTACCTGGATTTGATTTATACAAACAAGAAACCAGATTAAATTTACCAAATTAATTAAGATTTGACATTATCGGATAATAATGGTATTACTTATTTTTGAACCCAAATAGAAACTGAAATGACAAACTTACATTATTTGGACGGTTATCCTCATCTTCATTGCATATTCACAACGTTTCAACCATTGGAATTTCGAACCGAACCTTTTATTTCGTCCACCAGGGCAGATTGTTCTAGTTCCACATACCATGCCTCTTCCAGATGTCTCAGTAATTTCCCTTTAACTTTCCAAGATTTGTCTGCTGTGGCCTGGTATTGAACTCAAAACTCTTTGGGTCTAGTCACTGGATCTACCCAACACCTTTATCCACTGGGCGAGGTGTCCTTAAGGAAACATTGTGAATACGACAAGGAAGATGAGGATAACAGTCTGAATAATGTAAAAAAATGCAAATAATCATAATACCTCATCTTAGAGATATAGACAGATATTGAAGAAAAATTTCAATCACCTGAAGAAAGCCAGAGTGTACAACAGCCGAAACGTTGGTGAATATGGCAAGGAAGATGAGGCTAACAGTCCAAATAATATAAATGATGTAATTAATCATAATACCTCAGAGATATAGACAGAAATGACAAAAGAAACTATTGCTTGATCCTGCATGCTTTCCTGCTCAGCCACAAAGAGCATCACAGCAAAGTTCTATTTTCCCTTTTTAAGGAAAGCACATCCTATTCATGCAGATTATTTTCTCAAAAGCTTCATATCAGAAATGTAAACGAAGCAATTTCGAAAGAACTGACAGATTTATTTTTGATCCAACATTTCTATTACTTTGAACGTTATTAAAGTGAATATCTTGCATTTGAAAATGAGAAGCCCCATTTTTATTTAATAAACAGTGTGTCTCCCATCTACTGGCCTGAGAATTCAAGAAATCTTAGAAAAGAAAAATGCACACCCTTTATAGGGGGAAAACCACCATTTGATCTGCTGGGGAATATTTACTATATTTAAAGGGAAGAGAATTAAATATGAGAGAAAAAGTATGTATATAGGAATCAACACTGTCGGTTTCATACTTCGCTGCTGTCTTCAGACATCATCATGCAGTATTGATCCCTATGTCCACACAGTCAATATCAGTCATATATATATATATATATATATATATATATATATATTATATGCACATTACTTATTGGATGTGTATCTGCACCTAATTTCAGATTGTGTGTGTGTGTGTGTGTGTGTGAGCATCATCCCAAACAGACACAGAATAGAATCCCCCTCCCACAACCAAACACAAACAAGCATAAATAGATACAATTTTTTAAAAATAAACTAATTTTTCTGATGAACACCAAAAGCATGAAACCCAGGGTCACTAACTCATATATTATAGTTTAAAATCTTATATGTATACGAGAAAAGTGCTCTATACCGGAGATAGAGTGGGTATAAATAGACAAGGTGGACATACGATTCAATGTTGTATGGTGACAGTTTCATAACTCAAAATATATATCTTATAAAACTGAGTAAAATAAATGACCAATTTCAGGTCAGATCACAAATCCGATATATCTCATTGAAACATTATTTTTAGCGGATACTCATATTTGAGCAGACGCTCCTTTTACCTATTAAATGGTAAATTTATTATCGTCTACTGGCCTGAATATTTGAGAAATCTTATTAAAAGACAAATATGTGCTCTCCAGCAGGATTTTAGCCTATCAGTTTAATAAATTAAAAAAAAAAAAAAAAAAAAAAAAAAAAAAAATTCATTTACTTCTTCAGCAAAATATGACTACCTGGAAAGACTTTTTGTGATGCGTTTCATCCGACTGGGCTTAGCTGATGTTGCCACGTCTACACATGTGCAAAATAAGAGATGCAAGTAGTTTCAAAATTTTTTGAAAGATTCCACCCTCCACTCAATCTAGCCGAAATCATTTGTATTCTTTTTCTTATTCAACACTGTGACAATACAAAATTTGTCAGGAACAAACATGGTGGAGAGATAAAGAAAAACAATACAGATGATTTCAGCTAGATTGAAAAAAAAAAAAAAAAAAAAAAAAAATTTTTTTTTTCAGAAAATATTCTCTTTTGAAACTACCTGCATCTCTTATTTCGCCACGTGTAGACCTGGTAACATCAAAATCCAGTCCGATGAAATTCTAATGGATGAAACAGGCAAAAAAAAAAAAAAAAAAAAAAAAAAAAAAAAAAATCCAATTTGTCATGTTTTTCTAAATACTGTTTGTTGAGATATTAGGTTGGTGCAAAAATAATGACGTAATAATGACGTAATAATGTCGTTTTTTGACATTTTTTAACGTCAAAAATACGACATTATTACGTCATTATTTTTGCACCAACCTAATATATACACACACACACACACAAATAAAGACAAAAGGAATATTTTTTTTTTTTTTTTTATCCATGCTTTGAAATTATTAAATTTTTCTTTACCAACACTAGTTATGAAACTGACACTCACCATACAGTGTTGATTCCTATGCCCCCACTGTCTATCAATTAATACTGCATGGTGAAGTCTGAAGACAGCAGCGAAGTGTGAAACTGACAGCCCACCCTTAGCGGACGATAGGTTCCGATAGAGAAAAACTTCCAAAACCTTTCCTTACCAACATCTTTTGTCCTCAGAGGAACTAAATTGACAAAACACATTGGTAAAGTTTGCCTTTTGATTTTAGTCATGATGTACTTTTACAGATTCATTTTATTTATATTGGAATTTTGACACACACACACACACACACACTTGCCACTGCATAAGACGCATTTTTTTTTTTTTTTTTTTTTCAAAGTATGAATAAAATAGCCCTGCACCTAATAAACCCATATTATAGATGTGGGGTGACTGATTACTGTACTGGTAGACTAAGGCATCAGGTGAGCCCGAGTTTGCTAGTCATAAAAATTGTTACTAGTAATAAAATATTGAAAACATGCCAGATGATTACAGTAAATTATGTTACTAATAATAAACTATGTATGCTAGTCTGGACTGTTTGCTGAAATACCAGTTTCTATTAGAATTCATTCAAGCTACACCCCCCACATCTCACTGTTGCTTGTTGTTTGCAACTGGTAATAGTTAGCGAAATATTTTGCTTTATCTACATGTATTCTAATTACCTATAAAAATTCTGATTGCTTTGTATCAAATTGCTTTGTTTATATGTACCAGTCTAGGTAGGAGTCGTCACCGATACAAGTTTATTGGTATTTCTGTATTTATAATATACAATTTCATACTTTATTCCATTCTACTGTTACAATATGGTATTTGTACACACAAAAATCATACATTCTCCCCTACAAATAAAAAAATAAAAATAAAAAAAAAAAATAAAATAAAGTGAAATAAAAAAAATAAGGGACAATTTCTTTTGGGGGGTGGGGCACCCAAGGACAGCGAGAGAGAAATCTTTTCAGAGTGCTTACTGACACACTGCCTATATCTCTAGCAGTCAGAACTAGACAATTACATCATGCAGGAAACTCCCAGATATGCTGTGAGGAACAAAAGTTATATATATATATATATATATATATATATATATATATATATATATATAAAATCCCAACATTCATGATATTTAATTTAAAAGAGGCCTTAATAGAAAGTAGAGGAATATTATTTATTTTAGGATATTACATCAAAAACATCAAAATCGCTACACAATTGCACTTGTGTTTTAATGTATATCAATGCATTTCACCAACTGCTTGTAAATTAACCATAAGTAATAATCAGCTGGTGAGATGCATTGATATACATCGAAACAACTGTAATTGTGCAGCGATTTTGATGTAATATCCTAAAATAAATAATTTTATATATCAGGCATAGTTTTATTAACACCAGCCCTCAATGAGTGATACTATATATATATATATATATATTTTCTGTTTATATGTTATTTTTATAGATATAGCCATTTGATATGACGTGCTATACCACTTAACTATAGAGAAGCGTCTTGTCAGCAAAGTCCTAATTACTGTTTTTAAACACAGAATTTAACATTTTTTTTCTCGATTGATCATATCTGCTCAAAAAAAAAAAATCTATCTTAATATAAACAATGACAACATATAATGAAATGGATTAAGTAAATTCTCGTATTTTTTAATTAAACAGTATTAATTACATTTACTGGCCTAAATGTTCGAGGAATTTTATAGAGTATAGCACAGAAGATAAAATGACGGTTTCCATATAGGAATACAGGTTCGATTCCTGTCAGAGAATGCATATTCTCTATGAAATTTCTTGAACAGTCAGGTAAATTAAATTAATACTGTAATTAAAAACAGAGCATTTACTTAAATTATATCTATAAAAATAATGTATAAACAGAGAATATATTAAAATATTATCGGACTTAATCCATTTCATATATTGTTTAATATTTGGTATATTTATACAGGGAGAGTGCTTAGTATCAAAGATAGAAAATTTATAGATATAGACAATGTGGACATAGGAATCCACACTGCATAGTGATTGTCTGTTTCATACTTCAATATGATCTTCAAACAGTTTTTTTT
>OZ010592.1:85335672-85338172 GCA_963932145.1 Acanthosepion lycidas | reverse complement strand
AATTGTCTAAAGGTAAGATATCTGACTGATGTCAAATCGGCTGGGGTTTGATCACGGCTTGAAGTAATCGGACATCTAGGGACACCGACAAGCTGTGATACAGCGAAACTGTCTGCGGTATATATATATATATATATATATGGCTAGCTAACTTTTATTGTTGACAAAGGTGGCAGATATTGCTATGATTGTTGTAATGTTTTGCTTTTTTTTTTTTTTTTTCAATTTTCCTCATTTATATATTATATATATATATATATACTGGAATAATAGACAGTGGCTCAGGTTGAGGAGGCAGAGAGAGGAGATGGAATTCCAGTTAAGCTCATTACATTCACTTAAATGCCAATACAGTTGGGCAAGGCATGAATTCATCTCTTCTCTAGCTATGGTTAAAATAGCAAGAGTGATTGGGTCCTATAGCTTTGGGTGGCAAACAGTCTAGAAGAAGAACTCTGAATTTAAAACCTGCAGAGCGTCATTTGAGGAACTTGTGCCATGCTGTACACCAGGTATGTGGCTCTTCTAAAAAGTATCATTTGTTCTGCACAAACCTTCATCATTATAATCAAATGAAATGTGCGAGTTGACTGGCTGTTGGTTTTAAGAATTAAAAAAAGTTTCTGACAAGGTACTGTAGTTAAATTCTTCATTTAATTTTTTTGTGTTATAATTTTCTTTGATTACTGCAGCCAATGTGTAGGTCAGCAATTATAAAAATCAATTTTCAATTACGAAAGTTTTACTGTACTAATTAAGTATTATGTATGCACTAATCCAATTTTGGTAAATAAAAATTTTAGCGCACTAATTGAAAATGCATTAAATTAAAATTAACTAAAAGTTAATATATATATATATATATATATATACACACACATACATACACTGTTATTGAAAAGTAACTCCCATTTAAAAAAAATACTTATAATTTATTTATTAACTATAATTTTTACAGGAAATGAATAGGAGACGAAAGCATTTAGCATGAAGTTTTATTGAAAATTCGATCTGGGCATCAGATTTTGCTACCAGCTTATCGACCTGCCCAGTAATTGCATCAACCGATTTCACCAGGAACTCTTACTGTATGAAAGACGTAACTTCCTGCATTTGCCGTTTAAGTTCTTCCAAAATCTTGGTTTGACATAACAGACTTGCTCCTTTAACCCCCCCACCCCAAAATGAATGAAGGAACAGATGGGGTAAACATCTTAGTACCAAAACATGAAAGTTTTTGTGTAGCAATGTAAAATTGCTGTTTTTATTTTAATTTATTATAATATTGTGGAGTAATGGATAGCGGCTTGAATTGAGGAATCAGAGAGCCGAGTTTGAATTCCAGTCGAATCCATTACATTCACTTACATGCTAATACCCTTGGTAAAGGTGTGACTTCTCTTCTCCCTTCAGCTATGGGTAAATAGCAGGACAAACTGTTTTTTTAGCATTATTTTAGATGATTTCAAAGAGGCAAGAGAGAGAGGCAAGAGAGAGAGGCGCGAGAGAGAGAGAGGGAGAGGGGGGCAAGATCCAGAGAGAGAGAGAGGGGGGGATCCAGAGAGAGAGAGAGAGAGGGGGGGCAAGATCCAGAGAGAGAGAGAGAGAGGGGGGGCAAGATCCGGAGAGAGAGAGAGAGAGGGGCAAGATCCGGAGAGAGAGAGAGAGAGGGGCAAGATCCGGAGAGAGAGAGAGAGAGAGAGGGGCAAGATCCGGAGAGAGAGAGAGAGGGGCAAGATCCGGAGAGAGAGAGAGAGAGAGAGAGAGAGAGAGGCAAGATCCAGAGAGAGAGAGAGAGAGAGAGAGAGGCAAGATCCAGAGAGAGAGAGAGAGAGGCAAGATCCAGAGAGAGAGAGAGAGAGAGAGAGAGAGAGAGAGGCAAGATCCGGAGAGAGAGAGAGAGAGAGAGAGAGAGAGAGAGAGGCAAGATCCGGAGAGAGAGAGAGAGAGAGAGGCAAGATCCGGAGAGAGAGAGAGAGAGAGAGGCAAGATCCGGAGAGAGAGAGAGAGAGAGGCAAGATCCGGAGAGAGAGAGAGAGAGAGGCAAGATCCGGAGAGAGAGAGAGAGAGAGGCAAGATCCGGAGAGAGAGAGAGAGAGAGGCAAGATCCGGAGAGAGAGAGAGAGAGAGGCAAGATCCGGAGAGAGAGAGAGAGAGAGAGAGAGAGAGGCAAGATCCGGAGAGAGAGAGAGAGAGAGAGAGAGAGGCAAGATCCGGAGAGAGAGAGAGAGAGAGAGAGAGGCAAGATCCGGAGAGAGAGAGAGAGAGAGAGAGAGAGGGAGGCAAGATCCGGAGAGAGAGAGAGAGAGAGAGAGAGGCAAGATCCGGAGAGAGAGAGAGAGAGAGAGAGAGAGAGAGAGAGAGGCAAGATCCGGAGAGAGAGAGAGAGAGGCAAGATCCGGATCATGGAGATTTTGAAGTCCGCTTGCTGATCACCTATAACATTACCTACACATCCAGCCGACAGCCAGCTTATATAATTTGACCTTGCAATATTTGA
>OZ010592.1:85325672-85330672 GCA_963932145.1 Acanthosepion lycidas | reverse complement strand
CACAAATACAAATCACATATGATGTCAAGCATTCATTGGTTAATTAGTCACCACTACATTATTTTAGACAACTTACAAATTGCAGCAATGCGACAAATTTGTAATCACTATTTTCATGTAGTCAATTTTGTGCACTTTTGGGAGAAACACATCCCAGAAGCTTTCTTGAGTCTCCCCAAAACTCACTCGCTGATTGGTCAATGCCAATCTTCTCACTCACACAACTACTCACATGCTGAACATTCCTTACACTCACATAATCTTTTCTTAAACAGCAAAACTGTTGAGAACATTTATTAAAAGAAACTATCACAAACTTTCTTTCGGTGAACTTTGCAATACAGAATAGTTAAAGAGAGACAACTCTTGTTTTATTCAACCTTTTTCCTACTCAATGCATGCCTTTCACATCCTGGTTTGATATTGTACATCTTGTTAAATACATATTTTATGTGTAATGATGTCTTTTGCTTATCCTTTTCCACGTCAGTTTTGTTTCCTGATCTGAAGTTAAATTAATGTGGTGAAGTTCACCACACTATCCTCTAGGAAAGAGACTCATTGAGCCTTCTTGGGCTCATGTTCTCAGCTGACATGAAGTGGAAAGACTATATCAAATTCATTGCTAGATCAGCTGCTAAGAAAGTCAGTTCACCATGTCATGCAAGACAATTATTCTCTCCAGAATATATCTTACATATCTATAAGTATCATTCATCCATGCTTAGAATATTGCTGCCATATATGGTCCAGTGGCTCTCCTATTTACCTGGAGCTCCTTGATTAAATCCAAAAAAGAATATGCAATATTATTGGTCTTAATCTGGCAGCTCAGCTTCACTGTTACCCACCGCCAGAAGGTAGTTTCTCTGTGCCTTTTTAAGAAATACTTTCATGGTAATTGTTTGGGAGAACTCTTCACTTTTGTACCTAGACTGTATGAATTTAAGCACAATAATAATCTGGCAATAAGATTTCATCAATTTAAAGTTGAGCTGGTTAGATGTGGGCGTAAGTTATATATGAACAGTTTCTTTTCTTGCACATTCTGCTTGCGGAATTCCCTTCCAACGCCATGCTTTCAATGCAACTTTAATCTGAAAAAAATTTTAAAAGCAATGTCAATCACTATCTACCGTCCTGATTGCTCTTATTAATGTTTCTGCTCCTTTCATATTAGTGGGTGTACTGCCTTGCTTGGGGTGACACCAATAAAAAAAAAAAATAAAATCCCAAATCACCTCATATGCGCAATAAGCTTATTTGAACTGACGAAAATATAATTTGGCAGCCTTATTCAACCCTGGTATAGGCCGAGTTAGTATTGAAATTAAAAATTAAAGTGTGAAAGCTATAAATTAAATTTAGTCCCAACATGAACTCAACCTATACTGGGGTTGAATAAGACTGATGAATTATGTTTTTGTTTGATGAAATAAGCTTATTCCCCATATGAGGTGATTTTGGATTTTATTGTGTATTAATTTTTGCTTTATAATAATAAATACATCGAGCTCTTTTTGTGGATCCGTTTTAATAT
Source organism: Acanthosepion lycidas (assembly GCA_963932145.1). Taxonomy (NCBI): domain Eukaryota; kingdom Metazoa; phylum Mollusca; class Cephalopoda; order Sepiida; family Sepiidae; genus Acanthosepion; species Acanthosepion lycidas. Next base: position 85,329,132 of record OZ010592.1, on the reverse strand, counting down.
TTTATATTACTAGAATCTTGTATTATATACCAACGGATTTATTGCCTTTACCATATATATATATATATATATATGAGTGTGTGTGTACATTTCAATATTAAATCATTAATATTTTCAAATGTTTCAGTTAGGATGAAAGAAAAGTTGAAGAGAAAACAGCACAAATTAACAATAACAGCTTTTGAACAAAAGTCCTAAAATTTCATTCTTTATCCCAACCAAAAGATGTCAGCTCAGTAGGAAAAGTATTAATAATCTAATATTGAAGCAAACAAACCATTTCTTTCCTTCTAATCAGATGATGCTCATCTGACAATGGTGAAATGCAACATCAAGTCAAAACAATTTTACACACACACACATATATATATATATATATATATATATATATATTTTTCATATTTGATAGGAAGAGAAAATTCTAACCTTGCAATCTGAATGGCCACAAACAAATACATGTCGGACATTATTGGCACACGACAGTTCCAACGCAGCTGGTTCAGTTGTCACAGAGCCATATGATACTGTCTCCACAGCTGGGACAAAATTTCCCGCATTTCGGACAATGAATGTCTCACCAACATCCAGGTTGGCAAAGCGAGAAGTCAAGATCCGGCTGTCAATGCACGTAATGAATAAGGATGAAGGCTGAAAGATAAAAAAGAAAAATTATTTAAAAGCTTTATTCAAATGATGAATTGAAGTCAAATTTAAAAGTTTTATTTTATGTTCAAGAAACCCAAAATTCTTGAATTCAGCTTTCAAGATGAAACCATTAGTTTGGGACAACTGGTTAGGTTTTATGGGACGATGCTAGGATGAGACAAACTTAAATTAAAATTCTATTTTAAAAGAAATCAATTCAAAAATTCTTCCACTAGTAAGTGCAAGATTTTAATAAACTGAGCACACACAAAAAACAAATTGACAGAGATGTGGTTCTACTGACAAGTGTCCTTAGAAACAAAGAAAAGTGTGTTGGACGGCTATGTAATATCTAATCTCCTATATGGCAGTGAATGTTGAACAGTCTTCTTAAAGATGAAGAGAGTTGAAGCGACAGATGTGGTTCTACTGACGAGTGTCCTTAGAGACAAAGAAAAGAGTGTTGAACGCCCATGTAATATCTAATCTCCTATATGGCAGTGAATGCTGGAGAATCTCCTCACAGATGAAGAAGAGACTTGAAGCAACAGAGATGTGGTTCTACTGACGAGTGTTGTTAGAAACAAAGAAAAGATTGTTGGACGGGTATGTAATATCTAATCTCCTATATGGCAGTGAATGCTGGACAATCTCCTCACAGATGAAGAGACTTGAAGTAAGAGACGTGGTTCTACAGAAGGATGCTGAGAATACCAAAGATTGATCATGTGAATGATTTTTTTAGGGGGGAAAAAAAAATTTCTGGGGCCTATAGTATGAAAAGTGGGGTTGATTATCATTTTTATTTTACTACTTCGTCTATTGGCTTGCCTGTAAGCGTTGGTTCATGCAACGGAATATTTGATGGCTTACGTGTATTGGGATTTGACATTGGACAGGCAATTCATGATTTCGACACTTCTTTCTGCTGCTGGATCCGAGTTTGGACTTGCGATTTATTTTGCTGTAGAATAGAGCTGCCATAATTTTTTAACAAGCTAAAAATTAATTTTGATAAATTCAAATCAAGCCTAAGAGATATGTGCAGGGATTATATCAATTACAATAATAATACCAAAAAAAAAAAAAAAAAAAAAAAAAATTTTTCCCCATGATGATAAGAGTAAAGGAACCAGTAATATGATTACTCCACTTGGTTTCATCAAATCATTTCCAGCCTCTTCTCTAAAGATGTAGTACTACATGGCAATTACATTCCTACTGAGAAATGTTACTTTTACCACTGAACTCTCTTGCCACGTTCCAACATCATTTGGATGTGCCTTGCTGGTCTACTCATGAAGTAAGTAGTTTGGTCGTTCCAACTCAATGCAAAGCTGACTTCAGCTTGATCATTTTAACCATTGCTAACCTTACCCTAACTTCCTTCTGAACCAAAAGACAGACCAATTGCCATCCAAAGCTATAGAACCCAGTCTGTCCTGCTACTTACCCATAGGTTGCAGGAAGAAGGATTCATACCTTTCCCAAGGGTATTAGCACATAAGTGAATGTAATGGATCTGACTTGAATTTGAATTCAGCTTCTCTGATTTCACAATCAGAGTCGCTATCCATTACTCGACCATGCAACTCTGAATTCCAAAACCTATGGGGGGGGGATCTTGTGGTACATACTGCACCACATCTCTGTATTTGACTCTTCAAAAAGTGTGGTTGGTTTTGCACAAAACATTCACTACTATAATCAAATCATATTTGCAGGTTGTCTGGTTGTCAGTTCCTAGGAACTAAGGTGCTTAACCCTCATACATTGTAAAATGGTCCCCAGTAGGCACGGGTGAATGGCGAGTGAGCCCAGAGGACAAATATATAAATTAAAAAAAAAAAAAAAAAAAAGTATTAAGTTTAATCTTACTATAAGATAAAATTAAAAAAATGATTAAATTAATTAAAAAATATTTGATTCAATATGTTCAACTTTTCTTCCTTTATGAAAGGACATGAAAACGAATAAGTGTTTTATTTCTAAATATTTGCTTTAATTAAAGGAATTTTGTAAAATTTATTTAAATCAGTGATTTAAAAAAAAAAAAGAATCATTCAATCAATTATTTAAATAGAACAAACTTGTTGAATGGTGAAAATGAAAATAAATAATACAATAAACTAAGGTTGTTTAATGATCTTTCTCTTGAGGGGAGTATATATATATATATATATATATATATAAAATGTAAATTAAATAAATGGTTAATAAAAAATAAAAGTAACCCTTTGTAGGTTATTAAAAGCCAAAATTGTGGGATGGGGTGGGGATAGCTGAGCAGGGGAAAAGGTGAATTCATACATTTCCCAAGAGTAAAGTGAATACAATGAACTCAATGGGAGGAACTGCTGTTTCATGATATAATGACCTTAAGCCATAAATATTATAATAGACTAGGTTTGTTTATGACACTTGCTCATGCATTTTTAAGAGTAGCATTTAAAATAATTAACAGTATGACAAGATGGTTAGTAAAAAATAACTAATAAATTTGATGTGCAACAGTTCTTTTTAAAAAGCTGTTAAAATAAACCAGAAGGTTAGTTAATGAAAGAATTGTGTTTAAAATTTCAAAAAAGATACACTGGGATTTTTGAGCCAGCGAGGAAGGTGACTTAAAATTTTGGACAGGAGTCTGGAGCCTATATAAAGGGTAGAGTCATTTGGAAAAAGGATAAGAGGATTTTGGTGGTCACAGGCTAATGCAGAGGGCTATTTGTGAAAAATTCACTAGATAAGGAACTACACTGTTTCTTACAAAGGTGAAAGCGAAGGCAAGAGGCGACAAAAGAGAAGGCGAAGGCAA
>OZ010592.1:85318172-85320672 GCA_963932145.1 Acanthosepion lycidas | reverse complement strand
ACTGGTTGGCACCCAAGGCTATAGAATCCCGTCTGTCCTATTTACTCATGACTAGTGGGGGGGGGGGATAGAGTTGGATTCATATCTTTCCCATATGTTGATTTTCCATCAATGTTTTGCGGATAAATCTTTTGCCTTTTTTTTTTTTTTTTTTTTTTAGAGACACTAAATTAATCCACCAAGTTGTAAAGCAGATGGATTAATTAAGGAAAATGCAAGCAATAATAATGGATTATGTTATTTATTTATTTTTTTTTCACACACACACACACACACAATCAAACTTGTCCAGATTATTTAAAGCCAAAAATTTGAGATATTTGCTGATACAAGTCCTACTAATTAACCCATAGCTGGAGAAGAAGAGCTGGAATTGGAACCAGGCTCTCCAATTTCAAGTTATTATCTATTATACCAGCTGCACATCCCAGCTTACATCACCTGGTATTCTCAAGGGGGTCACCTATCGATGTACTGAGCAGGTTAGACATAAATTTGCTGATCATGAAAGAGCTCATATTTCAACATAATATGGCCATAAGCCCAAGACACACACAATGAGGAAAGATGGCTGGGAAAATCTGGTATGCACAGGGATATGTTTGAGGCAAAAGGGTCAGTGGGGGGAATAGTAAGGGTAACCTACCTAACAAGTTTGTGTAAATGGATAACAGAACAGGAAACATGAGCGATACTAAAAACAAAAGAAAACAAAAAACATTGCTAAGAGTTGAAAAGGATAGGAAGTTGTAGAGAGCCATAATCATCTAAGTTCTGAAGGGACATGGCACCTAAATGAATTATATTCACCTTCAAAAAGAGTCAAGGTTAAATGACAAACATTTTGGTCTATCAGTTATAAATATAGGTTAAGTGTTGAAAGGAAGAATTATACAGATGTTTGCAGGTTTGGCTTAAGAATGAAAGCAATGAGCTAGAGGGCAAAATGTAAAAAGTCAAGGTAAATGATGCCTTGTACAAAAGCTCCCACTCCCCACCAAAATTATCAGCAGCCCTTTAATCCAAGAAACATCTTGAAATAAGTGATGTGAGGATATTTTTGCATAGTGTAAAAACAGCCAGATTATAGATGGAGGAGAGGAAGAGAGGAGAGGAAGAGAGGAGAAGAAGAGAGGAGAAGAAGAGAGGAGAGGAAGAGAGGAGAAGAAGAGAGGAGAAGAAGAGAGGAGAAGAAGAGAGGAGAAGAAGAGAGGAGAAGAAGAGAGGAGAAGAAGAGAGGAGAAGAAGAGAGGAGAAGAAGAGAGAAGAAGAAGAGAGAAGAAGAAGAGAGAAGAAGAAGAAGAGAGAAGAAGAGAAGAGAAAAGAAGAAGAGAAGAGAAGAGAAAAGAAGAAGAGAAGAGAAGAGAAGAGAAAAGAAGAAGAGAAGAGAAGAGAAGAGAAAAGAAGAAGAGAAGAGAAGAGAAAAGAAGAAGAGAAGAGAAGAGAAGAGAAGAGAAAAGAAGAAGAGAAGAGAAAAGAAGAAGAGAAGAGAAAAGAAGAAGAGAAGAGAAAAGAAAAGAGAAAAGAAAAGAAGAAGAGAAGAGAAAAGAAGAGAAGAGGCTCATTCGCCTGCTTAAACTCAACGTTGATTTTGATTCCACAGAACTGGGTTGGGTGTGAAAATGTATTTGTTGTTAACATTCTTTTTTCATTCGGTTTTTCCAGTTACGACTCCTTTTTTAAAGCTGATCATTTTGTGTTCATTTTGTTTAGTTCTTTTTTTGTAACAGATTTAATGTTTAGTATAGAGCTTAGAAAAAAATTCGGAGTGTGAGATAGGCAAGAAGTAAGGCATGTAGCAACATCAGCACGGCAAAGGGCACTCCTTTAAAGGCAAGGAAGGGCAAAAATATTTTAAGTCAAGTGATAGCGATTGCTGTACGAGTCATACGATTTTTGAATTGAGCACTGGCAACACTGGGCCATGCTGCTAGTACGATATATATTACCTAGTGGTGTGTTGTTTGCTATAGAATGTATATAGGAAGATATTGGGATTAATGTCTCAGTATAAAAGGTAAGTGGTGTGACCTTATGTAGTTTTGGTACAGGTCATCATATACTGTAGTCTAACAACATTTACTGGTAGGACTAAGTTTTGGGCCAGTGGTAGCTTGCCGTATGTTTGAGGGGCTTACTGACCTCTATGGGAGTATAAGTCTAACTGAGAATTTTATGCTGAGACCAACCTGTAAATCTGCAATTTATGGTAGACAAAATATCTCTCAGATGAAATAAAATGACCAGTTCCAAAATTTTCTGAAGGGAAATGACAAACAGCAGAAAAATGCCAGCAGGAATAATGTCCAAAAACAACAATGATGAGGACAATCGTCCAAACTTAAATAATGTGAACAAAATAATTATGATGGCAAATCACAAGAATATCAGACCATTACAAAAGTTTGTGTAGGATTTCCATCGTTAATATAAAATGTCCGCAACTTGACACTAGGGTTTGTTTTGGTGTTGATTTCTGGTATGTTCCACGTTGAAATTT
>OZ010592.1:85175672-85313172 GCA_963932145.1 Acanthosepion lycidas | reverse complement strand
CTTCAATGCCATCGGACTCACATGCTAACCTACAACAAGTTTGGTCTGTATTGTAAATAAATTTTGTATCAATCTTAAATATCCTCGTTCTGTTGTCAATTTTGTTTCATCTGTCAGATTCCTTTGATTTATAAATATTAGTGGGCCTACTGTGACCTCGTACTTATTTGGGTGCTCAAGCCATATAACATTATGCCCCACTCCAGTGCAGTTTGTGGGTGTCCAAGCAACTCCTCAACTCCCACTAGTCCGATTTCAATGATTCATAACTCATTCAAAAGCCCTGGAAAAGTTATGTGCAGTGAACAATTTTCATAGAGTTCAGATTCAGGGTTGTCAGATTATGCAAGGTTAAAAATATATATTAATATATCATACTAGATAATTATCATCGCTTTTATGGTTCAAGGGGAGTAACTCTTACTTTCCTTTTGTGTCCAAAATTGCAACTCTCTTAAGCTAGCTCCTGTGGAAGAATCTTGGTTTGGCCATCACAATAGCTAGGGTAGGAGTAAATGTGATAGGCTTGCCTTTTAAAAGGTTCAACGATAATTCTTCTGCTGCCACTTAATTTAAAGACAATTTGATGTACGTAGATCCTTATTTTCCGTACAAACTTATTTTTATTTAATGGATGACAGAACAGGGGGCAATTTATAAGATAAAATTAATATAGTGTAAAGATGGGAAAATAGAAATTAGAATTAGTTATACATTCAACATTTGAAGAGTTAGAGAAACATAATAGCTAATTAGGTAAAACCTATATTATGTAATCTATATAAAAAAACGTGCGAGAAGTTTTTTGGACAGCGATGCGCAGTAGTAAAATTATAGAGAGTAGGTGCCTTCTCCTACACGTAAATGGCGTGAAAAGACATAACAGTCCCCTGGTGTCCCCTCAAATGAAAAAAATGGGATGAATTGGACAATTGTGGGGAGCCGATTCTGTCCACTTGGCTTGGTGGCGTGAAGTGACATGAAATGAGTTAGTGATTGCTCACTGAATTCCTATGCTTTAGCAGGCTAAATGAGCTACGAACACCTAAAATGCAGCAGTTTCACCTGGTTTTTAGTGATTTTTCTGGTAAAATTTGACATGTAGCTCTGTAAATCCCTTTTAAAATGGCCTTGACGTTTACTGTGCAAATGCAGAAAACATGGAAAGTAATGCATGCCTGCATTGAAATATTAAAAGATCCTTTTTAAAAACCATGGTACGAGTGTTAAATCCTGAAATAAAAGTAGGCTACCTGAAACCTCTACCCCATTTGGGATGCTTGATGCGTGCATGCGAACCCCCCCCCCCCGGTCGCACATGATCTTGCATGACCCCGGAGCATGAATGGACCAATCAGCAGCAAGCATTACACATCGCACGAGCCACGCGTGACTAATAACACTAATCCGATTGGCTTTTGGAGCACAAAGTTCGGCTGCAACAGAAATCCTTCATTGTGATAACTTTTGCATCCAAAACCAAAATATGGCCATTCTTGTCCTTATTCCCATATAAGCACTTAAATCACACTTTTTTCTAATTATGCTACCGCTATTAATTCTGACATGAAAAGTGCCCATATCTGCTTGTGTGCAATGAACGCACATAATTACAGACGCGTGCGTTCGATCAAAAATGAAACATCGATAATATCGATTAAAATATGGAATTAAATCAATTTTAGTTACCGTCAAAACCTCCGTAGGACTATTAGCAGTAACCGTGTCAAATTTGGTTGAAATCGGTTGAAAAATGTAGGAGATCCGATCAAACATAAACGAACGAACACACAGCCTTTTAAGATACGAAACTGGTCTCCCATGAATTCTGAGATTAAAAAGCCCCAGTTCTACTTTATAGTAGGTATTTACTCGAACCCCCCTCCCTCACAAAGTTAGGTTGTGACACAAGGTCAGTTTAATGTGTCCAAGAACAAAAAATCCGAGCCGACGGTTGCACTGGCCTCGATGCGAGCACAGGACCCTCTCTCTCTAGTACAATAAGGAGCCGTGGCCACAGACAGCTGTTCCCCAGGGATGGACACCTCTCAGTATAATTTTCCTTAGTTGTGAATCTGTCCTTCGATCGAGCAGCCCTTGAGCACACTCTGGCCAAAGACAGAGACGCAACTGAGAGATGATAAATCTGTTCAGGTTAATGAGCAACCTTTTTCCACCGAGTGGCGCAGACTAAATGGAAACAGAACGAACAATAAGCAAACTGAGTAGTCAAGACGACATATCCTTGAGACAGGAAGCTCCATTTGGTTTTGTTTTTTCAGTGAGCAAGTGGAGGTACCCAATCGTCAAAAATAATTCACCCACAAGATCTAAATTATATAACCAATATTATGAACTTGCATATTAAGTTCTTTAAAAGGAAAGCGGACGAATTCTCGTACGCTGACAAAAGAAATCGCACTCATAACGATTGAAAATGTTTTTGTTTGAGTTTGACCAATTCGTAAAAAAAAAAAAAAAAAAAAAAAAAAAAAAAAAAAAATGTACGTGTCCGTCATGCTTAAACAATAATCTTTGTCAATTTTATTTTTCAATTTTTATGATGATCGATACTTGATCTATCTCTTACTGTTACATCCCCCGGCAACGCCGGGCTCTACTGCTAGTTTTTAATAAAACTTATTTTATATCTGAGAGGGCATAGACTACGAAGTAGGGAATGTATTATTATTTGACTCCACAAGAACATCCAAGAATGAGGGTTTCTTTATTTTGTTGGCTAACTTCAGAAGTAAAGTTGAGAACAGATTCTTTTTTTTTCGAAAGTAGTTATGAGATTATCAATTTCATTTTTCGTCTCAGCTAATAAAAATATCTATATAGCAGACGTACATTTTTGGTTTACTAACTAAGAAAAAAAAAAAAACTCGTTTTCTCCGTGTGACACGTAATCGTTAGCTTGTGTGTAGATTTTTCTGTCAAGATCATAGAAGGGGACTTTAGTGTAGAGGCCTGTTCGTTGGTGTAACCTCTCGAATTTACATTCAACGCAAAATGCCACAAAATATGAAACAATAAAAAAGGAACACAAAACGTTTAACAAAAACTATATATTCATTTTATATTTATGTATGTAATGATATACAAGCATAATTAAATAAGGGTTACTTCCCTTTAAACTTAAAGTTTTTACTAAAGAAAAATTTTTTATCTGAGCTCATAGAAAGTTGAACTTGCCACTCAAAATCTTGATAAATATTTAACTTCAGAAAAGCTGAAGGAGTGGATGTTCCGTAATATTTAATTAGCTTCCGTACGTACGCGTACACGTGTGACGTTTTCATAGCGTCCGCCCGAACTGGGTCGAAACGAGAGAAATCAAAAAGGATATTTATTTTGTAAAAATTACAAAATTGTGGCACAAAGTTGAGGGGGAGAGAAAAAAAAAAAATCTGTCTTTTTTTTTTTTTAAATATATATAAAATATTCCGTGATACAAGAAGAAGAAGAACAAGAACAAGAAGAAGAAGAACAAGAACAAGAAGAAGAAGAACAAGAACAAGAAGAAGAAGAACAAGAACAAGAAGAAGAAGAACAAGAACAAGAAGAACAAGAACAAGAACAAGAAGAACAAGAACAAGAACAAGAAGAACAAGAACAAGAAGAACAAGAACAAGAACAAGAAGAACAAGAAGAAGAACAAGAAGAACAAGAAGAACAAGAAGAACAAGAAGAAGAAGAACAAGAAGAACAAGAAGAACAAGAAGAACAAGAAGAACAAGAAGAACAAGAAGAACAAGAACAAGAACAAGAAGAACAAGAACAAGAAGAACAAGAACAAGAAGAACAAGAACAAGAAGAACAAGAACAAGAAGAAAGAGAGAGAAAAAAAATAAAAATAAAATATGCCGGGAACAACACTTATTCATAAAATTAGCTAGGAAAACGAAATAGTGTCTAACTTAACCAGGGGAGAGTTCAAAGGAAACACTCCATTGGGCTTAAAAAGATTAAAAAAAAAAAAAAAAAAAAAATCAAGGTTAGCTCCCATCCTCACGAACCCGACTCGCCTCAGTCATCCACCTTTCACTGAAATCTGTCGAAATCAAACGCTTTCGATTGGATCGAATTTTTACCATAAGATGCTTAAAAAGAAAACAACCAGATCTTGACACGAATAACGTTCATCCCGCAAGATTCCTTCCTTTCGCGTCGTCCACACCACCATTCTCCCCAAGGCTAGAAACGTAAAAAAAAAAAAAAAAGCCATCCGTTTTACCCCGGGGAATGAAGGGGTGGGTCGACACATTGTCATACGAGAGATCGATGGGCACGAGCCGATCGGGAGCGATACTAGCCGTCAACTCGGCGATAAAATAATCTCGGAAAGAGCGCACCTGAAGACAATGGTAGAAAGCTTAAAAAGAGAAAAGAGAACGAACTTGTATCTGGTATTTATAATCAACGTAATCGCGTGATCGGCTCCAGAGAGCATTTCTCATTTTTGGCGGAAAAATGATTTTGAATAACTCGTAGGCGTTGTATTTACAATGATAGAAAAGTGGTAGCCGGATGATAAGAGTGCATGCCTGCAATAGTTTTTTAGAGGATGTTGGCTTGATGGATGAAGATGGGGCTGAATTCTTTTCATATATAGAGTTAAGGATTATATGAATGGTTTCGTCGACAGGGATATTTTTAAATAAATTTTCTCCTGCGTCAAGTGACACTAGAAGAAATATCTTAGTGTGGTTTTATACTTTTGATTTGAAGAAATTCACGGGTTGATTTCATGCTATAATTAGTAGAAGTAATATCATTGAAAAATTTTGACAGTTGGTATATAGGAGTTCTGTGAAACAGGATAACGATATGTAAAGTTGTATACATCGAGAACAGTATTGGAGGAAAGACGTAATACAAAGTGGAAAGTCTTTGGGTGACATTTCATCCCTTAGAACTTCCGACTAGGTTTGCTTTGTTGCGATTACGTATGCGCACAAACGAAAGACTGGGAATTTTAAATTTTGAAAATATTTTGCAAATTTTTTTGATACTATGTTTTATGTTTTAAATGTTTTGGGTACATAAAAAGCCAGTTTCATTTAGATTTTTTTTCCTTATTAAATATATTAATTTTTTGGTGGGGGCGGGGAATGGAATATATTAAAGTTTAATTGTTTGGTTGGTTGCTTTGTTTTACGACATAACCTCAGTGAGTCATTTAATATAGCGATAGTTTGGTTAAAAAAAAAAAAAAGTATATATTTGAACCATTTCTCAATCACTCATTGTCGAGTACATTTTTTCTTCAAAAATTATTGCTGGCAATAATTTTCTTAATTACAAAGTATTTCTGGTATTAAACCCCCCCCACTTTTTTTTTTTTTTTTTACACAAGTCTGGGTGTAAACTATTTGCCCATAGCTGGGAACCTAACAGATGCTACCACCCCGGGTCAGTGTCGACCTGGGAATACCAGCAATTAAGATGTGGTTCCACGCTCCTGAAGATCTGATCAGTGGTCTTGCTGTGTGATATAGTTACCCAGGACGCGGATGTAGTTTATCGTATATTAAAGTTTAAATAGTAGTCTTTTTCCAGAGACAAGATTAACAGTATAATCAAGCTGATCATTCAAAAAGAAAAGTACATTTGAAATTGAATCTCTAACCATTAGAACATACGGTGAAAGGAAAATAAGATCGCGTAAACTCTGACACAAATGACTGCCAACGATATACGGTTTAGTTTTCTTAGGTCACATAATGCTTCTTTGCTTTTAAAATGAGAAAAAAAAAGTTCCAATTCAGCTAAGAGAGTTGCTAACCACTGACCTTAAGTCAGAACCACAAACAACATTTAAATGTCACACAATAGTTGGTGTGGGGTGATAGAGAGAGAGGTGCTAATAATATAAAAAAAATTATTAACACTCTGAGGATTATTTACAACGTAAAAAGAACAATTTGTTGACATGTTTCAACAACAAGAACAATTGTTGATTTTTTTTTTTTTAATGTTTAATCTTCAGCTGGTAATTAAGATATGAACTTGGATACAACTAGAAGCCGCCAGGAAAAAGACAAAAAAGTGTCTAATCATTTAATTATATATACAATAGCTGCTCGTTTCCAGGTATACTCATCTGCTAGAGAAACTAGTCAGTCCCTATTACAGACGGCGACACAGGCATATTTGTGTTTATTAAACACAAACAGCCACCCATGATTTATACTGCAACTATGCTGAAAGAACCTTAGAGTTTCCAGGAGAAAATGCATTATCTGGCGCAATCAATAGTTCACTGAAACGTCGGTCACGAGGACTTAGGACTGCCTGCAAGCATACCCACCAACGATTTCCAAACAGCTACAGTCTACTACTCCTAGGCCAGTTATATCAAACAACTGTGACTTGAACTCTGGTTTCATGGTCAGAAACCAAACGTTGTAAACACTCAGCAATGTAATATTTGATTTATATTGAATCCATCTTTTTTTATTAGTTCAAAGATTATTTTTAATAGATACCATATGCACTTGCATATGATGCAACTTTTCAAGACCTAATTTTGAAGCTATTCTGTCTACAGTAAGTGGATATATAATTTGAACAATGGCGTAGTCGGGGCCAGCAGGACACACGGTAATTTTATATCTCGTGTATGATTCGACCGCGTTAAAATTAGCCTCAAAAAGTTGAATGATACGTGAATATATATGGTACACATTTTTTGATCAGTCATGTGTACTTATTTTAGACGGTGTGATAGACGGACGGACAAACGAAGTCACATTTCAATATATCTTTGTTCTTATCTCTATTACTCCTCAAGCAGTAGAATACTTTCGCCACCAGCCCAAGAAGACATTTAGGTTACCCTTTTTTTTTTTTAAATCATTTCACTCCAAGTAAGGTGGGAAGCCACTAGGACGCAAGGGGTTACAGAAAATATAGAGAGATCAGACAGGAGTGATAGAAGAGAGTACGAGGAGAAGGGTAGTGGATAGATCAAGGTAAGTGGAGATGTCGATTGACATTACACTTGAATAGCTGGAGATTATAGCTCTCAGGGAAACTGGAATAGGGAAGGGAGTTCCACAGGCGAGAGGTGCGAGACATGAAGCTATTAGAGTAGAAGAGACGGCTACATTTGAGTTTCGACAGTGAAGGGGTGAGAGCTGGATGCCAGCCTCGTCGGGCGCTTGAACTCATGAAGTCTGGGAACCAGCGAATGCAGCTCCTTGGAGCAATTACCATGAAAGTATTTGTAGAACAGACAGAGAGATGCGACGGCGCGTCTGTGAGAAAGTGACTGTAGACGAGATGCCAGAGCAGGGCCAACTACATTGCATATCCGCCTCTGTAACCTATCAAGAACCCCGAGGCAAACAGAAGGGGCAACAGACCATATATGGCAGCAATACTCCATGCAAGGGCGAATTGTCGATTTGTAGATCTGGAGGATCGATTCCGGGGAGAAAAATTTCCTGGCGCGGCACAAGGAGCCAACTTTCCTTGCGGTGGACGAAGCAATTGACAATGTATTAGGTTGGTGCAAAAATAATGTCGTTTTCTCACATGTGTTACTATGTGAGAAAACGACATTATTTTTTGCACCAACCTAATATTTGTTCCATCTCAGGTCAGCAGTCAACGCGAGACCGAGCAGCCGCTTTCGAGAAGTTGAGCGTCAGACATTCTAATGGAGGGCAGGGAAGGATCTCTGTGGTGATTAATAGAGAGCAATTTTGTTTTTGAAGCGTTAAAGTTGACCAGCCAATTCTTGCCCCAATGAACAACCGATTGGAGAACCAGAAACTCGTGTAGCAAAAAAGAAATAAGGAAAATAAAGTATATCTTTAAGAAAAAAAAAGTTTAGTTTCCAGATTTACATCCATACATAATCACCCCATGCAAGACAGTAAAGCCATTAAGGGATAAGGGTTTACAGAGTATGACAGAGTTAGGAACAGAAACATTAATAATGAGCGGGAAGAGAAAAGAGTAATCAGGAGGACAGTACAAAGCAATTGACATTGCATTTAAATTTTTGCAGATTAAAGTTTGCTGGAAAGCATGTAGCCAGAAGGGAGATCCACAAGCGAGAAGTACGAGAAAAGAAATTTAGCATAGAATTTTCGGCTACGACTAGCCAGCACAAAATTGATGAGATCTTGACGCCTGTCTAGTATTGCACTTAAATTCAAAAAGTCTAGGTATCATAGCAAAGAGCTAACGTGAAAACAAAGGGTGTTCCAATAACTTGGATTGACTTTAAATATGAATTCAGTTTAAGTGTAATGATTTTCCCTTTTTCTTTCAGATTTAACAACTCTAGTCTTTGGCAATTTCAAATATGGAAAGATTAACAATCAAATAACGTGGTTAACGTTTCAAGAGTGCAGTTGGAATAATTGTTGGTAAATTCAAACAAACTGGGTCAGTGGCAAATGTGAAAACATTGCGTGCTCGTTTGCGACGTTCAGCTGAAAATATTGCTGCAGTGCACGAGAATGTGGCCGAAAAATCCAGACACTTCTATCCGTCATTGCACGCATAAATTGAACGTCTCCACAACAACGTTACATAGTTTCCATTTACACTCTCGGTTGGTCAATTATATTGATCAAAAATATCTCGAAGTACATTTCTGTTTGAACGTCCATTTTTCGTAATAGGCTTCGATAACTAACACGTTATTTGATTGTTAATCTTTGCATGGCTGAAATTGCCAAAAATTCAAGTTGTTAAATCTGAAAGAAAAAAAAAAAAATTCTTAATTTCCATTTAAAATCGGTTCAAGTTATTGGAACGCCCTTTACTCATAGAAGGGGTACAGAGAGGCAACTTTACGGCAGACGGAAAGTGACTCACGTCAAGTGCCACATCAGGATAATATTGCCAATTATTCTTTAGATTTTATCAAGGAGCTCAAGGTAAATAAGAAAGGCAGTGAACCATCTGGCAGCAATATTCAAAGCATGGTAGACATACATACATGTCTCGCATGACAGTTGTAGCGGAGCGTGTGTTTACGTGTTGTTAAACTAGGAACACATGCGTTTATCCCTGCTAGAAGAAGGTCCAACTACAAGGACATGGCGGACCCAGAGATTGAATCCACCATAAAGAAGTGTAAAGAAAACCAACAAGACCGATATATATATATATATATATATATATATATATATATATAACAACAAAATTTACAATAGACATTAACATTTGTGCGTGAGCGTAAAGAGTTTGTATTCTGGTGAATGTTCGTATGTACGTGTATCTGTATAATGTTCATGCAGTCTCCCACAAGTGGGAAGACGCAGTCTTCTGCGAGAGCTTACATTGTAGATGTGTTCGCTGAAGATGCAGAAATGAAAGAGTATTTACCTCACCTCCACGTGAGGTAGGATGCGGCACGAGGCCGGAAGAAAAAGAGAGAAAACGAGGTAAGAAGTCGCCCAGTATTTATAGTGTAGGGAGAGCGACCCCTAGTGAACAATTAAGGAGGCGTTAACTCCGACACAGCGAACAAACTTTCTTGGCAATTGACCTAACAATGGATTGAATATAGTCTTCCCACTTCATGTCAGCTGATGCGATGATTAATGGAGAGAAGTTTAGCTTTAGAGGTGGTAAAATTAATAAGCCAGCTGTTGTCCCAGTTAACAGACTAGTTAATTTTTGAAGATCGGCTGCCATATTGACTTTGTTGGACATAACATTTATTGAAAATTGTTTTAGTTGTTTTACAGGGAGCAACATCTGCACGAAGTAAATTCATAATAACTACACAGAAATCGACTGGTATCTGTGAACAATGGTACATATGTTAATAGGCAAAAAAAAGTAAATAAATATATGATACTTGTTAAAGGAAATCGTATGCCATATATTCAGAAAAGCATATTACATTACTTGTATATCAACAAAAACACTCACAAAGCAAGCACCACTATGTCAGTCAAAGCAAATATTTCTGTAAAATTTGGTATTTTTACAAAACAAGCCGTTAAAGAGCCGAGTTAAAAGGGAAATAACTGAAACACCCAGAAGAGTCATGGCACGTGGAACTAGAACAATCTACCCCAGAAATTCTAAATTCCAATCACCTGAAGAAGGCCAGAGCGTACAACAGCCGAAACGTTGAACATGGAAATGAAGATAAGTCTGAATAATGTAAAATAGTACAAGTAATCATAATACCATATCGCAAAGATATAGACAGCTACAAAAAAAAAAAAAAAAAAAATCTAGTATCAGTGAACACTGGTACATATGGTAATAAGCACCCCCCCCCCCGGAAATATGGTACTTTGTTGGTAAATGAATTTCCATACCATACATGCAGAAAAGGAAATTCCAATACCAGGATATCAACAAAAATATATACAAAGCAAGCAGCAATATACCAGTCAAACCAAATATTTCTGTAAAAGCTGGTTTTGGTTGGTTTGTTTGTTTTGTTTTACGGCATATCAACCTAAATGGGTTATGAAAGTGAAAGGCCGACAACTTTTTCCTGGTAATATTTTGTTTTGTCAAAAATCTATTTCTGGTAATAGTTTTTTTTTTTCTTTTTCAAAAACGTATATAGCTGGTAATAGTTTTTTTCTTCAAAAATTTTTTTTTTCTTTTTTTACAGAGTATTTCTGGTATTAAAACCTATTTTTACACTTTCATAACGCTTTTTACCTCAGTTTCGGAGTCAGTTGCCCATAACTGGGACCCTAACAGGTGCTACCACCTCGAGTCAGGTTGGACCTGGAAACGCCAGCAATTAAGAGGTGGCTCCACGCCACTCAAAGCCTACTTGCTGTCGGATGTAGCTTATCGTCTTACCCAGGACGGTGTAAAATCTGGAATTTCTACAAAACAAGCGGAAAATAATATGCCGTTCCATAAATTTCTTAATTTTTTTTTCCTTGGGGAATTTTTCAGGGATATTTTTTATTGATAACATATTCGTTCACTTCCAGGAATCCTAGTTTCAGAGGTAAGCTCTCTGCGTGCACTGACTCCTGGTGAACCAATTTTTTCGTGGATTTTATGACCTCATACACAATACTGCTGTATTGAACGCAGGGTAATTTTTTTGTGGGGGGAATCAATATCCAATAGACCGGCAAATATTATCTTATTAAAATTCTGTTTGCAGCTCCTCCCACTTTAGTTAGTACGACCGTTACACCCTACCAATACCTCTCAAATTTGATTGCGTGGAAAGACAGAAAAGACAGACGCTACTTGGTTTCAGCGAGGAAAATGAAAGTGTTTAGTGTCTACCGTTACCTCATAAGTAATGAGAGGTTCTGTTCTGATCTTGTGAAAAGACATACCAGAGACGCTGCCATAGCATGAGTTAACAGAAGCATTGTTAGTAAAATTGGATAGATAGAACTATTTCAGACGCATCGATGGTTGTGCAAACAAAATCTCAAGTCATCGTGACCGAGGGTTTGAACGTACAGACTGTTGATCATGCCAGATATAATGCGCTCTCTGCCAGAAACTGTAAGATCTCCTCAGCATAATTGCAGTATAAACCACAGTAAACAAAAATTGTGCCTGAGCAGGCGTCTGCAACAGGGATTTGGTCTCAAATATAGTACACAGGCATACTAGGATATGAGCAGCCAGTCACAGATTGTTTTTGTGAGAAAATGAAAGAAAGTTAACATCTGTTTCAGTGAAATGGAAACTAGTTGATTTCAAATATTTTCATTTGTACCCCCTTACTTCATTAAGTAACGACCAGCATTCATCTTTATGATAGCGATTCTAATATTTTATTAAAGTCATTAAGCTCAATATTAAATATTTAATGTCATAGGGGAATTTCTACGGATATTTTATTGTCATAGAACTTGGGCTCAATTAACTGAAGAACTAAGTCATCAGAAAATTCAAGTAGGAAACCTGAAATTTTCATAAATATTTCTAGCACGCGCGCGCACACACATTTATTTATTTTGGGTATACTGTTAGATTAGCTGACTTTTAGATCTTGCTCTCGAAAGATCTAAAAGGTCAGCCAATCTAACAGTGATCTCATCCCACAATCCTCACTCTTGCTCCATATGTGGCCTCCTTTGTAAATCACTAGCGGGTCTTAAATGCCACTTAAGATTATCGCACAAAATTTCATAACTGAATCAATAAGCTGTCAGATCCTCATACATCGAAACCTACGGGAGAGTCGATTATATATATATATATATATATATATATATATATATATATATATATACACACACACACACACACACACACACACACACACACACACACACACACACACACCTGGTGTAACACCAAAATTTTCCAAATCGTGTTACAGCATAAATGTTCATCCCGCAAAATGTTTAATATTTTAAAAAAAAAAAAAAAAAATTAAACCGAGTTTCTTTTTCCCAGGTTTTCTGATAAGACATTTAGCCATCTTGATACCATTTGTCGTAAGAATCGCTGAAAAACACAGAGTTATTCAGCTAGAAAAAGACCTGATGAAAATCATTTTATTTCAGCCCCACTATGTCTTCCCAACTGAGCAATGGCGAGAGGAAAAATATCATTCAGGCTTTCAGTAATGGTGCCGACATTCATATTCTGGTTGCCATCTTTAAATTCCAGTCAAGAACCATGAAGAGAACGGTGAAAGGTAATATTTTTTTCATTTCATGAGAAATGCAAAAAAGCAGCTCTCAATCTTGAAGACCGACAAACAAATCAGAAATGAGACGGAAACAAAAAATATAAGATTTCGAAGTTAGCGAATTTTTTTTTTTTAAATTTCGAAATCTTTAAAAACGTTTTCTTAATATTATTTATAAATAATTTTGTTGAATGAAATATAATAGCATTGGAATTTTGGTCCTTGACAGAACGAAACGGGATTGTTTCCAATTCACACCGAATTCGACTTTATGCCCTTCCACAAATGACATACTACGGTTTAATCTGAGGTCAGTATATCCAAATAGGTCAGGTCAACACACTGTCTTTGCCCCACTAAGTAAGATAGCAATATCTCTTGATTTTAACCCGGAGTATTTTTTCCAATTTCTTCGTGATTTGTTTGTAAGTATTGTAGATTGAGAGCCGTCTTTTAAGAGCTCTCATGAAATAAAAAATATTACTTATGGGATTTTAAGCATTTAATTTTCTTTAATAATAATTTTGCTGTGTCTTTTGTTTGACAGAGCCCTCCCTGGACATATAATCTCCTGGAAATTCCATACGGATTACCATTCACACACACGCATATATATATATATATATATATATATATATATATATATATATATATATGCACAGACACACGTATGTGTGCGTGTGAACTTTATTTCAATCCTTCATGAGCTTCCGATCCTTAGCTATGATCAATTAATGGTGAACTTGTCATTTTCGTTTATGATCGATTTCATCACGATCCCTCTGTTAAGCGTGGAGCACAATTATGAATTCTTACTGCTTAAAATCCAATCCAATAGAGTTTAACCATTTCTAAGATACAACGGTTCAATGCTTAATCTAACAATTGGACAATTTTGCTGTTACACCAGATTATATACAATTTGTTTCAAACAATTTCTATTCATATTCTCCGACTAAAGTCTTCAGACAAATTCTGTTACTAACCAAATCCAAAAATTGTGGAGTCGATATATTTCATGATTTATTTTTAAATTAACCCCCACCCCCCAACCAAAGCAAAGCAATAAAGCCACTGCGTGTGTGTAAGAATATAAAAGAAAAAAAAAACACAATTAAGGAGAAAAAGGAATAAAAGTCTTTGAATTAAGAAGGCAGAAGATAATTGACATTGCATTTAAAGTTTGTTTTTCTCATTTCAACCAAGCAAGGTAATAAAGCCACTAAGACAATAATGATAAGTAAAAATTAATCATGTAGAATGATTAGTGCTACATGTTAAGATTAGTATGGCAAGGGGCAGAGGAGATTAAGTTATGGTAGCTTAAGGTTAAAAGAAATATAATGTTGAACAAAGTCCAAATTCCCGCCTTATCTCTTGCTTTCATTTAGATACTAAATGTCATTGGAAATGGCAGGAATCGATTTACTCTTCTCGTCCCACCCCAGCTAAGCGTTAAATATCAGGGTAGCCTGGGTGGCAATCACTAAGATAAAGACAAATCTTAATCAGAATTGAGAAGAATTTAACGTTCTCTCCAACCACAGGACGCCGTAGTGACAAGACGTGTCTCGTTTCCCCCTAAAGATACCACCTCCTATTAGGGTTTGTTTTGTTTTGTTTTACAGCATATGAACATCAAATGGTTATTTAATGTTGAAAATTTTTATTATTGATAATATTTTTTTCAAAAATGTATTGCTGGTAAATTTTTTTTTTATAAAGTATTTTTGGAATTAAAACCTATCTTTACACTTTCATGGCGTTTTGACCGCAGTTTGGGGGGGTTAACTATTTTCCCATAACTGGGACCCTAACAGGTACAATCACTCCGGGTCGTGGTACACCAGCAATTAAGAGAGGTTCCACGCTTCTCAAAACCTCCTGATTTAAGGCCTAGCAGTTGGACGTAGTTTATCGTCTTACGCAGGACGCGGATGTAGTTTATCGTCATAGCCATGACGATTCCTATTAGGGAAGTCAAATGTACAAGTACTGGTGATTTCTGGCGTCTGCATCAATCTTAACCTCCCACAGAGTTGGACAAACTTAATTCATAGAGGCCGCCTCATTATCATCCCCGTGTTTAAAGTGAGCTGCATCAGAACAGCAACACGAGTTTCACAGCCATAATATAAATAGCCATTTATGTTATTGGTACGTTTTTATTTGCTTATTAGACACACTTTGTGAACGAATGGATGTGGAATTAGTTTAATATTTAATAATATTTGCTATTAATGAGATTAAAAGAAGAAATTAATAAAATAAACATTTCACCATTTTTCTATTTGAATTTTCTGATAAAAAGAGTACTGAACGTGATAGCCATCCTCATGTATGGCAGTGAATGCGGGACAATCTCCTCAAAGATGAAGAAGGGACTTTAAGCACAAGCAATCTGGTTCTATGGATACAGCGGACGTCATGAACTGAACATGTGAGCAACGACGAGGTTTCAGAGAAAATAGAAACAAAAAGGAAACTTATACTTAACATCGGAAAGAGGCAGTTGAAATTCCTGGGTTCACGTAATAAGAAAAGAAGGCTTGGAAAATCTGATACTCACAGGACAGGTAGAGGGGAAAAATTAACACAGGAAAGCAGCACGTAATATACTTGATGAGCTTGTGTAAATGGATGTTAGAACAGGGTTTGGGAGAAATAATAAAAAGACAAAACTTATTAAGGGCTACAAGGGACAGGAAGATGTGGAGAGCCATGATCGCCTACGACCTGAAGGGACACGGCACATAAAAGAAGAAAATCTTTAAGTTAACGATTCAATAAGCTCCTTAGGAGTTTGAAGACTAATACAGTGTAGGGAAAAGTTCAATATTTAAGCGCTTCCGGGGCGATTCGCTTATTGAAGACGAAAACAGAATGCCGACAGTCGGTTTGGACCAATGTTCGCGTCTTTTTCTTAATGGAATCGTTATCAAGGTAAATTAATGTTTTACCACATTAAACTGAATTTAACAAATTTTAACCAAATATTGCAATAACAAAGATGAATGCAGGCTGTTATTGAAAGAAGTAAGAGGGTACAAATGAAAGGCCTTGGAATTAATAATTTTTCCATTTCACTAGAGATGTTATCGTCTTCATCGCACTGAAACCAAGCAGCTTCATTGTTCGGTCTCTTCTTCCGTCTTTCCTCGTTATCAAAACGGAAACGTCTATTAACTATGAGGCATCGATAAGCCCTAACGTATTAACTACGGAACAGGCAGAATTCTAAAATGATTCTCGATATATATATATATATATATATACACACACACTCTTAAAATGATCTTAAAACCCTAAGTCGGCACATAGCAAAAGGTTGCCGACCCCTGCCCTATATAGTCCGAAATAAAATTGGTCCTCTTCGGCGTAAAAAAAAAAAAAAAATCTCAGCGCAGGGACATACAGACGCAGCCTTTTTTTCAGGTGTGGCGATAAATTTTACATAAAAATCTGATAACATAAAAGATTAATATGCATAAATTTTTCAAACACATTGCATAGAATAAAAAAAATGAAATTAAACTACCTAAAAAAAGGTATATACAATATAGATTAAATATAAAGATATCTAGAAATAAAACAATTTGAAAAAGAAAAAAATTCACGGATTTTATTTTTTTTTTATAGGTAATTACGAGAAATTCCACTTAAAAATTCTATACAAGTCAGAGTCTCAAAATTCCTTGCTAAACCAGAGATGCGATCATCCGCAGACCTGAATTTTCAACTTCAAAACGAGGATTTTGCCCTGCTAAAAACGGGTCATAGTAAATGTCTTTGAACATTACGTAGGCAATCGATAAATTTCCATAAACTTGGATATTCAACTTGTAATTCGCATTGCAGTCTTCAGTTCGCTGCCGATGCCTGCTTATTTGTTGTTTTCGTCATTCAACACTCGTTGCTGCAGTAGCCCTCCCCTGTTATTAGGCCTTCTATCTATTCATCCCACATAATTGTCCTCAAACTTCACAAGTTTTTGTAGCTGATCAGGTAACTCATAACGAAGTTGTCAGATTACTTTATTTGTATCATCTATAGGAAGATAAGATGTCTAAAATGATTTGTGCTTTAAGTTGAATTCTGCATCATTCTTATATTGACGTGTTATTACCCCTAGATACTCACGTTTTTTTTTTATCTTAGATTAAATCAAAAGAAACATCCTTACACACACACATACACACACACACGTTAATTTTTATGGCGTCATATTTTGGTTTAATTGTAAAGACAGAAAGAAGCTGAAGTTTTAAATGGAAAACTTATGTTCTTGTGTTAGTATCACCTATTCATTCTTTAATTTTTTATTCTTTTGCAAAGGGCTATTTTCAGGAAACAAAAAGTATGGCGAACGAAAGTATGGCGAACGAAAGTATGGCGAACGAAAGTATGGCGAACGAAAGTATGGCGAACGAAAGTATGGCGAACGAAAGTATGGCGAACGAAAGTATGGCGAACGAAAGTATGGCGAACGAAAGTATGGCGAACGAAAGTATGGCGAACGAAAGTATGGCGAACGAAAGTATGGCGAACGAAAGTATGGCGAACGAAAGTATGGCGAACGAAAGTATGGCGAACGAAAGTATGGCGAACGAAATCGGCGCCGGGGCCAGCGTGCGCCGAACGAAATCGGCGCAAGCTGGAGCCAGTTTGCGCCGATGTGGGTCTGTACCGACCTGCTGGCACCGAAGTTTCCTAGACCTAATGTACACGGATCGACAGACACCTGAAATAGGCCGAAGGTTACAACAGCCGAAATATAAAAATAGAAACAACAAAGATGTAGATATTCATTTGAATGTAAATGTAACATTCCAGAAATTCAGACAGCTGGATTTTTCAGCCGATATTTCAGTAAAGCCATCTAAGAAATGGGTGTCAACACGTAAAAGTATTTGGAGACTGGTTTAATTTCAGTGCTTGCAATAGACACTATTTTCCGCAGATACGCCCCTGACCATGTCTATAATCCTCACGAATTTGCAAGCTCATACCAGTTAGTGTTAGGGCATAAAATGGCAGCGATAGTAGTGGGGGCTTAATAAAGCGATGCACACTATAAGTTTTCTGTTCCAAGTACGCCAAGTGCTATGTGTCCAACCTCACCTTCATATATGGCTTCCTAAATTCCCGACCGAGATCCTGTCAAGTTACTCTTATTAGAAGACATAAGAGTTAAAATGAATGGTCAGCTACGTGTGAATAAGTTCCGAGGATATTAATTGCATTCCGAAAAGGCAAAGAAACTGACAAGTCGAAAAATATGGTTCAGTGATGGTTGATGATCTATTTGAACTGCTAGGGAAACTTGTTTTATTTTAAAACGATGTTAGAATAATCCATAACTTATACTGGGATCAAACCGCACCCCCAAGTAGATGAAAAATGAATAGAGTTGCTAGACAAAAACAGAAAGGCGCGTGAGACTATGATGTGTCTTCTCCCCAGATTTATTCAAGCTCTACAGCGACGCTATCTTAAAGGAACTGGAGATCCTACCAAGACTTATCAGTAGGCGTAATCTTAAAATTTCACATATGACACCGATACTGGCTGACTCGTAAAGAAAACTACCAGACCTCTTAGACAAGGAAGTAGAAAGAAGTTAGGGGAAACAAAAGGTGAAGAGGGCTCAAATGTGAAAAGGAAGTATAGTCATCTTCATGTCCGTATCCTCTTAGGACGTAGGCGATCATGGCTTCCCACAGCTTCCTGTGCTTTATAGCTCTTAATAAATGTCGTCTATTTCTCTGAAAGCCTGTTCTGCCATCTATTTACTCAAACTCACTATGTTATATGCGTGATTTTCCTCTACCCCTATGGCCTACAATCTGTCCGAGTATCAGATTTTCCAAGCCCATCCTTCCTCATTATGTGACCTAGAAATTTCAACTGTTTCTGGTGTTACGTGTAAGTTTCCTTTTTCTCCAAAACTGTCGTTGTTCACATATTCCATCTATGGTATCCTAAGTATCCTTCTGCAGAACCTCATATCTGTTGCTTCAAGTCTCTTTATCTTCCAAGAGATTACCAAGTTGGAGGACAGATATCACGTATCAGTTCAGTACTCTTTGTTTCTAACGAGGTTTTCCTATCTCTTAATACTTCGCTTAGGTTTTGGAATACAGCTTTTAGCTTATCCCAAAGCGACTTCGGATTTCAGTGTCGTACTTTCCCACCCTCTGACCCTACCAGGATTTATCAGTAGGCGTAATATTAAAATTTTAACTGATGACATTGTGTTACTGGCCGACCCGGAAAGAAAACTACAGGACCTCCTAGACTAGTGGTTCCCAACCGATTTTGGGCCATGCCCCACTTTGGTAATTCTAAAATTCTGATGACCCCCCACCAACAGTAATATTTAATTCTACATATTCAAAATTTTACTGTAATTCACACGTGAAGAAAGCAAACCGAATGCTCACACGCGCTGATTGGCCGACAAAACATTGGCTCTTCCAGCGACATGCATCACTCCCTCTTTGTTGACCGAGACACACGAGTGTAGGGAGACGGCAAATACCCTGTATGCCAATTACACATGCACGTACATACATACAAAATATTGTTATGTATGCACACTGTATATACATCGTACGTATTAACACGCATTAAGATTAACACTCACTCAGACTCGTTAGAAAACAATTCACTGTTAATAACTCATTCTCGAATTGTCCCCTTGTTCTGTTGGTATAGTAAGCCAAAGGGTGCACATCCTATGCATACCCCAACAAGATATTGGCATGCGCAACGCGTTGGAAATCATTATCATAGATCGAGTAGTAGGAAGAAGCGAGAAAGAAAAAAAGAACTAACGATCAATTGTCCGGAAGTCAAAAAAGGTCTGGTCATTAGTAAGAAGAAGAAGAAAAAAAAAGTCA
Organism: Acanthosepion lycidas; assembly: GCA_963932145.1. Taxonomy (NCBI): domain Eukaryota; kingdom Metazoa; phylum Mollusca; class Cephalopoda; order Sepiida; family Sepiidae; genus Acanthosepion; species Acanthosepion lycidas. The sequence continues at coordinate 85,293,651 of OZ010592.1, read as the reverse complement.
AAGATGTTAGTTACGAATAGAAATATCAACAAAGAAGTACAGAAGTACTATTACTAAATATCTGAGAAGTGTTTTAGCAGATGGAAAATGCGACACCTAAAGACGAAAAAAAAAAAAAAAAAAAAAAGTGTTGGATTGCCGTGTTATACATCCACTTATAGAATTGTCGGAGTTAACTCCTCTTTTAGTTCGTTAACCCTTTCACCAGGGGTCGCTCTTCCCCGGCTATAAATAGTCGCTGACCCTTCGCCTCTTGCTCTTTTTCCCCCCTCAGGCCTTTAGGCAGACACCTGGAGGTAAGTCTTTCCTCAGGCTTTTAGCCTTACCACCTCGAAAATGTAAGCGCTCACAGGGATGGCGTTTCCTAAATGCTGGGAACACGCTAATCACAATACACACACACACACACACACACAGAATATTCACACACATACTTATTTCTAACCGTTTCCATGTAACTTGTTATTATATTTGTATACATATGTTTATCGGTCTTGTGTTTTTCTTTGCCTTCTTTGGACTTAAAGTCCAACTTTCTCGTGTAGTTGGGCCGGCTAGCAGGAAAATCTGAACCCACATGTGTTCTTCTACGTCTACTCAACATCACAGCCACTGTCCGCTACAGAATAGTGAATGGAGCAGGAAAAAAAACAAGGGAGCAGAAATGTGATTCTACAGAAGGATACTGAGAATACCATGAGTAATCAACAAGGAAAAAAAAGCAGCGTAAAGAATCAGGAAAATACATTTGAAATTCCTTGGACATTTAATGAGGAAGAAGGGCTTAGAAAACCTTAACTCTTATGGGACATAACGAGAGGAAAAGAGAGAGCTAGGGAAAGACTGCAAACCACTAACTCGACGAGCTTGTGTGAATGCTGGAACGGAGAGAGCCTCAGCAAAGGAAGAAAACCCGCTAAGAGCCAAACGCGACATGAAGCTATGATCACCTGTGTACTGAAGAGACGAGGTATATAGAAGAAAAATCGATGTTGATAATCGTAGCGACTGAACATGTGAGCAACAACGAAGTCTTAGATGAAAATGGAAACAATCTAGCCCACATAACGAGGAAAAAGAGATTGGAGAATTTGACACTCACAGGACAAGAGAAAAGCAGCAAATTACCTACCAAAGGAGCTTAATGGTTGTTCAGAGCAGGGTTTATGGGATAGTAAAAAGACAAGCTTTACCAAGAGCTACAAATAACAGGATATAGTGGAGAACCGTGACCGTTCACGTCCTGAAGGGACACAGCACATAGAAGATGGTAAATTTGTTGTCTTGAGAAGCGTACATTACAAGTAATAAACACGGTTGTGATAAATGTAAAGTTAATTTCAATTTCTCCTCACTGACTATTTTCCACTGAAAGCTTCCCCCCCCCCATATATATATATATATCTTTATAAAAAAAAAAAAAAAAAAAAAAACCTTTTTCGGCGTTATTACACTTTCACACCCACATGACACTCAACCACACGATGTTTGTCTTCAGTTGAAAAATAAAAAATATATGAATAGATTTCCCATTTTTCTTAATATATTTGTTTCATAATTTGTGGTTTTTAATTTCAAATAAAAAATTTCTTGATCTTTCTGGCTTTAGAAACTTTTGACGAGAGAAAATATATATATATTTTTTTTTTTTTTTTTTTTTTTTACAGAAGTTTTTGTTTTAAAAAGCTTCTGTAAAAAAAGGTCTTCTGTCGTCAAAAGTTTCTAAAAAGAAAGCCAGAAAGATAAAGAAATGAAATGTTTTATTTAATGTCTGTAAATTAAATTTTAATAATTGCAACTGTCCAACTGTTATTTTAATTTTTTGAATTTAAACGTTTTTAAAAAAAAAATAAAATAAACTTAATTTCATTGTATAAATGTATAAACTGGTTGCGTTTTACTTTTATTGGGGGGCTAAAGTGTAATAGTGCCCCCTTTTTGGTCCATGCATTTCAGAAAGATTCGTTAGGGAAAAAAATCGTTAACAGCGAAAGTGAAGAAGTCCATGAGGGAGGGGCGATAAATAACGAGACACGACTAAAACAATATAGTGAGTATAAGACAGAAAAGATTTTTTTTATGTACTAATGACACGCCCATGAGAGACAGAACAACTTTGTGCAGATTTTCTGTGTCTCATGGGGTGGGGTAGTAAGTACGAAAAATGTTTTAAGTTTTAAATTCACTAGGAGCTGATTGACATCAAAATTATTGTTTACATTATTGTTCGGACTGTTATCCTCAGTTTCATTGTCATATTCACGACGTTTCGGTCGGTATACGCTCCGACCTTCTTCAGGTGATTGGAATTTCGACCTGAATCATTTACTTCGTCCACCGGGGAAAGTGTGGTAGATTGTTCTAGTTCCACGTGCCATGTCTCTTATCTATCTTTTAACTCTATAAGTTTTTGTTCACCACTTCAGTAGCCAACTGAAGCCACAACTATTTGGCTCAAGTCACTGGATCCAACCAACGCTTTGTTTTATCCAAATGACAAAAATCGAGGACAAGAGTCTGAACAATGTAAATAATGAAAAACAATTACATTATATCATCTCAGAAATAGATACAGATATCAATGTATTGTTTTATTAATAAATTTATTTTAGTCGTTGTCCTCATTTACCCCGGCAACACTTTTTTCCAGATTTGCTGTTTATGATTAATTATTTTTCCTACGAATCTGTCGGAGTTAGCTCCTCCTTAACTCCCAAATTGTCACTAGGGGGTCATTCTCCCTATACTACAAATACTGGGCGACTTCTCGCTTCGTTCTTTTTTTCATTTCTTCATTTCAGCAACTACAATGTAAGCTCTCTTAGAAGATCCGCGTCTTACCATTTGTGCGAGACGCCATGAACATTATACAAACATACAAGTACGTACGAACATTCACCAAAAAACAGACACATTCTATATATATATATATATATATAGACAAACTAAATCTCTATCTTCAGTTGGACTTAATTCAAGTCCGGCCATTTTTTTTTTTTTTAGCTGGACTTTAATATTCTACCAGGAGTTACACACGCGTTTCTAAAACAACACGCAAACGCACACGGTCCACTACAAATCTTTCAGTGCTACTATGATATCTGCCGTAGCGTGATATCTAGGGTCTACCGGAATAAAATGGGTAAGATAACGCCTATTTTGAAATTCAAATCCTCATTATTTTTCTAGAGGACTTAATGAAAAAACAATGCCGCTATTTTTGCAATAAAGTCTCCTCTTTAAGGCAGCATAGTTACTTAGTACCTACATGAACACATAACCCATGAAAAAAAGCTTTGCTTCAACTTTGCTTTTTGTACGAAACTGGTTTGTTATCCGTCTATATTTGAGATGAGGTATTAGGTACACTATTTACATAATTCGGACTATTGTCCTCATCTATGTCGCCATATTTGTTACAACGTTTCGGCCGTTGTACGATCCGGCCTTCTTCAGGTGGTTGGAATGTCGAACTGAACCCTTTATTTCGCTCACTGGGGTAGACTGTTCTAGTTCAACGTGCTATGTTTTTAATGGATGTCAGTTATCGGTTATCTCCTGTTAATTCCCCTCTCTAAGTTTTCCACTGCCTTAACCGGGTATTGAACTCACTCAGTGTTTGGGTCCTGTCACTGGATCTAACCAACGCCTTTATCCACTGTGTCATGTGTCCTTTGAGGGTTCAGTTCGACATTCCAACCTCCTGAAGAAGGCCAGAGCGTACAACGGCCGAAATGTAATAAATATGGCGACGAAGGTGAGGACAATAGTCCGAATAATGTAAATTCGGAAACTGATTTGGTTTGTTTTACGGCATATCAACCTCAATGTGCACAGAATCTTACAAGTCGGTTTACCCAGTTTACCTCAACTACAAAAGGTTAATATTTTTCATCAAGTGGCTATCACAGAAGTCAATACACTACAGAAAAAAAAATCAAAGACTGTGACTCAATGTTACAGTTACAGACCTTTTGATCATTTACAGCCTAAAATTCAGGCAAATCACGAAGTGTTGCAGAATAAACTAAAAAACAAAAGACGCAAATAAGATACGGACTTTCACTTTATGAAGTCCTTCTCATCAGCAACCCAAAAGTGAAAGAAAGGTAATATTTTGCTTTGTCGGCAGATTTATACAAGGAGTTTGGGTACCATAATACAGACACACAATACCACAATTTATTTCAGAAAATGAACAATGGCACATCTATCGTGGCTATTACTTTGCATACCCATTTTACCCCAGTAGACCCTATTATTCATTTTCTACTATGGTATATTTTTTACCAACCGCTGATCGTACTGTTAGGGTTATAGACAGTGAACTGATTCTGTATTAAAATAAAAAAACAAAAAAACAAACCATAAACACATCCATATATATATATATATGTATATAATTTGAAATCAATTCTTTGTTTTATCGAGTTTTCTTTCGTATGTTACAATTCAGAGCTGATTTTCAGGTAGATGGGGTCCGATAAAAAAAAAAAAAAAAAACATTTACTTTCCTCAAAGCCTTGAGCTTTTTAACTAAATCACTCTAAATAGTTCAGTATTGAATTTCTAAAATTTTCATAAAATTAGTTATGTGGTGAGTAATAAATATGAATTTTTTTTTTTTTTTTACCAGGACTTAAAAAAAAAATTATAGTGATCTCCATTTGTAAATAGCTTCTGAAAGTTTCATTAAGATCCGACAAATATTTTTGCAAGATTTAATTTAATATCCGTCATAAATGCGCTAAAATTTGCTAACTTCTACGGACTCGGAGACAAACAAGTATTTTTATTTTATTTTTTAAAAATCAAAAGTTAGAATGTTTTAGAAAGACGGAAATTTAAAAAAAAAAAAAAAAAAAAAAAAAAAAAAAAAAAATTTAAAAAATACTGTTCTTTTCTCTAAAATAGTAACAAACATTTTGACGATATAATTTTGTTTTAGACAAGTTTGGGGTCTTTTTCATTTTGCCATGCTCTTTTTTTTAGCGATCTCATGGAGGTTATAATATAAACAGTGAACAAGTTATAGTTTTTACTGAGCAATTTTCCAGCAATACGTACATCATTTACGGTAGGTCGCAAATTCTTCGTTATACTCTCTAGCTCGAGCACCAATCTTTCTGAAGAAGTGTTGCACGAAAAAGGCTCTTTTTAAAGAAAAAGAATGCGCACAGTCATTTTTTAAAACAATATATAAATTCTGGGGTATCAAATATTTGTTCATATTATTTCAAACGTTATTGTTAAAGAACCCATTTTCTCGATTTCTAGAGTGTGTAGCCGGTAGACGTTATATACTGTATACACAATGTTTATTAAAACAACGGGATGCCTACTCAACACAATGGCAGCCACTAAAAATAATGTTTGAAAAGTAATATAAATGTTGTATTACAAATAAATCCCTTAAGTTAATTCTAATCTTAATGTATCCGAGTACGCCTGTCTACTAAAGCGTAGGCAATCCCTGTTGTAGACGCCTGCTTAGCCACATATTTGTTCTTATTCAACACCCCCCCACACACACACACTTTTAGCTTATACAGTGTAACCCGGATATAAGAGAGTTACCGGGACATGAGAAGTCTCTTATATCCGGGTTTGGTCTATTTTGTTTAGGCAAGTATGGCTCTAATTTGGGACCAGAGAAAATCTCTTATATCCGGGTTACACTGTATTGCAACAGTGCTGAGCAGAACTTAGTTACAGTTTTAGGGAGAGAGTGCATTATTATTTTTATTTATTACTTCAAGCAGCAAATGTTATTTTTAGTCAGTGGATACAGATACTTACTTGTATTTGAATAGTATTTTTATTTTTGCCGACCTACGTACTCGAGAAATAATAAACAGAGGGTATATACTCAAAATTCTAATACTAGTATCCATAAAAAAAAAAAAAAAAAAAAAAAAAAAAAAAAAAAAAAAAAAACGTTTGATTTGTGATTGTAAGAATTTTTAACAAGTGAATATTAATTTCCCAGATTAAAATCCTAACCCATATCTTGAAAGCGGGAAAAGGTTTAAGTCAACCCCCAAAAAGAGAGAGTATTTGTGCGCGAGTGAATAATAACGAACCCCACTGGGAATTAAAATGGATGTTTGAAAACCCTTCTTGGGACTAATTCCCAGAAGATACGAGAGGCGAAAACTATTTCTTTTACACTGCTGAGAGGTATGTGATGATGAAAGAAAGAATAATACGGTTGTTAAGGTTTGTTTAAACGATCTCCTTGCTTGCCTCACTTTTCGCATTTTATGACGCACTTTTCTGAAATTGAACATTTTCACAGAAATTTAAATTTTACAACGACGTCTGTAATTTTACAGAGTTTTCTGTAAATGAAAATTTAAGAATAAAGAATAACTCCACGTCTGTATTTTCTCAACCTGCCAATTTAAAAAAAAAAAAAAAAGAAAAAAAAAAACACTTAGACTGGTTTTATTTTAAATTATCTAAATTTTGGAAAAGATTGTTTTATTATATAAATATGAAAAATTATCCAGTATTCCATTTTATTACGATGAGAAAAAGATGGCCTTATTTCGTCAATAAATAAATAATGGTGTAAAAAAAAAAAAAAAAAAAAAAAAAAAAAAAAAGGTAGTTATACAATATAGCAACGAAATAAAATTTAGTCATCACAGCAGCCAGTGGCATGCTCTCTAAATTCAACGAGTTTGTTAATTTTAGTTACTAGTAGTATAAAATTACACATCCCCTAGGCATTTTTTGTAGTTTGTTTTCGTCTGTACAAGACTAAGAGAGTAAGCATGCCGAGATTGTCGGTATCAAATTCTTAAGAGAACAAATAAAATCAAATTCAACTGTTTCTTTTTCTTCTACATGTGCTCGAGCCATGACCTTTACTTTCTACGGGATCAAGAAAAAACAAAGTCAGTCAACTGCTTTCCAGAAAATAACGAATATAATATGAACTTAAACGTGGCATTTAAATTTAACGATAGGCCACTTTAATTAACAAACATAAAACTAAATTTATAATCCCAAGATACAGAAAGAGATTTAAAAAAAAAAAAAAAATGATGATAGCAGTAAGCAGGCTATCTTTCATTTTGCAAAAGAAAAAGGAAAGGGTTAGTATTAAGATCGTTAATTTGCCATTTTGATGAAGGTTGTCTCACATTCTGTTTGCTATTTTGTCCCAAAGTGATGTTTTGGCCATAAAATTGCAATGTTTTCTCAGCCCAGTAAACAAAATAAATATAGGTTAAGCGAAGTGAGAACATTTGAGAATTCAATTGTATAAAGCTGCAAAGCACGTGTTTATTTTCCATTAAATATTTTTTCCTTTACTATGTAGAAATCGATTATTTTGAATAGAAGATACGAATAATTAGAAAAATAACTAATTATACGAAAAAAACAGAAGATTGATGGGGTTTTTTTTTAGATCTTTAACCGTTTTTAAATCTAAAAAAAAAAAAAATATTTGTTCTTTACTCTGTTTTACTTTTATTATTATTATTTTAGGGAGAATTTAAATAAATTTCCATTCTCTTGGGTTTATTTTTTGTAAAACAGGATTTTTTTTTTTGTAGCTTTTAAACAAGTAACAATGCAGTTAAGTATCGACAGGAGTCATTGATGAATTTTTATGACATCGATTTATGTGAAATTTTTCTCTAACTTACACCCAGTTGAGAAAAAGAAAAAAAGTAAATATTATTTTTAAATTAAGACTAAGTATACTATAAAAAAAAGTACACACACACACACACCACAAAAGAAAACAGGACTCTCTCTACAAGTCTGTGAATTACACGTACGTTAGTAAATAAATAAATATTGTTTTGTTTAAATTGTAACGATACGATGTGTTTCTTTAAGTTCTACTGTTTAATTCATAAATTTCGAAACAGAATTTAAAAAATAATTAATCTTATTCGATAAATTATTTCCTTTATGTTTGAACTTGTAGAATTAATATGCGTATTTTTAATCATCGCAAATCTTAATTTTACAAACTGAATTAAACCGTCCGCTTTTGTCGCATCTACAGACCTGGAGAAGAAAATTAAAACAAAAAAAATACAGTACTCACCGACGGATTACTACATACTTCCTTAAAACGTTTTTCCATAACATGTTTATCTGTCGCACGATATTTCAGTATTCCTCGCAATATTTTCTCGAAACCTTTCATTGTTGGGTCAACGAAACATCTAAGTTAGGAACGTGCCCTTACTGATGACTTATTAAACAGCAGCGCTCACGACTCATGTGGACGCACTGGCTTTTGTAGGCCGCGCAATGCTTTGGGGTACGGTGGCTGGGAAGGAGAATTGGTACGTGAGAGTTAACTGCCCTTGTTTCTGTCAATGCCTAAGAGTTATCCTCTCTTGTCACTCGACACGGTTGGAGGAAGGAAAGTCAAAAGATATCCTCTGTTGTAGTAAGAAGTCGAAAGTTTTCCTTTAAAATGGCTACTAGTTTTAATAAAATAAGTAATATTTATTTATTTAATAGTACACAGTAAAATAATACTTAATTTATAATAATAAAGTAAATACAATTTTAATTATATAAATGTTAATGAAATAAAAAGTAATACTTAATTTATAATAAAAGAAATATTATAACTTAATATATCTTAATAGAATAAAATAAAACTTAATTTGTAATTATAAAAATGTAATATATTAATTTATTTACATACCTTAAAATAAAAATAATTGATAATATTAAAATAAATAATGTTTTAATTCATTTCAGTCAGTTAAGGGCCATATATGATACATTAGGGTAGGTTGATTGTGGAACCATGGTATTGCACTGAATTTGAAAGTTGGGCTTTAGCAAACTCACAGAACTTTTTTTTCAAGCCGTTACCATTTTCATGGAAATGAGTTAAAATGATTAAGTTTAGGTTCAAAATCATAACACTGGAATTTTATTCCAGTAATCAGTGAAAACCTATAGCATGGCCTTATAAAATTTATAAATTACTGAAGCTTTACAAAGTGTATATGGACAAGATGCACATTATTACTAAGTCATTGTGCCATCAAAAGAGAGCTTCATTTACTTCAAATTATAATAAACAATTTAGTTATATTATGATGTAATATGTTATAAAATACAGAAGTTTTATTGTGATTTTTAATAAACAATGTAAATTTAAAACATTTTATCTTATAATTTCTGCTCAGCAGTATTATGGTGTTATATACACTTTTATCTATTTTTTGTTTTTATTAATTAGGATCTAACAAATGATGCGATAGACATTATTCATTGAATTACCTTTTTTGTAATCTTTTACAATTTTTTTAAACAGTTTTTACTTATTGAAATCATAAAATTTTGAAGTCAGTTTGTAAGCAAAAAACCTGCAGAAATTAGGTATTTTTGTACATTTTTCAAACAGTCGTTAAAATTAAATGCTCTAAAAACTGCTAAAAGCTATAAATCTACTTTTGGATTCAGTACTTATCTCATCAAACCCCAGCTTTCACACTGAGTGCAATGTTGATTTCCTAAAAAAGGTGAAAAATCAATCCACTCTCGTAATACATGCTTGGGCGATCATGTCTCTTTTGATTCCTGTTTGACTAAGCAGAAGATTTTTCCCACAGTAGGTTGCTGTTTCTTTCTATAGTAGACTTGTTACCAACCAAGGCTAAAGAACTCTGTCCTGCTATTCAATCCACAGCTGGGGAGGTGGGTGAAGAGATGGATTCATACCTTTCCCAAAGTTATTTGTCCATAAGTAAATTCAGCTCAGCTCTCCAATTTCCCAAACAAACTCTTGTACATTACACCATTGTGTACATCACTTATTTATTTAATATATCTTTATGAAATGAAAATATTACTTCATATTAATAAAATAAGTAATATTTTTAATTTAATATATCTTTAAGTATAAATAACATATAATAGTAATAAAATAAGTAATATTTATTGAATATATCTTAATAAAATAAGATTATAAGTAAGTAAGATTATAGTAATAAAATAAATAATATTTATCTAATTATCTTAATAAAAAAATAATATTAAGATTATAATAATGAAATAAATAATATTTATTTAATATATCTTAATAAAATAAAAATAATAGCTATCATAACATACTACGTAACATTTTAATTTAATTAATATATATATATATATATATATATATATATATATATATATATATATATGTATATATTTTTAATTCATTCACCTCAAGTAAGGTGATAATGCCACAAAGATGCAACAAGATACTAGGAGTAAATGAAAATAAGAAAACTTTTGAAACTATCTTTCACTCTTAACTTGAGAAAGTCAAAGTAAGAAGTTTCTTTAAAAATATTTCATTTAAAAAAAATCAGTTATAAAAATAATTTTTATATTAAAATATATATATATATCTATATATATTTTTTGTTGTTTATATATATATATATACATATATATATTTGTTTTTTTAGGTGAAATAATGTCAACAAGATCTGCCTATCAAATGTTTTATTTAATTTTCCCAAATTATTATGTTATCTGTAAAATTGCTAAAGTTTATATTAATTAGAAATTAATCGTCAGAATTTATCATTATTAACCAACCATTTTTGAAAGAATTATTGCTGCCAAAATACACCTTATATATATATATATATATATATATATATATATATATATGATTTTATTGTGTATTAATACATATATATATATATATATATATATATAATGTCATCCACAGACAGACTGTTTCGCTGTATCACAGCTCATCAGTGCGGCTAGACATCCGGTTGCCTCTAGCTAGGATCGAAACCCGACTGAATTGGTATCAGGCGGATATTCTACCACTAAGCTGTCAGCGCACGGTTGGGATGAAGGTGGATTTTTGGCGTATTTATTTTAGGAAACACGCCCAGTATATATATATACATACATACATACGTTGGATATAAATGAATGGAATCGTCTATTTATATAAATAAGCAGAGGTAAGTTGAGTTGATGAGAGTTAGCATTAGGTCTTAGTCACACTAAACTCTTAGTGTTTGGCAAACTCTCTGCCTTCAGGCAGAGAGGAACCCAAATGAGTCTATGATGAAGGTCAGCGTCTTGCCTAGGGAGGTAGACAAACCCAATGCTGTTATTATGGTGTCTATGTAGAATTTTTGCCCAGGCCTTTGGGCTTGGAAAAACCCACGTTAAACTGGCCTTGTGCCACATCCCGCTCTATGGTTAATACCAAGTTAGCATCAGGTCAATTACTAAGTGTACCTTCAAGTAGTAAACCTTCTATTTCATTACTTACCTATGAGTTTGTCTTCCTTATTCATTTGCCTCTGTTATATTGAAAACAATAGATACAACATATATATATATATATATGTATATATATATATATATATATATATATATGTATATATATATATATATATATATATATATATATATATATATATATATATATAAACGTTTGTAAATATAAAAATGAACAGTGAGATCAACAGTCTGTTTCATGGTTGAAGGAATCTTTAGGCATGATGAGTGTTATCACATGAAACTCTGAGTAGCACATCTTGACATTAATGAATTAATAATATTATTATTATATTTATTCTCTGTCAACTAATAATAATAATAATATTAATAAATATTATAATATATAATAATATAATACAATATTATATTTAAATATTATAAATATTAATAATAATAAAATTAGTAAGAATTGGAAATGTTGATAATTATTGATGTGATACATACAGTAAAAATGACCCAAAATAAAAACCAACTGACAAAAAGAAAAATCTATTATGTCAGGCAGATTGCCACTCAATAAGGCATAAAGCATATATATATATATATATATATATATATATATATATATATATATATATATATATATATATATATAATGACTTTCTGTCAGCCATTTTTATTTTGTTGTTTGAGTCTTCACTGAGGAGGGATAATTGATTAAAAAGCAAAATTTGAGCTTAAAAACATGAATAATGTGAAAATTAAAATTATCTCTCACTGATAGCTCATTCTCTTTCTTGCAACCATTTTTTCAAGGGAGACAATTTACAAAAATGAAACATTTCTGTATAATCTATCTCAGGGAAAATTCCATGTTTTTTTTTTTTTATTATTATTATTATTATTATTATTATTATTATTTAAATAGAGAAAGTCACAGAAAATATGTTACTATAGTAAAATGATTATGATCTGCGGTAGACCAGTTGCCAACCAAGGTTATAGAACCTGGCCTGTCCTGCTATTTACTCATAGCTTAGGGGGTGAAAAAGAGGATTCATACCTTTCCCAAGGTTATTAGCACGTAAGTGAATGTAATGGATTCAACTGGAATTCGAACTCAGCTCTCTAATTCCTCATTCCGAGCTGCTATCCATTACTCCACTGTGCCCTCTCTCTCTCTCTCTCTCTCTCTCTCTCTCTCTCTCTCTCTCTATATATATATATATATATATATATATATATATATATATATATATATATATAAAAGAATAAAAACTGAAATACTTTTGTTAAATATTGAATAAAAGCTAAAATACTTTTGTTAAGTATTGTATTGCTTCTTAATATATTTTTTTTACATTCTACAAATAATTTTGTTTGAATATATGGTTTGGTTTTGTTTGTTTTGTTTTGTTTTACAGCATATCAACCTTAATGGGTCATTTAATGCTGACAACTTTTCTCTTTTTTTATTTTGTCAAAAATCTAATTCTGTTAATATGTTTTTCCTCAAAAATGTAATATTATTTTTTCAAAAACGAATAGCTGGTAATATTAATTTTCAAAAAACATATTGCTGGAGAAACGTATAGCTGGTAATATTATTTTTCAAAAAACATATTGCTGGGAAACGTATAGCTGGTAATATTATTTTTCAAAAAACATATTGCTGGGAAACGTATAGCTGGTAATATTGTTTTTCAAAAAACATATTGCTGGAGAAACGTATAGCTGGTAATATTTTTTTCAAAAAACATATTGCTGGGAAACGTATAGCTGGTAATATTATTTTTCAAAAAACATATTGCTGGAGAAACGTATAGCTGGTAATATTATTTTTCAAAAAACATATTGCTGGGAAACATAGCTGGTAATATTATTTTTCAAAAAACATATTGCTGGAGAAACGTATAGCTGGTAATATTATTTTTCAAAAAACATATTGCTGGGAAACGTATAGCTGGTAATATTATTTTTCAAAAAACATATTGCTGGAGAAACGTATAGCTGGTAATATTATTTTTCAAAAAACATATTGCTGGAGAAACGTATAGCTGGTAATATTATTTTTCAAAAAACATATTGCTGGGAAACGTATAGCTGGTAATATTATATTTCAAAAAACATATTGCTGGAGAAACGTATAGCTGGTAATATTATTTTTCAAAAAACATATTGCTGGGAAACGTATAGCTGGTAATATTATTTTTCAAAAAACATATTGCTGGAGAAACGTATAGCTGGTAATATTATGTTTCAAAAAACATATTGCTGGAGAAACGTATAGCTGGTAATATTATGTTTCAAAAAACATATTGCTGGAGAAACGTATAGCTGGTAATATTATTTTTCAAAAAACATATTGCTGGAGAAACGTATAGCTGGTAATATTATTTTTCAAAAAACATATTGCTGGAGAAACGTATAGCTGGTAATATTATTTTTCAAAAAACATATTGCTGGAGAAAGGTATAGCTGGTAATATTATTTTTCAATAAACATATTGCTGGGAAACGTATAGCTGGTAATATTATTTTTCAAAAAACATATTGCTGGAGAAACGTATAGCTGGTAATATTATTTTTCAAAAAACATATTGCTGGGAAACGTATAGCTGGTAATATTATTTTTCAAAAAACATATTGCTGGGAAACGTATAGCTGGTAATATTATTTTACAAAAAACATATTGCTGGAGAAACGTATAGCTGGTAATATTATTTTTCAAAAAACATATTGCTGGAGAAACGTATAGCTGGTAATATTATTTTTCAAAAAACATATTGCTGGAGAAACGTATAGCTGGTAATATTATTTTTCAAAAAACATATTGCTGGAGGAACGTATAGCTGGTAATATTATTTTTCAGAAAACATATTGCTGGAGAAACGTATAGCTGGTAATATTATTTTTCAAAAAACATATTGCTGGAGAAACGTATAGCTGGTAATATTATTTTTCAAAAAACATTGCTGGGAAACGTATAGCTGGTAATATTATTTTTCAAAAAACATATTGCTGGAGAAACGTATAGCTGGTAATATTATTTTTCAAAAAACATATTGCTGGGAAACGTATAGCTGGTAATATTATTTTTCAAAAAACATATTGCTGGAGAAACGTATAGCTGGTAATATTATTTTTCAAAAAACATATTGCTGGGAAACGTATAGCTGGTAATATTATTTTTCAAAAAACATATTGCTGGGAAACGTATAGCTGGTAATATTATTTTTCAAAAAACATATTGCTGGAGAAACGTATAGCTGGTAATATTATTTTTCAAAAAACATATTGCTGGGAAACGTATAGCTGGTAATATTATTTTTCAAAAAACATATTGCTGGGAAACGTATAGCTGGTAATATTGTTTTTCAAAAAACATATTGCTGGAGAAACGTATAGCTGGTAATATTATTTTTCAAAAAACATATTGCTGGGAAACGTATAGCTGGTAATATTATTTTTCAAAAAACATATTGCTGGGAAACGTATAGCTGGTAATATTATTTTTCAAAAAACATATTGCTGGAGAAACGTATAGCTGGTAATATTATTTTTCAAAAAACATATTGCTGGGAAACCTATAGCTGGTAATATTATTTTTCAAAAAACATATTGCTGGGAAACGTATAGCTGGTAATATTATTTTACAAAAAACATATTGCTGGAGAAACGTATAGCTGGTAATATTATTTTTCAAAAAACATATTGCTGGAGAAACGTATAGCTGGTAATATTATTTTTCAAAAACCATATTGCTGGAGAAACGTATAGCTGGTAATATTATTTTTCAAAAAACATATTGCTGGAGAAACGTATAGCTGGTAATATTATTTTTCAAAAAACATATTGCTGGAGAAACGTATAGCTGGTAATATTATTTTTCAAAAAACATATTGCTGGAGAAACGTATAGCTGGTAATATTATTTTTCAAAAAACATATTGCTGGGAAACGTATAGCTGGTAATATTATTTTTCAAAAAACATATTGCTGGAGAAACGTATAGCTGGTAATATTATTTTTCAAAAAACATATTGCTGGAGAAACGTATAGCTGGTAATATTATTTTTCAAAAAACATATTGCTGGAGAAACGTATGGCTGGTAATATTATTTTTCAAAAAACATATTGCTGGAGAAACGTATAGCTGGTAATATTATTTTTCAAAAAACATATTGCTGGGAAACGTATAGCTGGTAATATTATTTTTCAAAAAACTTATTGCTGGAGAAACGTATAGCTGGTAATATTATTTTTCAAAAAACATATTTCTGGGTAACGTATAGCTGGTAATATTATTTTTTCAAAAACATACAGCTGGCAACACTATTCCTTCAAAAACATTATCAGAGGCCCTGTTGTTGGATGCATTCCATCATCTTAACCAGGTCGCGGAAGTAGTTTATCGTCATACCCAGGACGCAGATGTTGTTTATCATCATACCCAGGATTTGAATATATGATTTCATATAAAATGTCATAAAAGTCGAAATGTGATATTGTTAGACAATGTACATTTATGCTACATTTCCGTTCAAATTTGAATTCTCTGAATGTATTCTCATTAGCTGAATTCGTATCTTTCAATTTGCTACCCTAACTTTCCTCTTCTTTTCTATCTGTGTAATTTTGAATGTACTTCTCTATTTCTTTTGCCTTTCTCTTTTTCTCATCAGAGTCCATCTTGTACATTTACAAATCTACCATTCATCTGTGCATTGAATACTGTTACTATATCTGGTCTGGTTCTCCTGCTATTCATCTCAAAGACATGATATACCAAATGATTGATGCATAATTGGGAAAAAGCTCACCTTTCACTAAGACAACCACCCAAAACATTTTTATAAATTATGCCTTGGCACCTCAACCGCCTGATCTCACTCCCACTGAATTCGTATGGGATGAATTTGATAGAAGATTTCGGAGAGAATATCCAAAGCGTGAGCTTTTTCATTGCTTGAAGAATGCTAATTTTATCTTGTATATAGGTTCCTCCAGAGAAACGCGATTTAAAATAAATTTCGAAAAATGAAAAATATTTCTTGAAGCACGAACGAATGTTAGACTTATAAATTTATATATATTATCAATATTAAAGTAACAATATCGCGAGCATCCAAAACAAAGGTACCTTAATCTAAGAGAAAGGTACCGTGATCCAAAACAACTTGCAAATCTGAAACTAAATTTAATGTCCTAGAAATATTTTTTGTTTTTGAGGCATTCAAACGAATTGCTATTTCGAGTTTCTTTGTAATGTTTCAACGAGAAATTGGCGTATTTAAATGAATCACGTGAAAATCATTTTTCTGGACAAAGAAATCAAACGCCTATTGTCCTAGTGATGCAAATGCGACTGCATCAAACTATAATGAAGACTATGCCAGCCATTGTCTTCACAGATCAATAAAACTATCGTGCAACTATTTAATTTTCTTTGTCTGGTCAGTGTTTCAAAACAAGTTCAAAATGACGGAAAATTTCATGAAAATTCAGCGACTACGTCTCATCATTTTACTGTTGAAATAGCTAGATCAGACCGTAAGTTCTATTTTAATAGTTTCTTCTCTCACACTTCTCGTATGTAAAATTCTTATCGGGCTTCTTGCTTTCATATCAACTGCGATCTTTAAAATTTTAAATGCGACATCAATCGCCATCTTCTGCCTTCCCGAAACCTGTTCTTTTATCGTTTTCTTTCACTCTCCCAGTAACCTTATCTTAATGGCTTTATATTAGGTTGGTGCAAAAATAATGACGGTTTTTGACGTTAAAAATTACATAAAAAACCGTCATTATTTTTGCACCAACCTAATATATATATATATATATATATATATATATATATATAGAGAGAGAGAGAGAGAGAGATAGATAGATAGATAGATAGATAGATAGATAGATAGATAGGCTATCAATTGGACATAGTATTTTAAATGTGTATCCATGGAAACGAGTATCATTTCACTTTTATACACGGCAGCTAATTTATCCCAGACAACGTTAACTTATTTTATAACCTTGGACTATAAAATCAAAGGTGACTTAATTTTGTCACAGGTGATTTGTTACTGATAGGAGGACCTTTTCATGAAATGTCCTGATAGCCAGGTACTCATGGCTGTGAATGTTCACATCAGATAGTCAAATGGAATTTAAACAAATACTGATGATAATGATAAATAAAACACTATATCAATCATATGCACAGAAACATATAGATAAATACATATCTCCACTTCTCTCTCTTTTTGCGTATATATATATATATATATATATATATATATATATATATATATATTTGTTTGATCATGAGCCGTTCTGAATTTCGTATGGTTGCTTTAATTTCAGGTGAAAATAAAGACAAAAATTGTCCAACATTTGGATATTTTTTATTAAGTTGGTCCTTGATCTAAGCTTTCGGCTCACCTGAGCCATCTTCAGAGTGGTTATACGGACATTTAAATAAAGATATTCACCATCAAAGCTGATATTCTGTTATGTTGGCATAGAAGATTGTTATACGACGATAACGCTCGCAGAATAGCAGTCGCAAGTTGTAAATTCATGATGAGGTTCTATGACGTCATACCAACTGAGAAACCGAAATATTAACAACAGAATCATATGTCTAGATGCAATGTAATGTGTTTTGACTAGTTTGAAATGTAATTTTGTTGAGTGTGGGTTGCTTTGTTTCAATGTAGATGGCCTCCAATATCTGAAGGTTCTTTTTACTGTGTGTATGTGTGAGTAGTATAATGTTATCAACTAATATCTGTCTAATATTATGTACATGGCTATGTTTTTCAATGAAATTTTGTTTAACAGAACTAAGATCAGAAAGGTGACAGGTAAGTCTACGAGAGGGCGTAGTTGTAGTAAAACCAATATATGTAGTGGGTTTATTAGTAGTATCAGAGATACAATCTCTGAACGGGCATTTAAATGTATACACTCCATTGGTTTTTTTGTAGAAGACTTAGTTGTATGGTTGTAGGGTTATTAGAGACTATGAAGTCAATTGTTTTTTATAATATATGATGAGCTTAATTTGTTTATTATTATTAATGGGTTTAATATTTCAACCTATTATGTTTTTGAGTTTTCTTTCATCATATTTGTAATTATTATGCATTTCGTTACGATAGTATAAGTTAATAGTATTGTGTTTATTTTGACGTACACTATTATTATTAATATTAATTTTGTTAGAGGAGCCGTTCTAAACTTCGTGTAGTTGCTTTAATTTCAGGTGAAACACAAAAATTGTCCAATATTTGGATATTCTTTTATTATGTTGTCCCTTGATCTAATCTTTCGGCTCACATGAGCTATCTTCAGTTTGGTTATATCGACATTTAAACAAAGATACCGTTTAAGTTTATTGAGATACATTTTAATTTATTGATCAATGACGGAATTCAGAAATCAATTATTAACAATTGTTATGTTATTCTTTATAGAATATGGTTTTCGGAGGAGATATCATTTGTGTGCATTGGATTAAGTTTTTTATAATGGCTAACTTATATTGTTAGGGGCATTCACTTTTATAATTAAGAAGACACGAGTTAATGCTAGTGGGTTTCCTAAATAGAGAAGTAGTAAATTTATGTGTGCTGGAATCAATAAACATATCAAGGAATGGAATTTCACTATTAATATTGAGTTCTGATGTAAATTTGAGGACGGAGTGACTTTCAAATTTGTTTTTGTAAGTTGTGTAATTTGATCTATATTTTTAGCTAAAACGAAAATGTCATCGATGTATCTTACATATATAGGAGGTTTATTAGTGTCATTAAGTATTTTATTTTCTAAATGTGTCATATAATAATTCGAAAAAACGGGTCCTAAAAGAGATCCCATCGCAATACCGTCTATTTGCGTGTAAATATTACCTAGGGTCTCATGAAAAGGTACTTGAGGCGTACATGCTAATAATTATTTTTAATAGAGCGTTTAATATTCATGGGTGGGGAGAAAAGTGTGATTTGTTTAAACATTAAATTAGGTTTCTGTGCGACATGTATATATATATATATATATATATATATATATATATATATATATCAAACATATATTGTTAAATATAACAGACAACGAATGTGTATTATGTTTGATCCTGAGCCGTTCTAAACTTCGTATGGTTGCTTTAATTTCGGGTGAACATAAAAACAAAAATTGTTCAACATTTTGATATACTTTTTTCAGAAACTGGTCCTTCATATACGTGCTGTTAGCTTACCTGAGCCATCTTCACCCGAAATTAAAGAAAACATACAAAGTTTAGAACGGCTCATGATCAAACATAAGAGACATTCGTTGTCTGTAATATTTAACAATATATGTTTAATATATATATATATATATATATATATATATATATATATTGTTAATATATTGTTATATATATATTATATATATATATTTAATATATATATATTTAACAATATATATATATATATATATATATATTTAAAATATATATTTATTTAACAATATATGTTTAATATATATATATATATTGTTAATATATTGTTATATATATATTATATATATATATTTAATATATATATATTTAACAATATATATATATATATATATATATATTTAAAATATATATTTATTTAACAATATATGTTTAATATATATATATATATTGTTAATATATTGTTATATATATATATTATATATATATATTTAATATATATATATTGTTAATATATTGTTATATATATATATTATATATATATATTTAATATATATATATTTAACAATATATATATATATATATATATATATATATATATTTAAAATATATATTTATTTAACAATATATGTTTAATATATATATATATATATTGTTAATATATTGTTGTATATATATATTATATATATATTTAATATATATTTAACAATATATATATATATATATATATTTAAAATATATATTTATTTAACAATATATGTTTAATATATATATATATATTGTTAATATATTGTTATATATATTTAATATATATATATTTAACAATATATATATATATATTTAAAATATATATTTATTTAACAATATATGTTTAATATATATATATATTGTTAATATATTGTTATATATATATTATATATATATATTTAATATATATATATTTAACAATATATATATATATCTATTTAAAATATATATTTATTTAACAATATATGTTTAATATATATATATATATATTTTTATTATATTGTTATATATACATATTATATATATATATTTAATATATATATATTTAACAATATATATATATATTTAAAATATATATTTATTTAACAATATATGTTTAATATATATATATATATTGTTAATATATTGTTATATATATATTATATATATATATTTAATATATATATATATATTTAACAATATATATATATGTATATATATCTATTTAAAATATATATTTATTTAACAATATATGTATAATATATATATATATATATTGTTAATATATTGTTATATATATATATTATATATATATATTTAATATATTTATTTAACAA
Organism: Acanthosepion lycidas; assembly: GCA_963932145.1. Taxonomy (NCBI): domain Eukaryota; kingdom Metazoa; phylum Mollusca; class Cephalopoda; order Sepiida; family Sepiidae; genus Acanthosepion; species Acanthosepion lycidas. Next base: position 85,272,851 of record OZ010592.1, on the reverse strand, counting down.
TATATGTTTAATATATATATATATATTGTTAATATATTGTTATATATATATATTATATATATATATTTAATATATATATATTTAACAATATATATATATATATTTAAAATATATATTTATTTAACAATATATGTTTAATATATATATATATATTGTTAATATATTGTTATATATATTATATATATATATTTAATATATATATATTTAACAATATATATATATATATCTATTTAAAATATATATTTATTTAACAATATATGTTTAATATATATATATATATATTGTTAATATATTGTTATATATATATATTATATATATATATTTAATATATATATTTAACAATATATATATATATATATATATATATATATATATATTTAAAATATATATTTATTTAACAATATATGTTTAATATATATATATATATATTGTTAATATATTGTTATATATATATCATATATGTATATATTTAATATATATATATTTAACAATATATATATATATATTTAAAATATATTTATTTAACAATATATGTTTAATATATATATATATATATATATATATATATTGTTAATATATTGTTATATATATATTTAATATATATATATTTAACAATATATATATATATATTTAAAATATATATTTATTTAACAATATATGTTTAATATATATATATATATTGTTAATATATTGTTATATATATATTATATATATATTTAATATATATATTTATTTAACAATATATGTTTAATATATATATATATATATTGTTAATATATTGTTATATATATATATTATATATATATATTTAATATATTTATTTAACAATATATGTTTAATATATATATATATATTGTTAATATATTGTTATATATATATATTATATATATATTTAATATATATATATTTAACAATATATATATATATATATATATTTAAAATATATATTTATTTAACAATATATGTTTAATATATATATACATATATTGTTAATATATTGTTATATATATATATTATATATATATATTTAATATATATATTTAACAATATATATATATATATATATATTTAAAATATATATTTATTTAACAATATATGTTTAATATATATATATATATTGTTAATATATTGTTATATATATATTATATATATATATTTAATATATATATATTTAACAATATATATATATATATATATATTTAAAATATATTTATTTAACAATATATGTTTAATATATATATATATAGATATATATATATATATATTGTTAATATATTGTTATATATATATTTAATATATATATATTTAACAATATATATATATATATTTAAAATATATATTTATTTAACAATATATGTTTAATATATATATATATATTGTTAATATATTGTTATATATATATTTAATATATATTTAACAATATATATATATATATTTAAAATATATATTTATTTAACAATATATGTTTAATATATATATATATATTGTTAATATATTGTTATATATATATTATATATATATATATTTAATATATATATATTTAACAATATATATATATATATATTTAAAATATATATTTATTTAACAATATATGTTTAATATATATATATATATATATATATATATATATATATATATATATATAAATGAACACTGAGGTCAATAACGAGTGGCAATGGCCTTTTGTATGCTTGAACGCAATCTTCAGGCCTATGATTGCATTCAATCATGAGACAGACTGTCGCCACTTGTTTTTGACTTCAGTGTCCCCTTTTATATTGACACAAGATCTGTCCCTGATATTGACCACTTTTGCCCATAAATATACCATACCAGAAAACTAGACACAGGACGCAATGGATAAAATGCCGTCTAAATGACACAAGAATGAAAATAACATTGACATATCATTTTCACATATATATTTACCAAAATGACTCAGAAATATCTTGAAATACGGAAGAGTAAATTTATTCAATAAAATATCCATTGGCTTCAACCACAGCCTCCAAACGACTTCGGAATCACCTGCAACTTTTCTAATCAGTCTCAGTTTAATTTGATGAATTCTCTCATAATCCTTGCCTTCAGTCCATCTTTGGTGTTACAAGGAGTTTTGTTGGTCTTTCGCTCAACTACGCTCCACATATAATAATCAAGCAGGTTGCAGTTTGGGGAATTAGGTAGCCAGATGTGAGGGTTGATGTGGCCGCAGAAATTGTCTGACAGCCTATGACTGGTTTTTCCTGTTTGTCTAGCATGGTGCAGTTTCCTGTTAACAGACATAGGTCTTCCAGCAGCACGCCACCTATTGACGCAAGGCAGCACTCCCTCCTCAAGGCGTTTGATGTAGGCCTCCGTGTTGAGTCTGAGGCCCTGTGAGAAGATGAATGGAGGCATCACGTCGCCATAACTAGTGATCATTGCAAACACCATGATTTTGATTGAATAAATCATCCAACTCTTCCCGAATCCTCTACACTTTCCTCAGATTGACTCTGAAACTCTTGAAATGTTCGTACTGGAACTTCCGGCGCGAATGCCAAGCAGTACAGAATGCCAACAGTTTCCAAATTTCTGGTGGAGTGAATTGCGTCATGGTGCTCTTGTTCTCACAGACGGTGCCCAACTGACCCTGCTATATTGTGAAATCGACGAAATTAAAAACTGACAATGCGCATGCGTGAAATTAAAAATATATATATGGAGACAATTTACCCATCGTATCCTGTATATATAATTCCATTTAAAAGAACAAACGATTTTCCAGTTTGTTATTCAATTACCAAATATTGTTATGATATATAAAAATTATATATCATATTTATTATTAGACATACAAACAGGCACGCACGCGCATCCGTGTGTGTGTGTGTGTGACGAAGAGATAACTAGATTCGATATAGCGCCGCTCACACTAAATTCTGTGGTGTAACTCATTCAAGTATACTTAACTCAACAAATTGTGCCCCCAAGTGTCACGTCTTCTTTCCCCAAACCGCTCCCACCAGAGCATAAGAAACCGGTTCATGCTCGGATATACAAGTGATAGAAATTGTTTTAGGGGATTTGAATATTCATCGAGTCTAGAAGAATCCTCAACAGCAGGCATGTCAAACTCAGGGCATATGGAGGGCCACATTTGCCATATCTGCAGCCTCGAGGGCCGCACCTGTTTACAGTCTTACATTAATCACAGCTAGTCATAACTAAACTTTAAATACAAAATACTCACAATACAAGGTAGTTCAATTTAATCATTTTTATGTTGTCCTGATGATTGACATCGCTTTAGTCAAACTATTCTTGATATATCAGGTTGGAATGTCTGTGTTGATCCCACTTTGATCAAAGATGACAAATGTTTATCAGTTAATCTGGTTCTGTGAGATGATTTTGTGGCCTTCACAATGAAAATAACTGCTCACAGACATATGTAGAACCAAACATCGCCATAATCTTTGTGGCAAACTTTCTGAAGTTCTTAAATGTCTGAGGAAGGTATGAAAAGATCCGGGTACCCCTACTTTTAGGTACTTTCCCTTGAGTGTTGAGTCAGTCTGCATTTCCAGTAGTTCCATCTGTAGACTTTCCTCTGCCTGAGCAACATCCAAAGTGAATGGTGCTGAGAATAATCAAACTGATCTTCACAAGATGAAAAATCACAAAATCTTCGCTGAAATTCCTTTGACAGCAATTCCAGGTAATTGTTGTACTTAGCAAAGATAAATACAGACTCAGTATTGACAGTTTTTTCAGTTCTTTGAACAGGAAAATGAATCAAGTTTTCATGGGACAAGTGGGATTTCAATAAAATTAATTTTGCAATGAAACACTTCATATCATATAACTGAGTGATGAGCTTATTTTGACATTGTAATTTCAAATTAAGGTCACTTAATTGGGTAGTAATATCCACTGAAAAAGATAGATCTTGGAGCCAGCTTTCATCTTCCAATTCATCTGTGCTTTGACCCTTCATCTCCACAAACATAATTTCGTGTCGCAATAAAAAATATTTTTCAGTACCTTGTGACATGAAAGCCACCAAACTTCTGTGTAGAATGAGACATTTGTGAACTGATTATTCACGTCTTCCAATAACTGACTAAACTGAGGATGATGCAGAGCACGACCTCTGATATAATTCACTGTTTTTATGACAAAACTCAACACAAGATCTAATTTTAAAATCTTAGGAATCTTTTTACAAGTTCTGTTGATGAATTATACTGTGAAAATGCTTGAATGTTGAATCTGGATATATGTTTTCTATTTTTGTACTTAACTTGGCAGCAACACCATTATGTCTCCCAACCATATTGGTAGCACCATCAGTAGATAAACACAAGTTTACTCAAATCAAGACCATACTCATGGAGAAGCTGTTCAGCTTTCTCAAAAATGTCCTGGCTTGTAGTATCATGCATACTGACCAGTTCAATTAGTTCTTCATAAATTTAAAATTCATTGTCACAAGCCCTGATGAAAACAGCGAGCTGTGCTATTCCAGCTATGTCAACAGTCTCATCCAGAGAAACAGAAAAATGTTCACAAACTGATGATAAACCCTTCAACTGTCGACTCAAATCACCTGTCATCTCATCAATCTGTTTAGCAACAGTGTTCCTGCTTAATGAAATGAGTGTGACTTCTCTGGACATACAATTTCAACTCTTTTTACAAGACCTCGAAGAGTACAAAGATTGTAATAACAGAACTAATGTTGCCTTTCTGAATTTTTGCAAAGGAACTCTGTTGCTGTGTTAACTTAACCTTGAATTTCTTCACTTTTGAAACACGCATATCATAAGATCGATGGTTTGTTTCATAATGTCTTTTCACATTATATTATTTTGTCGTCACAATACAGTGGTTGGAAGTTTATTCTTCCATTAACAGTGGTACAAAAATACTGTAATTCCCACTTTTCTTGAAAAGACACGTCATTCTACATTATTTACATTATTCGGACTATTGCCCTCATGTTTGTCGCCATATTTCGGCCGCTTTCTTCAGGTGGTTGAAATGTCGCTCACTGGGGTAGACTGTTCTAGTCCCACGTGCCATGTTTAATGGATGTCAGTTATCAGTTATCTCCTGTTAATTCCCCTCTCCAAATTCTCCACTGCTTTAACCGGGTATTGAACTCACACTCTTTGGTTCCTGTCACGGGATCTAACCAACGCCTTTATCCTTGAGGACATCTGGGTATGAATTTCTGGGTATTATAAACCTTTAGCAACTATTTTTACCAGTGATCATATAGCAATTTTTTGGCTGTTATCATTTTATGTTTTTATCAGAGCTCATATTGCAACCTTTGTTGTTATTATGACTTTTCTCTGGCACTCCTTATTACTGGTTCCCATATTGTTTTTATTTCTATGCTTGGTCGGCTCAGGAGATTTTTGTGGCCTAGCATATGTGCTGATTCCTTTAGTTTACGAATTTTTCAATGGTGTTCCTTGTCTATGATCTCAAACTGATCCCACAGAAGGCGGTGATCTCCCTTTTCTCTCCATATGTGGTCAGCCACGCCTGATTTTTCCACTTCCCCTCGTGTTACAGCTTTCTGGTGTTCTTGAAGCCTTACCTTAAGGGGGCGGCCTGTCTCCCCTTTATATTTCTTTCTGCAGCTGCAGGGGATAGATGAGGACAATAGTCCGAATAATGTAAATAATGTACATAATACCTCATCTCGGAAATATAGACAGATGCACGTCCTTCTACAAATAATATTCTCTTTTTACGAATTCGAAATTTTTAAAACGAAATATTGCAAAATTACGAACGTTTTCACTTTACATTTGTTTTGTTTTTTTTTAGTTGTCAAGGATTATCATATGTCTAACCGGAAGTTAAAAATTGTCGCTGACATTCGAAAACAAAAAAAAAAAACATTGAGATAAAATAAACAATCTAAATCTTACCAACTGAGAAAAAATCTCACTGTTTTTAATAATTTGCATTACCAACATACACAAAATTCTCGTTATACCACGATTATAGAAACCTTTGTGAGGGCCACCAAGATGCATGTAAAAGGCATCATGCGGCCCCAGGGCCGCCAGTTTGATACACCTGCTGTTCCGTTTCGTCTTATTTTGGGACTTATCAGCAGTGCGTATCCACTACCGAGAATCAGTAAGGGTTTTGATCAACTCGCTCCACAGCTGATATCCTGTCATTATTAGCAAAATCATTGTCACTAGACCAGGGATCAACAACCTATGGCACGCAGCCGTAAATAACATCACGAAGTCCGAACCTATAGCTACTACAACACAAAGAAGATATTTAGCTGTTTCAATTTTAATATATACTAAAGTATATATACTATATATTACTATATAAAATATATTGTAGAACAGGTATATTGAATTTGACTTGTATAAAAATACGTATGTTGTTGGTACACTGAATGATTTTAAAACCCTAAGTAGGCACATAGTCAGCAAAAGGTTGCCGACCCCTGTTCTAAGCTACGCTTAGATGTGGCAAAGGCCGAATGTATGGAGAATCCAGTGAGGATCGAACTCAGTCATAGTTGTTTTAACGAAACAAGCTTATTATATCATATGCAATTTAAGATACCATCTCCTGCACTGAATGATATTTCAATTGTTTATTTTGTATAATAAAAACTTCTAGGGTTTTGAGTCTTTCTTTGCGTAGGGCAGAGGTCGGCAATTTCCAATGGAACGCAGCCGCAAATGACATCACGTAGTCCGAACCAATAAGTATTACAACGCAAAGAGGATATTTATCTGTTTCAATTTTAATATATACTAAAGTATATATTTTTATCTATAAAAGGCAGGATGTGTGTGTGTGTGTGTGTGTAACGAATGCACGACCGCAATTTTCGACGGATTTGCACCAAAATTTACATGCACATGCTCCAAGTTAGCGGGAAGGCCAACACCGACTTTGCATTTCCCAACTCTCATCGATAGTGGAAATAATCGACTTTTTCATACTTCTACGGCAGTTTTCATGTAGTTTGCGGCCATTTTGTACTGGTCAGAGTGAGAGCCAATAGCTGGCTGCCACGAATAGGCAGGAAGATTCTATTGGCCAGCGTCAGAGCCAACAGCTGACTGACATGAATGTTAACTAGCATCGATAGCTGCATTCGTCACAAGTGGGAAAAATTTAAATCTGCATGGCACTTTACTCCAATTGGCTCATTCGCTTGCTTAAACTCAACGTTGTTTCTGATTCCGCTGAATTGGGTTGGGTGTGAAAAAGTATTTGTTGTTAAGATTCTTTTTTCATTCGGTTTTTCCAGTTACGAGTCCTTTTTTAAAGCTGATCGTTTTGTGTTCATTTTGTTTAGTTCTTTTTTCGTAACAGATTTAATGTTTAGTATAGAGCTTAGAAAAATTCGCAGTGTGAGATAGGCAAGAAGCAAGGCATGTAGCTACATCAGCACGGCAAAGGGCACTCCTTTAAAGGCAAGGAAGGGCAAAAATATTTTAAGTCAAGTGATAGCGATTGCTGTATGAGTCTTACGATTTTTGAATCAAGCACGGACAACGCCAGGCCATGCTGCTAGTATATTATATATTACTATATAAAATATATTGTAGAACAGGTATATTGACCTTGACTTGTATAAAAATACGTATGCTGTTGACACACTGAAAGATTTTAAAACCCTAAGTCAGCACATAGTCAGCAAAATGTTGCCGACCCCTGCACTAGACAAGAAATACATCTCAAGGACAAACGCATTAGACAAGGTGTGGCATAAAGGATTATTGCACAAGCTCCCTAGCTATGGAATCACGGGAAGAGTGTTCTCAACTATAAAGTCCTTCTTAACGGCTAGGGTCTTGAAGGTTTTGTTTACTCCGAGGTCTTCGCAATTTACGCAGGTGTCGCAAAGGGGTCACTTCTCGGACCAATCCTCTTTCTACGTTACATAAATGATCTGCCTAAGAGTATACTCCGATCATTTATGAATATGCTGTTGATAAAATAGTATATGAGTGCACCTCCCAAACTCTAGTTGACCAGAGATTGGTAGCTGATCTCTCCTCTGACCTAGCTTTAACAGTTCAGTTGGGGAAAAACTGGCTGGTCACATTCAATACCTTTAAAAGGAGACTAGTAACATTCAATCATCGCCGATCGCACTCTGAACTATTACTAGTCACGACGAATGGGGTCCAGGTGCTTTGAGCGACTATTGGCTTTAAACTCATTTCAGACTCCAAATAGAACTCATACATAAAATCCATCACTAAAGACCCTGGAAAAATAGGGGGGTTCCCTGTACAGCACCAGTAGGTACTTGACTCGTTCTGTTATCCTCTACCTTTACAAGAATCAGATCAGGACTAATACGGAGTATTGCTTTCATATTTGGACAGGAGCTTGTAGTACTATCTTTCCAGTTTCGATAGAGTCCAAAACATCTTCGCGTCCTTGTGGAATCACAGGAACAGTATTCAATTCTAAGAAACCACTGGAAAAGTCTTCTATGGAATCTCTGGAACAGTATTCAATTCTAAATAATCACTGAAACAGTCTTCTATGGAATCTCTGGAACAGTATTCAATTCTAAGGAGTCACTGGAAAAGTCTTCTATGGAATCTCTGGAGCAGTATTCAATTGTAAGGAATCATTGGAAAAGTCTTCTATGGAATCTCGAACAGTATTCAATTGTAAGGAATCACTGGAAAAGTCTTCTATGGAATCTCTGGAACAGTATTCAATTCTAAATAATCACTGGAAAAGTCTTCTATAGTCTATAAAGTCCTTTCTAACGAGTAGGTCTCTGAAGTTGGTTGTTAACGGCCACTCCTCCGAGTCCCAATTTAATAAACCCTTTTCTACTCTACATGAATGATCATGTCTAAGCGTATAATCCGCTTATTTATCAATATCTATGCTGATGATAGAACATTATATGGGTGCAACTCCAAAACTCAAGCTGACCAGGTACTGGCAGCTGATCTCTCCTGTGACCTAGCTTTTACAGCTCAGTGTGGGAAAAAATGACTGATCACATTCAGTACCTCAAAAACTAAACTAGTGACTTTCCACCATCGCCAATTGGTTCACAACTATTATCAATTACGATGAACGGATGTTTCCCCAGGGAAGACCCATGTCCTGAGCGCCTGTTGGGATTTAAACTCAACCCAAACTTCAAGTAGAACGCGTACATACAATCCATCGTTAAGGATGTTGAAAAAATTGTCGGTTTCCTGTACCGCTCCAGTAAGTACCTGACTCCTCATGCTATCGTCTACATTTACAAGAGCCTGATGAAGCTGAAAATGGAGCAATGTTGTCATATATGGACAATAACTGCCCAGTCTTCATTTTCCAGTCACGATAGAGCCCAAAGGCGTCTCCGCGTCCACGTCGGTGATGGATTATTTCCCACACTACAACCCCTTTCCTACGGACTAAACATCGCAAGCCTCTCACTGCTCTATCGCTATTTCCATGGAAAGTGTTCAGGCGAACAATATTCCTTATTTGGACCAGTATTTACCTTCGCGAATATGACTCGACAAGCTGCGCACATTGTAGCGAAACCCCGTTCGTATTCCGTTGGTGAAATGTAGGTTACAATCGATCAGTTTCTTTCCAGGAACAGCTGCTTTGTTTCGTTTGTATTTATTTTATTTTTATTTTATTTTTAATCAATTCACCACAAACAAGGCGATAATGCCACTAAGATGCAAGGGGCTACTGGGTGCGAAAGGGAATAAAAAAATTAGAAAGGACCGTAAACCCAGTTCTAAGCAGGAAACAAGGCTTAAACGACTACTCCTGTTCAAAAGACCGGACGATAGGCAAATGGAGTCGACTCCCAAGTGGATGTTTCTAGATCACTACGATCGTTATCTGTTTTAAATCTAGGTTTATCTTCCTCACATATCCACCTCTTACTCTGTAATCTCTATCTCAGTACTCATACAGGGTGAACAAAAAACAAAAATAAAAAAGAACTCCTCCTATAAGAGAAACCTCAGGTTTGAAAAAGCAAACGAAATTTAGTCAGATATTGATTCTTCCCAACGCCAAAAAGAAGATTGTCAACAAGAAACGAAGAAAATATATTAGGTTAGTTTCTTCTTCTTCTTCTTCTTCTTCTTCTTCTTCTTCTTCTTCTTCTTTTATGTGCCGTGTCCCTTCAGGACGTTGGAAATCATGGCTCTTCAGAATTCCCTGTCCTTTCCTTGTAAAGTTTATTTAGTTTTCTATTTTCCCTAATCATTGTTCTGCCCCCACCCACTAATTTACACAAGCTTGTGAGGTTGCGAATGCGCGGTTTTCCTCTGTCCGTCTTGCGTTCAAGATGTCATGAAACTTGCTCACATGTTCAGTCCATGGTATTCTCAGCATCCTTCGGTAGAACCTCTGTTCTGACAAACATTTACTCAAGCTCGTTAGGTAGGTTAGGTGTTGTTTTCCTCTGTTCCTCTCCTTCAATCTGTCCTGTGAGTATCAAAATTTCCCTGCCCTCTTGCCTCATTATGTGCCCTAGAAATTTCAAATGCCTCTCTTTAATTCTAAGTATCAGATTATTTTTGTGTTCACTTTCTCTCAGATTCAAATGTTCAGTCGATGGTATTCTCTCTCAGCATTTTTGTCGCTTCAAATCCCTTCTTCATCTGTGAGGAGATTTTTCAGCATTCACTGCCATATAGATTAGATATTACATAGCCATCCAACACTCTTTTCTTTATTTCTAAGGACACTCATAAGTAGAACCACATCTCTGTCGCTTCAAGTCTCTTCTTCATCTGTGAGGAGATTGTCCAGCATTCACTGCCATATAGGAGATTAGATATTACATAGCCGTCCAACACTCTTTTCTTTGTTTCTAAGGACACCCGTCAGTAGAACCACATCTCTGTCGCTTCAAGTCTCTTCTTCATCTGTGACGAGATTGTCCAGCATTCACTGCCATATAGAAGATTAGATATTACATAGCCGTCCAAGACTCTTTTCTTTGTTTCTAAGGACACTCGTCAGTAGAACCACATCATATAGGACTGATAATACTTAAATTGAACTTTTAAAAAAATGAAAAAGTTCTGAAGTCACGACAAAAGTGAATGGTAGATTCGGGACATATTGGAGTCAAGCCCAACAGAAAAAGCAGCTAACATCCAGCTTGTATAAATGGTTGACTGAATGAGGATTTGGAGAAATAAGAAACTAAATAAGAGTTGTCTGTATTTCGGAGATAAATTATTGTAATTATTTACACTATTTAAACTGCGTCTAGAGATTATATGCAAGTTATGAATTGGTATAAAAAGTTGCGTCTTTAATGTTAAAAGTCCTATTATGATGTTTAGATTCTACTCAATCTTATTAACTTAGATATATAGTGATAGAGAAAACTATTGTTTTTGGTTGGAAAAAATTTTACAAAGTTAACAAAACAGGTTAATTTGACTGTCAGTAGTTTATTTGCAACTATTTATTTTGATACTTTTACATTATTATACGTTGTAAAACTAAAGTAAAAAAATAATATGAAAAGATTTTAGAACAAATTCGTCAATTTCTTAAAGGAAAAACAAAAAAAAACATTTTATTTTAAAAATAAAAGATATATAACAAAAAATAATAAGAACTTCCTAAAATTTATTACACAAATGCTCCTTTCTTTTCAATAACTCTTAGCAGCCTATTGTCAACATCTGATGTTAGATTTGCAATTTTAGCGGCTGGTAAGTTGTTTGAAGCAACTTTAACTGCTTCCCAGAGGTCACACTTGCTGTTGATTTGCCTTCCATTAGAATAAATATCTCTCTTGAGGATGCTCCACAGGTTCTCAATGGGATTCAAGTCACAGTTATTTGAAGGCCAGTCCATAAGAGAATCTTCAACAAATCCCTTTTCTTTCAACCAGGATTTAGTAAACTTTGATGCATGACTTGGTGCGTTGTCTTGCATAAAGACCATAGTTCTACGCTTGACTAAAGACTGGTTATCAAGCCATTCAAAGAAATATTGCTCTAGAAAATCACAGTAACTTTTGGAATTCAGTCTTTCAGTTTAAATGGACCCACGAGCTCATTACCAATAATCCCAGCCCATATCATGATCCCAACGCCGCCTTGTTGGCGTTTAAAAATTTTTCTTGAGTCATGTTGCTTGTAAACCCTTCCTCGAGCCCATCCATCGGGCCCATCGAGGGTGATCCATGATTCGTCTGTAAAAAGCACTTTACTGAAATCAGTTTTCATGTATTTTTTTACCCACTGCAATTTTCTTTCCTTATGTTTTTTTTGTTGTTAAAATGGGTTTCTTTATTTGATTTTTTACATCAGCAAACTTCCTTAATGCTTTACACCTTGACACCATAGGAGCTCCAGCGGCCTCAAATATGAATGCACTTGACGCATTTGGGTTTCTTATTAATTCTCTTCGGATATGTGATAGATCTCGCTTTCTTAAATTCCTAAATTCAGCATGAGACTTTTTTCCTTGGTTGAATTCTCATTTGACATATTTTCTTGATTGTTCAATGATCCCTTTTCAAATCCTTAGAAATTTGACTTTCCTTTGCTAATTTCTTTGATTATATAGTTCTTTTCATTCGTTGTTAGTTCTTTTTTACGAGCAATAATACTAAATTCTAGTTCTTGCAAATGATCTCTTGACACTGCAAATTGCTATAATTGCTGAAAAAAATACTAAATATCAATCTGAAATTGAAAATTGGGACTTAATTGCTTTCGTGCTTACTCGCTATACATAATAGTACACATTATTTCATTGGATAACACATATCTATGAATTTTACATAAAACATTTGACAATACCTCTTTTGCATATAATCTCTAGACGCAGTTTATATTCGGATTGTTCTCCTCATCTTTGTTGGCATGTTCACGACGTTTCGGCCGTTGTAGGCCCCGGCCTTCTTCAGCGTCCGTCTATAGATCGGAGATGAGTTATGCATACTTACATACATGCATACATGCATAGATACATGCATACATAGATGCATACATAGATACATACATGTATGCATACATACATGCATGAATATATACATCCATACATGCATGCATGCATATATACATACATACATGCATGCATATGTGCATACATACATACATGCATACATACATACATACATACATGCATGCATACATACATACATGCATGCATGCATACATACATACATACATACATTCATACATACATGCATATGTATGTGTATGTGTGTGTATATGCGTGTTATATTTGAAGATTTTTGGTGCACACACACACACGCACACACAGACACACACACACACATATATATATATATATATATATATATATATATATATATATATATATATATATATATATATGTGATTTCAGGCATTGCTGTAAATCAGTTGACAAATGTTTTCCGTGAACTGCAAAATCGTATTACCCTTTGTATTGCTAATGATGGAGGACATGTGGAAATTTAGATAAAATTTCAATAAACCTTAAAAAATATAGATTTATTTCTTTCTAATTCTTTTTACAAATTATTTCTATCGCAAATACAAATAAAGTTGTAAATATTTTAAAGTGCACACGAACTCTAGGTTCACCCTATATATATATATATATATATATATATATATATATATATATATATATATATATATATGCCGAAAATCTATCTTTAAATAAAATACATACATTTTTAAATAAAACGCACACGCGCCCACACACATGCATGCATATACCAAAAACTTGTCTTCAAATAAAAATCACACACATAAAAGAAAACACATCTACACACATGCATGCATACACACATACCAAAAAATCTTCAACTAAACATATTTTCGAATAAATCACACGCACATGCGCACTACGCACCGACGCACACACATATAACAAAATCTGTCTTCAAATAAAACACACACGCATACATAAACACATACATATACATGCACGCGCACACACACAAACATACGCATAAACACATATAGTAAAAATTTGTTTTTTAAATAAAATACCTACACATTTTCAAATAAAGCACATACATACACCCACATGCAAAAAATATGTCTTCAAATAAAACTCATGTACTGGTAAAACACACACACACGCGTGCACGCGCACACACACACGTACGTACACACACACACACACATGCCAAAAATAATGTGTTTTCGAATAAAGCACACAGGTATTCAAATAAAACACACGTACACTACACACATGTAACAAAAATCGATCTTTAAATAAAATACACACACACATACATACACATACACACACATGCTTGCACGCACCCACATACACATATACGCACACATACAGCCACGTGCAAAAAATGTCTTAAAACACACCCATGTTCAAATAAAACATACACACACGCTCGCACGCAGGCATAAACACACCCATTCATACGCATTTGCACACACACACACACGCACATACCTAAAAAAATTCTGTCTTCAAATAAAGCACACACATTTAACAAATAAATCACACACATTCACATATACGCACACACACATACGCCCACATGCAAAAATATGTCTTCAAAAAGTTAAAACACACCCATTTTCAAATGGAAGACACTCACACACGCGCATGCGAGCACACACACGCACAGAAAGAGAGAGTGAGAGATAGAGAGAGAGAGAGAGAGAGATAGAGAGAGAGAGGAAAAAGTTGGAATTACAACAATTCAGTTCTCTGACGTCGCTTACCACAATATATCTGACCAAACCTGACACTGATTTACAAGAAGAATTTACGTCTCGTCCATTTCCTTTTATTTCTAAGAATAACCCCCTACCCCGTTATGCATCAGTCAATACATCGATTAACCGGTGCGACGCTTGGTTAAATTAAAGATAAAAAGAAAATTAAAAACACACATATTCACATACACACACAGCGGCAATAAATAGATTTAAGATCTTTTATCCACTCGTGCGCGCGGAGAGAAAACGAAGAAAGAAGGAAGTCGATTTATCGGGCACGTGTTTCTTAGTTGCCATGGCGACGCGTACACAAGAAGATGGCGGGTCTAACCGCAAAGGAAGAATTGAATGAACCTATTCAATCTTCTTCTTATATCGGATATTATTTTCCTGTAAGATTTAGAAGGAGCAAAACAGCAGAAGGTCAGTTTTAGTTTTTTTCAAGAGGGTCGTATTTTTTAAAGTTTTTGTTTCAACTGAAAATTAGAATATTTATAATTTAACGCCACAAAGATTTGTGTGTAAAAATAATAATGAAACTCACAAAACACGAAGAGTTTTAAAATATTCGAATTTAAAAGTCAAAATTAAAATAAAAAAAAATTGATGGATTTTTTTTCTAATTATCCAAAGTTTGCAATTTTATTTATTTATTTTTGACCTTACTAAATTTTTCTTACTTTTTACAAGATTTTTCACATATACAGTGTAACCCGGATATAAGAGAGTTGTCGTGACCGAAGAAGTCTCTTATATCCGGGTTTCTCTTATATCCGGGTTTGGTCTATTTGGTTTAGGTAAGTCTGACTCTAATTTGGGACCAGAGAAAAACTCTCTTATATCCTGGTTTCTCTTATATCCGGGTCTCTTATATCCGGGTTACACTGTAATTTTTTTTTTCGATATTTAATTTTTTTTTTTGCTTCGTTTTCATTTTTCTTGCTTGCTTTCTTACTTTTCTTTTTTTTTTCTTTTTCTTCTTTTTTTATTTATTCTTCCCCCCCCTCTCTCTCTCTCTCTTATTTCATTTTCTTTTATTGATTATTGATTTTTATTGATTTAGTTTTCTTTATTACTTTTTGACTTCCGATTCTTCACGACTTTTATTTAATTGTGCCATTTTGAAGACGTGGCTTTTACTTAAGTTGTTTTGTTTTTTATAACCATTTAAATGCTTCCTTCTTTATTTTTTCTTTCTTTCTTTCTTATTTATTTATGGTTTGTTTATTTATTTTTTTCTTTCTTTTTCTTTACTTATTTGTTTAAATTCTTTTTCCTTTCTTTTTTTCTTTCAAGCAATTTATCTTTCCTTCTTTTTTATTTTATTTCTTGATTTTCTTTTTCATTTTTTTCCTTTTGACTTTATAATCCATTTTGTCCTTCATCTTTCTTTGCTTGATAATTCTTTATATTCTTTTCGTTCATTTTTTTTTCGTTTTTATAATTATTTTATTATTCTTTTTTTATTTCATTTTTTACTTATTATTTGTGAGTTTCCCTCTTGCTTTCTTTTTTCATTTCTTCTTTCCTTCTTTCTTTCCTTCTTTCTTTTCTTCTTTCTTTCTTTCTTTTTCTTTCTTTCTTTTTCTTTCTTTCTTTCTTTCTTTCTTTCTTTTTCTTTCTTTCCTTCTTTCTTTCCTTCTTTCTTTCCTTCTTTCTTTCTTTCTTTATTCTTTACTTCTTTCGCTTCTATAACCATTTTATATTTCCTTCTTTATTCATTTTATTTTTTATTTATTATTCTTTCTTCTTTCCTTTCTTTCTTTCTTTCTTTCTTTCTTTCTTCCTTTCTTTCTTTCTTTTGCCGTTATAATCATTTTGTTCTTCCTTTTTTTAAATTATTATTTCTTTATGATATTCTTTTTTTCTTCCGTTTTCCTTCTTTTTTCTTTTGATTTTATAACCATTTTATCTTTTTTTAAATATTTTCTTTCTTTCTCGTTATTTTGTTTTTATAACCAATTTGTCGTTTGTTCCTTTTTCTTTTTTCTTTCTTTTTCTTTTATGAATTTATAACCATCTTATAAATTTTGATTTCTTTCTTTCTTTCTTTTATAATCATATTATCCTTCGTCCTTTTTTTATTTTCTTTCTCTTTCATTTTCATGAACCCTTTCTTGCACTTTTCCAATCATTAACACTGCATTTGAAAAGCTCAACCTCAAAGAATTGACTTGTATTTTTTTTGCTCTAAATTTGTTGGTCACGAAACATTCACTTTTCACAATAAAGTGGTTTATTCAAATTAATCTATAATTCATGATGCCATAGATTAGCACCAACAATAATTACAAAAATAGTATGAAACCTTTGTAAATAGTGTTTGCGATTAGAGCATAAATAATAATATTAATAATAACTGGTTAAATAAATAAATTTATTCACTGAACTCCTGAATATTTGGGATATTGAACAACTAAATTTCCGTATTTTCCGGCTTACAAGACGCTGCGGCTTGGAAGAAGCACCCTAATATTGCAAAGAAATTTCTAATTAAAAAAAAAAAAAGTAATTCGCTTACAACAACACATTCACCCTGCATCCCTCACATACTGGCGCCAGGTATTGTTTACATTAAATCATTCGTCCAATTTTGTTTGTATGGCAATGACATACTAGTCAAGAGCAGAAAGGATTCTATCACTGCTATTAAGCAGAGTGTGTTTAATCTTGTGGCTCTGCTCCAGGAAGGTTTATAATCTTGGAAATACTTGTAACAGCTAAGTACTGTTAGGTTACATCATATAAAAGGCTGAATTAGATATATAGCTAACATAAAAGTGTAATGACTCAGTATAAAAATCCAAGTCCGTATCCGTCAAGCCACTTAGTTGACCATCCAAGCTTACTGGGCGTTGGCCTACATCCGTCTTGGAAGACGCACACGTATCAGGGTATTTTTTAGGATTGAAAATGGGTCTTGTAAGCCGAGAAATACGCTATATATATATATATATATATATATATATATATATATATATATATATATATACATATATATATATATATATATATGTATATATATATATATATATATATATATATATGTATATATATATGTATATATATATATGTATATATATATATATATATGTATATATATATATATATGTATATATATATATATGGTTAGAACGTTCGCTTTCTGACAATGAGATCCATGTTCGAATCTCACCATGGTTGATTTGTCAGGAAGATATCGTGATGTTATCAACCTCGGGCGGGGGAGTTCCCAGCGTGCGGCACCTTTGGAAAGTGCCTGAAAACCATTCCAAGGGTTGACCCAAGCCCTGTGAGTGGAATTGGGTAGCACAAAGTCACAAGTCATCGTGACCGAGTGTGTCGGGTTTGTTCAGATTGTTGATCACGCTAGATAACATGTTTTCTCCCAGAAACTGTAACTACAGTCAGCTCAGCATAGTTGCAGTATAAACCACAGGCTGTGGGTGTTAAACAAACACAAAATGTGCCTGAGCGAGCGTCTGCAATAGGAATTGGCTAGCCACTCTAATAGACGGGTATCCTGGAATACGATAGGCCAGCTATTATATATATATATATATATATATATATATATATAAGTGAACTTTGAAGTCAACACTCAGAGGCGACAGGCTGTTTCATGCTGGACGCAATCATCAGGCCGGCTGTCGCCTCTGAGTGTTGACTTCCGTGTTCACTTTTATATTTATATTGACATACACTCTATCCCTTTTATTGAACACTTTATCCCATAAATATATCACACCTTATATATATATATATATATATATATATATATATATATATATATATATATATATATATATATATAGTAATTAATCGAGTCTAAAAGAATCCACTGGACTGCCGTTTCGTCCTATTTTGGGGACACATCAACAGTGCGCATCCACTAACAAGATTTGAACCTAAACCGTTTTGATACAACGCAAGGGACATACCAACTGTGCCAAAATCTTGTGTATTGGGGCATCCTTAACATGCTAGTAATGTAGGAAGTCATCTGGACCATCACAGAACAAAACTGTCTTCCACTTTTTTATATTCCATGCTTACCGCTTTTCAGCAAAGTTTAACCAAAGTGTTTTGTGGTGTAGAAGGCGACGTCGGCTTTGAAGATGTTTATGGTTTTTAAAGCCTTTTTCTTGCAAATGTCGTCGTATTGTTCTTGAGCCATTTTCAAGAAGTGGCCGAAAGCGCGTGAAATCATGGACAATATTTGCACTCCCTTACTCCTACCAAACAAGCCGCGGTTTGAAACATTTTGTCGGCGGCTTCATAAGCCTCCGACCATTTCCTGACCAAGTGTTTGAACCCTTTTGTCAGCGACTGCATAGATCGTCGACCAGGTAGTCAGCCACGGTTTGAACCCTTTTGTCGGCAACTCCATAAGACTCCGACTAGTTAGTGAGCCACGGTTTGAACCATTTTGTCGGTGACTCCATAAGCCTCCGACCAGTTAGTCAGCCAAGGTTTGAACCCATTTTCGGCGACTGCATAAGCCTCCGACCAGTTAGTCAGCCACGGTTTGAACCCTTTTGTCGGAGACTGCATAAGCCTCGGGCCAGTTAGTCAGCCATTGCTAGAACCCTTTTGTCGGCGACTACATAAGCCTACGACTATTTCCTGACCCAGTTTTTAAACCTTTTTGTCAGCGACTGCATAGATCTCCGACCAGTTAGTCAGCCACGTTTTCAACCCTTTTGTCGGCGACTGCAAAGTCTCGGACCAGATACTGAAAGACGGTTTGAACCCTTTTGTCGGCGATTCCATAAGCCTCCGACTAGTTAGTCTGCCACGGATTAAGCGCTTCTGTGGTCGACTGCATAAGCTTCCGACGAGTTAGTCAGTAACGGTTTGAACCCTTTTGTCGGCGACTGCATAAGCCTCCCACCAGTTAGTGAGCCACGGTTTGAACCATTTTGTCGACGACTGCATAAGCCTCCGACAAGTTAGTCAACTACGGTTTCAACTATTTTTTCGGCGACTGTATATCCCTCCAACTAGTTAGTCAGCCACGGTTTGAACCCTTTTGTCGGCGTCTGTATAAGGCTCTGACCAATATGTCACCTACGGTTTGAAACATTTTGGCGGCGACTGGATAAGCCTCCGACCTGGTAATCAGCCACGTTTTGAACCCTTTTGTCGGCGGCTGCATAAGCCCCCGACAAGTTAGTTAGCCACAGTTTGAACCCTTTTCTCACCGACTGTATAAGCCTCGGACCAGTTATTGAGCCACGGTCTTCGACCATTTTGTCGGCGACTGCATAAGGCTCCGACTTGTTAGTCAGCCAAGGTTTGAACCATTTTGTCGGCGACGGCATAGTCCTCTGACTAGTTAGTGTGGCACGGTTTGAACCCTTTTGTCGGCGACTCCATAAGCCTCCGATCACTTAGTGTTGTGGAGTTATTTCGCAGTGGAGGTTTGTATCTGTACTAAATCTGTCCTAAAAATATTCGACGTACAAAACGTTAGGAACTTGAAAAATACGTATTATGCAGAGTAATCTTGTTGTGGTCGCTAACTACTTTCGTGTTCGAGTAACTGTCGACTACTCTAGTCCGACATCGACTAGTATTTAGTCACCCCCCACGAGGGTATCATGTGGCACAAGGCCGGTTTAACGTGGGATCTCCGAGCCCGTGGGCTCAGCCAAAAATATGCCCATTGAACCCGTATAAACGGGTTCAGGGTCGGTTTACCTCCCCGAAAGAGAATCCGCCCTTCGGCGTAGCCACTTTCGGGTTCCTCCCCGCCCGAAGGCAGAGAGTTCAACCGTTCAGCCGGTCGTCCGACATCGACTAGTATTTAGTCACCCACCCACGAGGGTATCATGTGGCACAAGGCCGGTTTAACGTGGGATCTCCGAGCCCGTGGGCTCGGCCAAAAATATGCCCATTGAACCCGTATAAACGGGTTCAGGGTCGGTTTACCTCCCCGAAAGAGAATCCGCCCTTCGGCGTAGCCACTTTCGGGTTCCTCCCCGCCCGAAGGCAGAGAGTTCAACCGTTCAGCCGGTCGTCCGACATCGGCTAGTATTTAGTCACCCACCCACGAGGGTATCATGTGGCACAAGGCCGGTTTAATGTGGGATCTCCGAGCCCGTGGGCTCAGCCAAAAATATGCCCTTTGAACCCGTATAAACGGGTTCAGGGTCGGTTTACCTCCCCGTAAGAGAATCCGCCCTTCGGCGTAGCCTCGTTCGGGTTCCTCCCCGCCCGGAAGCAGAGAGTTCAACCGTTCAGCCGGTCGTCCGACATCGACTGACCTTCGTTTCTCTTACTACTCCTACTTATATTAGGTGGGAGAGTCTATTAACTATAGAATAGGTGTGTTTCAATATAACACACCCCACTCCTAAAACTTTACTCCGGAGGAGTAAAACAGTTTTCTTTATTTATTTTTTACAGGAAATATGAAGAAAGAAAAAAAAGAAAATCTTCATTTTTTTTAGCAACATCATAGCATATCTCCTACGTTTTGGATCCACTTTTAAATGATCAGTTGCCTTTCTTTTTCTCCTGGATCGGCGTACCTCAGGTAAAATCGTTGCAGGCGTTGTTACATCAA
The DNA here is from genome assembly GCA_963932145.1 of Acanthosepion lycidas. Classification (NCBI taxonomy): domain Eukaryota; kingdom Metazoa; phylum Mollusca; class Cephalopoda; order Sepiida; family Sepiidae; genus Acanthosepion; species Acanthosepion lycidas. The sequence goes on along the minus strand of OZ010592.1, from coordinate 85,251,587 downwards.
ACGTATCGAAAATCACCTGCCTCAGTGTTTCTTCCGTGGGACCGCTGTCAACCACGCCTGAAGAGCGTCGTCTGATCTGGTTAATGTGCCGTCTGTACGTGAATTTTTCGCCTTTCACCAAGTACATCATATTGCCAATCGGCTTTTCTATTTTTTGGTACCTCTATAGTGTTACCAGAAACAACCTTCCATTTTGAGCTTCTTAAGGATGCAGTCACAGTTTCTGTAGGTTCTTCTTGTGGTTCTATTTGTTCAGCCTCTAGCTTCCCTTTTGTTGATCTTGTGCTTCTTAACGTTTTCTGTGGTGACTTCAGTTGACTTAAATCATTTAATAATACTGCATGTCCTTGGCTGCGGGTAACTCTCTCCCCAGTTTTTCTCGGTGTCGATTTCATCTTTACTTTCTTGGCTTTTTTTCACGTATACCGTCGGTTTAGCCCATTCACTAGACTCAACTTTTTCAAGTACACCGGTTTTCTCTAATCTGTCCAATTCTTTATCTATCTGTTCAATTGAGGCAAACGGCACATTCCTTTTCTTTTTGAATACCGCCTGAGCGTTTTCTTTTAGCTGGAATTTTGCCTCCATCTTGGTACACGTTCCCAACCCTGGAGAAAAAACAGTAGAAAATGTTTCCTTAAGTTTCTTTACTAATTTTTGGGCTTCGGTGTTTAAACTGGAATTCAATTGAAATATCCACGTACAGTCCAGATGAAGAGATAACTTTTGAGGAGTATTATAAAAAGTATACCTTGTAACAGAAAGAATTTATCGGTAGATCCCATAATTGGAATTCTGTTATCCAATTCGTACCAAATAAGTTCGTGGTATTTTCTATGACAAATAGTTTAGCTTTTCGCGTTTTTTTATTTAACGTGATGTTTGTAACAAATTCCCCAATAAATTGTATTTTTTCTCCCGTCACCGACCTCGCGATTTTCTTTGTCTTCATTAAAGTTGATTTCCCCAAATTCTTCCACGTATTCAAATTTATGATAGATAGATCTGAGCCAGTGTCAAGTTGCATTTTTATTTTTTTATTACTTATTTCGACGGTAAAAATTTTTCTGGTTATTCCATCTTTTACCTCGTTGAATTTTATTGTCTTTATTTTTTGACCTGCAATGCGTGCTTTTATGACCAACTCTTTTACAGTTGAAATATTTCTTATTCCTAAAATCCCATTATCTGTACCAGTGTAGTTCACCGCAAGCAAAACATGGCTTCGGGACTTTTTGTTTATTTTTCTCTGGTATTTCACTTTTTGTTTGATAATCCGCAATTTTAGAATTCTTTTTGGTAGACTGATTTTCTTCTTTGTAGCGTATTTTCCTTACATGCGAAACGCCAGACTGTTCTATCTTTTTTTAATCTTTCTTTACGCTAACATATCTTGTGCAGTCTTCTGTCAATTTCTGTACCGTAATACTTGGATCGCTTTCTAATTTTGCCAGTACTAATTTTCTCAGCTCTGCGTCTCTTTCCGATACCAGACCCTGAACAAACACCAAGCACTTAAAATTGTCTGCGCTTAACTCTGCCAGTTTGAATTCTTCACAATGCTTATTTACATTGGCTGCGTACGTTATATAGTCTTGTTCGTCATCTTTCATTAGATTCGAACATTTCCACCTCTTGTGAAACAGAGATGTCTTTTTACTAAATAATTCACTTAATATATTTACCGCCTCGGTCTTTTAAGCAAACGTTAGGAACTTGATATAATATGTATTACGCAGAGTAATCTTGTGGTCGCTGGCTACTTTCGTATTCGACTAACTGTCGACTACTGTGGTCCGACATCGACTGACCCTCGTTTCTCTTACTACTCCTACTTATAATAGGTGGGAGAGTCTTATAACTATAGAATAGATGTGTTTCACCATAACACTTAGCCACGGTTTGAACCATTTTCTCGACGACTGCATAAGTCTCCGTCCAGTTAGTCAGCCACGATTTGAACCCTTTTGTCGGAGACTGTATAAGTCTCTGGCCAGTTAGTCAGCAACTGTTAGAACCCTTTTGTCGGCGACTGCATAAGCCTCGGACCAGATAGTGAGCCAAGGTTTGAACCATTTTGCCGGCGACTGCATAAACTTCCGACAAGTTAGTCAGCCACGGTTTGAACCATTTTGTTGGCGATTCCATAAGCCCCCGACTAGTTAGTCAGCTACGGTTTGAACCCTTTTTTCAGCGATTGTATATCCCTCCGTCCAGTTAGTCACCCACGGTTTGAAACCATTTGTCGGCGACTGTATAAGACTCCGACTAATATGTCAGCCACGGTTTGTAACCTTTTGGCGGCGACTGGATAAGCCTTCGACTAGTTAGTCAGCCAAGGTTTGAACCATTTTCTCGGCGACTGCATAGGCCTCCGACCTGATAATCAGCTACGTTTTGGACCCTTTTGTCGGCGGTTGCATAAGCCTCCGACAAGTTAGCCACGGTTTGAACCATTTTCTCGGCGACTGTTTGACTGTTTTCTGTTAGCCACTGCTTGAAAGTTTTGTCGGCGACTGCATAAGCCTCCCACCAGTTAGTGAGCCACGGTTTGGGACCATTTATTCGACGACTGCATAAGCCTCCGACAAGTTAGTCAGCTACGGTTTCAACCATTTTTTCGGCGACTGTATATCCCTCCGACCAGTTAGTCAGCCACGGTTTGAAACCTTTTGTCGGCGACTGTATAAGGCTGCGACCAATATGTCAGCCGCGGTTTGAAACCTTTTGGCGGCCACTGGATAAACCTCCGACCAGTTATTCAGCCACCGTTTGCACCCTTTTGTCGGCGGCTGTATAAACCTCGGACCAATTAGTGAGCCACGGTTTTGGGCCATTTTGTCGGCGACTGTATAAGGCTCCGACCAGTATGGCAGCCACGGTTTGAAACCTTTTGGCGGCGACTGGATAACCCTCCGACCATTTACTCAGCCATGGTTTGAACGGCTTTTTAGGCGACTGCATAAACCACCGACTAGTTGGTCATCCATGGTTTGAACCATTTTCTCATCGGCTGCATAGGCCCCGACCTGGTAATCAGCCACGGTTTGAACCTTTTTGTCGGTGGCATAAGCCTCCGACCAGTTAGTTAACCACGGTTTGAACCCTTTTCTCGGCGACTGCATAAGACCTGTTAGTCAGCCACATTTTGAATCATTTTGTCGTCAACTGCATAAGACTCCAACTAGTTAGTCAGCCACGGTTTGAACCATTTTGTCGGCGGCTGCATAAGCCTCGGACCAGTTAGTGAGCCACGGTTTGAACCCTTTTGTCGGCGACTGCATAAGCCTCCGACCCGTTAGTCAGCCACGGTTTGAACCATTTTGTCGGCCACTGCATAAGGCTCCGATTAGTTAGTCAGCCACGGTTTGAGCCCATTTGTCGGCGGTACTAAAATGTTTGGTTATTTGTGTTTGACAGGCCAAGCAACTGTTTACATATGCAATGACCTCTTTGTATAGCTTCGGCCAATATTATTTATGAAGAATCAGCTCGTAGATATGTTTTATCTATATTGAGATGTATCGTTGCACTGGTTCACTACTTCACATCATAGCCCTTTGGGGACGCACAACCTGGGTCTCACTCTTTCCTCTCGATTAGAGAGGTAATACGAAAGGTCGTCCTGTATAAGGTATCGACTTGCACATGCCAGGCGCATTGGCCAGGCCGAATTGGTACAACTCAACGTGGCAGGCAAACGCAACTTTCTCCCTGTCGGCTTCGTCTGGGTTCTACCTGCCAGCAATACCAATATGTTGTCGATCCAGGGCAAGGAATAAGCTAGTGGTTTGGTTATTTTATTCAAAGCCGTAAAATCGACACAGAATCTGTGTCCCCTGTCCTTTTTTTTTTCAACCACTACCACCTGGAAGCTCCACGATGATTTGCAACGTTCTATTATCCCTGCTTCCAGCATATCCCCAGCTGTCTGTTTTTGTTTGGCTTAAGCCAACGTCCGAATCAGCCACCATGTCCCTATGGTCCCTTATAAATTGCAGAATATACCCTATGGGCATATGTGGAGCTAATATCTTCCCTCCCTAATTATGGAATTCTTGTTACTTCCAGGCTATTCTGTACATTTTACCCATAATAAAGTATAGGCGCACTTTCTCTCACTTGTAAACCCTTATTGTTGTATTAGTAGTATTAAATAGCATTATTGGGATACGGCCCATACCATTTTCTACTAGGGAATCCGGTGGAGCTAATTCCCCTTCTTCAAAACGAAATTCATCCATTTAGGCGACCCGACACATTTTTCTTCTTCCTAATTTCCCAGCTGGAAAAAGCCTCCCAGTAAAGATGATAGCCGTGCGTACTCGTAGAATAACATCCCTGGTAGCTTTCATGGTGATTTCTCCATCATTCCTTCCTCCTAAGTGTATTTCTCTTTTCCCCATCTTTAGCAGAGGAAGTGATGGGTCGGGGTTTATCTGCGCCTGATTACGTTGAAGCCAATCCCTACTTAGCATCATGGATCTACACAGAGTGGGGGTGGTGACATATATTTGCTGTGTCTGCTCCTCTCACCTATACAGGAAGGTGTACTACTGATATCCAAATTTTCTTTTCTGCCAGCCTGAAATATTTTTAGTTTCGTTACATCTAGCTCGTTTTCTTTAAATCCTAGTTTAAAATAATCCCTAGATCCAATCATCGAAATGGATGCCCTCCGCATCTATTAATGCCTTAATTTACTCCCCATAACCTTTGCCTTACATGATAAAGCAGTTTCTTAACTGAACAGAGCGAATGCACGACTCTCCTGAGTGCAATCCTTTCTCAGATGACCAGATTGTCTACACTCCAAACAAACCATTGGTCTGGGACCTGGGTGAGGTTTCTGTTTATTCCCCTCAGGTTAGTGGGCCCTTTTACTACAACTAATACTCGATCGACCACAGTCCAACTCTTCTATTCCAATGAGACATGATTTCTCTTTTTTCCTAACGGGCCATTCCATTCCTTCTACGAGCATTTGGGAATATTCCAGTCTCTCAAACTGTCTGTGACTCCTTTGTGCCACCGTAAATGCTTCTGCAAGTGTTGTGGGGCCTACCCTAGCTGTATCTGTCCTCCTCCTTTCTTTTTTATATACCTTCTCCTTTCAGGACGTTTTAAATCATGGCTCTCCACTTCACCCTATCCCTTGTACCCCTCAATAAGTTCCGTGCCTCTTTCAACTACCCCAGACCCCCTTCTGCCATCCACTTGCTTAAGCCTGCCAGGTATGTTATGCGTTGTCTTTTCCTTGTCTCTTTCCCCCACTCTATTCGACCTGCGAGTATCAGATTCTCCAAGCCCTCCTTTCTCATTATGTGTTCCGGAAATTTCATCTGCTACTTCCTTATGTTAAGTAGAAACTTCCTCCTTGTTTGCATCTTCTCGAAGACCTCATTGTTGTTCACACGCTCGGTCCATGTTATCCTTAGCATCCTTCTGTAGAACCACATCTCCGCTGCCTCGAGTCTCTTCTTCATTTTTGAGGAGACCGTGCAACATTCGCTGCTGTATAGGAGGACAGATGTCACGTAGCAGCTCAGTACTCTTTGTCACCAAAGAAATCCTCCTGTCTTGCAGTACCCTGCCCAGCTTTTGGAATTTATCCCTGGCCATCCTAATCCGTCTTCGGATCTCAGCATCGCACCTATCGACCTCCGTCAAAACACTTCCCAGATATTTACACTTCTGCACGTGCTTGATTTTAGTGTCCTAGACCTGCAAATCGCATTTCGGGCTCATCCTTTTCCTAATAACCATGGATACTGTCTTCTTGTAGTTTATGGTTAGTCCTTTCTTCTCGCTTTCCCTCGCTACCTTCTGTAGGAAGTTTTGTAGTTTCTTTTCCGTGTCTGCTATCAGTACCGTGTCATCTGTGTATCTTATGTTGGTAAGGTTGTAGCCGCCAATGCTGAATCCCGGTAGGATCTCCAGTTCCCTCAGGACAGCCTCGCTGTATAGGTTGACTAAGTCCGGTGAAAAAACACATCCTTGCCTTACGCCCCTTTTTATTTTTGTATATCCGCTGAACTCATTCTCAATGCGCATGCATGCCGTTTGCTGCCAGTATAGATTCTTGATTATTCTAATATCTTTCCCGAATATATCAAGGTTGCTGAGCAGTTCCAGCAGATCCTTTTGGCGTACTTTGTCGAACGCCTTTGCGTAGTCTATAAAGCATACATACATGTCCTTCTGCATTTGTATTGCTCTCTCTGCTAACATTCAACGCATGAATATCGCGTTCCTTGTTCCCGGCGTCTTTAGCGAATCCGCACTGTTCTTGTCATATCTCCGGCCCGATTCTTCTGCGTTCTCTATTAATCAGAATACGGATGACGAGTTTACATGTTTCTATTGGTGCCTGTGTAATATTCGGCAATTTTCTCCTCCCTGTACACCGTCCTTCAATGTTATTTTGGCCAGGCTTAGAACTCTGCTAGCTAGCACTGACAACGTTTTTTTTACCCTGTCTAATTCTAACTTATTCTCTGGCAGCATCAACTGTCCTTACATATTCTCCGTATAGAGTTGTTAGCTGTTATAAGAGGTCCGTCCAATCAGCTGCAGGAATTTCATGTAGGGAAAAAAAAACTACATATTCGGAAACAGTGCCATATGAATAATCATATGCCAAATTGGCAATTTCTGCTGACGTCAGATTATGCATCTTGGTCTTCTTTTTTACTGCTTCTATCGAAACACGAAATACCGAAATGCACAATGAAGTAGACTGGGCTCTATAGACTTCCTACGTTGTTCAATGGTCAGAGTGGAGGGTTCTCCTGAGGACATCAACTACCACAGCCATGACCAGGGAAAGCCTTCAATATGGAAAACATCAGCTGTAATTTGAACTGGGGAGAGATGGGCTCTCTACTTGTCCCAGACATGCTACGCATGAATGAATACCTCTCTAGCTTTCAACCGAGGACTGGGTGTGAATCTATGACCACACCCAGTCATAGGATTGATGATGATGATGAAGATGATGATGATGATAACAATCTTCAAATCTTAATGCAGTTTATTGACCTTATATGTTATATGAATTTTAATTATTTTCTATCTTATATTTTAATCCCCGGTGGACTAATGGTTAGCGGTTTGGACTGAGGAATCAGAGCGCCGAGTTCAAATTCGATTCGAGTTCATTACATTCACTTATGTGGTATTCTCTTAGGAAAGATATGAATCGCCTCCTAACTATGGATAAAATAGCAGAACGGACTAGGTCCTATAGAACCAGTCTAGGAGAAGTGTATATACGTGCAGTTGGGGATCGCTTGTGAATCCAAAATTCCCACTGAAACACCTACTGTGGGTTTGCACGACCAAATGAACAGGTCTATGCTCCCCTCAGCTATAGGTTAATTAGTAATACTTGTATCACTAAACCCTTATTATCTCTAAAAAATATCATTATCAAAAATATTTTCTGGCTTTAAATAACCTGCAAAGGGTGGATAACGAACTAATCAATAATTAGGGAAAATATTTTCAAAGATGCACATGTGGTCAGCTTTCGTTAGGATGTGGTGTGTTGATATGGTGGAGCCGGTTCAACTGAGCAGGTAAATGCCGCAACAGTTACAAGGAAGGATGTTATTTTAAACAATTTTATAATACATTTTGTTATGTTTAAGAAAATGAATTTGATTAGAATTAATTTTTTCATTGTAGAATTGGTCATCAAGTTGTTTTTAATGTCTCCCAGGTGCATGGCTTCGGTCATACAACGAGGAACAGCGGCGACGGTTCAAGGTAATTCTTAGCAAAAATTACAAGACACTTGAGGAAATAAAATCGCAGGTGCATGGCACAACGGAAAGGTTGCAGGTGGGAACAGATTATCAGATGCAAGATGAAGACCAAGCAAGAAAACTGAACGGATTTTTTCTGGTATTATTTTAACATCTTTCTTATAACACGTGTATGATAGCATGAGAAAACAAAGGATGTGAGTGGAATGTTTCTTTGTGGGCAAGGGAAGTGACTTAAAGAAAGATTAGGGTTGGTAGAGCCTGGAGTTGATGCGTGTATTGGATCGGTGGTGACGTTTAGAAATTGCCAATGGCAGAATAGTTGAAGTTTGCCCGTCCGCTGGGATTCTATTTCCAACGTTATGAGTAGCATTCTTAAAAGCAAGTGTGGTGGCTCGTAAACTCATCATTTTCATGCTTTTCTTTTTTTTTTCAGCAATGTTCGTGATTTTTTTTTTTTTTAAATATTGTATTTTATACTTTTGTGAGCCGGATGTGTTGCTCGGAGCCTTTGTGCAGAGGCAAACTTTTTATTCATGGTTTTGCTTTCTTAGCATTCACATTTGGCCGATATGTAGAGTGAATCCGAAAGAGATCTAATTTGAGGCAGAGTATAGCGTCTTAATTGATTAAAAATAAACAAAACAAGGCTAACGACATAATCGTCTTAATTGATTAGAAATAAACAAAGCAAGGCAAAAGTCGTAATCGTCTTAATTGATTAGAAATAAACAAAGCAAGCAAAAGGCCTAATTGTTTTAATTGATTAAAAATAAACAAAGCAAAGCTAAAGGCCTAATCGTCTCAATTGATTAGAAATAAACAAAGCAATGCAAAAGGCCTAATCGTCTTAATTGATTAAAAATAAACAAAGCAAGGCTAAAGGCCTAATCGTCTCAATTGATTAGAAATAAACAAAGCAAGGCAAAAGTCGTAATCGTTTTAAGTGGTTTGGATTCCTTAGTTTAAGAATTTTATTATTTATGAAATATCTTGTCTAACTATTCTTTGATTCGAAGTTTTTGTTGCTTTTTATAAAAATTAATTTCTTTTTATCAGGTCATCCCATAAGTTCTGTCCGAATTTTGAATAAAGAAAACAAGTGACCAAATGTTACATTTAATTACAGATTCAATCAACAATGTATTTTCCCTGATTATCTATGACTTCCTTCCATCTATTAACAAGCTTACTAATTCCATTACTGTAAAATTATTTGGGCTTTGATTCGAAGAACTCACAAATGTCAGTTTTAACCTCTTCCTGTGTTACAAAAGCTGTTTCTTCCAAATGATTCTGTAAGCTACGAAACAAATGGTAGTCTGAAGGAGCAAGATCGGGAGAATAAGGTGGATGAGGAATTTTCTCCCAACCAAGTTCTTCGATCTTTTGTGACGTGATTCTTGCTGCATGGGGTCGCGCGTTGTCCTGATGAAATATCACCTCTTTTCGATTCACTAGAGCAGGTCTTTTTTCCTCAAAGCTTCGTTCAAACGCTCTAATTGCTGACAGTATATTTGAGCATTAATTGTTGCATTAGGTGGTAAGAATTCAAAGTGGATTATTCCTTGGTGATCCCACCAGATTAAAAGAAGAACCTTTTTCCCATGAAGTTCCCTTCTCGGCTGTGGCTGGGGTCCTTCCTCGTTACCAAGCCACTGTCTACGACGCTTAACATTTCGATAAAAGATCCATTTTTCGTCGCCAGTCACAAGACTATTCAAAAAAGGTGAAACAAGTTGGCGAGAATGGAGAGAAGAGCAGATGTCAACTCCGGATTTGAGGTTGTTTTCAGACAATTCATGAGGCACCCATTTTCCAAGTTTAGGAACTTTTCCAAGTTGTTGAAAATGACGATGAACAGTTGTATGGTTTGAACTGAGAACCACTGCGAATTCCTCAACTGATAAAGCAGGATTTTCTTCAAGGGCTGCTTCAAGAAGCTTTTCATCAAACTCAACTGGACGTCCCATTCGATCATCATCTTCAAGGGTGAAATCTCCACCTCTGAATTTTGCAAACCATATTCTGCAAGTTCTTTCATTCACACATTTCTCTTCGGCTGCTGAGTTTCCTTTCTTGAACTCATAAAGTATTATGTGCCTCAAATGATTCTTGGGTACTTCCATGTTAGCAGGGTTTTAATCAAACAAAATTTAATTTTATTGTTCTCTGAAATAAAATTTGATCAGTTTAAATGCACCTGAACATAAAAATAATGTTCAGCTCCATTAGACATTATAAAATACTCTTTAAATTTCGTTCATTTTAACAAAAAGTTAAAATTCGGACAGAACTTATGGGATGACCTGATATATACATGCAATATATGAATATATACTTGACGGTGGATAAAGTAAGTAAAGGTTTATTGTAAAACCAGTACAATAGGAAGAAAGGTAACAGTTGTGCGCGTGGTTGTCGCAAGCTAATCCAGTAGTGAGTGCTACTATTGAAAGGTCGGTAGTTCTCGCGTAAGTATGAGTCGTACTCAACAGTCCCAGTTAGACAAAATTTACCAGCCTCCCCACGAGGTAGGATGTGACACAAAGCCGTGTTTAATGTGGGGTAATCCAAACCTGTAGGCTCCTCCAAAAATTCCCCATAACCCCGCATAAACGGATTTGAGCCTCGTCCGGGTTCCTCTCTGCTCAAAGGCAGAGAGTTCGACAACAGCTGAGACCTGAATTATAGATTCCAGCTGAACTCTCATGTAGTCCATTAGGAATACTTATAGGGAGGTACTATATATAGTATAGTCACTCATGGGAGTGACAGGTTATTCCATTGCATCAGGAAAAACGAGATTATCAGTGGTCAAGAATTAAAGAGGGCTTGGAGAATTTGTTATTCACAGGTCAGATTGACGGCAAGAGGGACAGAGGAAAACAAAGCATAGCCTACCGAGCGAGCTTGTGTAAATGGACGTCAGCACAGGGTTTAAGAGAGATAGTAAAAAGACAAAATTTATTAAGAGTTACGAAAGACAGGAAATTGTGGAGAGCCATGATCGCCAACGTCCTGAAGAGACATGACTCAGAAGAATGAGCTTAAGTAAATGCATGACGGAACAAGGTTTAGAAGAGATAACAAAAAGACAAAATTCATTAAGAGAGACAAACAACAGGAAATTGTGGAGACCCATATTCGCCAACGTCCTGAAGGGATACGGTACATATATAAAAAAAAATTAGTTATTGATAGAACAGCACTATTATAAATTGAATTCAATTTTAAAATTGGCAGGACATGTCGTTGTCGAATTCATCATTGCATTTAAATGGAAGGAAAATGTCTTCTTGATTACAATCGGTTTTCATTCAGTCTTTGCAGTTAAGCAACGATGACTCTGATTAGTACTTAGATGTGGGACTACTTGGGAATACCAGCTACTGTAAACAACCTTCTACAAGGCGATATGTATCAGCTTTAAACAACCCCCAAAGGGCTGATAAGGCGTCAAAAAGAAAAAAAGGAAATCAACCTTGATTACGAATTACATGGCTGTCATAATGCTATGGTAATTTACCCACGCACGCATGGTCTCTCCCAGTTATAAATAGGAGCAGGTACTGCCTTTTCGAGAGAGAAGTTTCCAGCAGTCAGCTCTGACAGTCGAACCGAACATTCTTGCTGTAACACTCTCGTTTGTATATGTTTGTATTACTGTATCTGTTAATATATTTCTTTGACTCAATTACTTTGTGTCTTTATTTCTGGCCCTAACAAGGCTACAACACATAGATAATTGCATAATAAACATTTCTGTTGTGAGATTTTTAATAATGTAAGGGAAATGCTTCTGAACATGTTGTTTTTATTGTATTCCAGTTAAGACACACTCAGGCAGAAGATCCAACCGAAGTATTTTCCGTAAATATTGATGGACAAGGCTTTACTGATACCAGCCCCGAAGACTTTGTTTTATTTGATAAAGTACAATGCATCAGTGCAAGCGAGAACCGACTCAATTTAGGTAAGTATTATACACCCTTGTGCAACTTAATTGAAACAACCGCTTTAGTTACCTTTCTTTCACCATACAGTCAGTTTTAGACCCACTGAAGTGACAGGATACAATCGATTTCTTTTTTTCCACAGATTAGGTCATTTGCAGTGGTGTGCAGTAATATGAATCTATTTTCGGGCTGTATGATGAAATTTGTTTGGCCTTGAAAAATATTGCGTCATCCGTGATTCCATCAGATTTCCACCACGCCCAGGCACTATTGTCTCGACTGTCAATTAGTTGTCCTACGGCTATTGTCTGCGATGGCCGTTACTCCAAGGAAGCGTACGAAAATTGTAACGCTGCACGAACACACTAGCAAGTCTTACCAGCGAGCAAATCAAAGTGCTATAGAATGGCCCGGAAACTCTCCTGATTTAAATCCAATCGATAATCTGTGGCCAGTCTTGCAAGGAACGACTTCGTGGAATGGATATACGAAGTACTAATATGTGCACTGGGTCATGTTTCATTGGAAAAATACAAAAAGTAAATAATGGAATTATTCGTTTTGTTTCAATTAATATGCACAAGGGTGCAATTAATTCCTGTACTAACAAAGATTTATTTAATTATTTACATTATATATATATATATATTGCTGGGTTCCTTTGTGCATTTATATGTCTTTGTGGTAAAGGTATTTTGTTTTTCGTTTCTATAGTGGCAGTGATTATTCATTGAATTTGGCGAATTCTGTGTTATTTTTATCTATGATTTTTGACGGTTGTGTCAATAAAATCTAAGTTATGAATCCCAGTAGCAAATTTCGAATCGAAGGTGACGGCTTCCAGTTCGATATTGAATAGCTTTATATCCAATAGATTTTTCTATTACATCTGGTCTTTCAGCATCCTTTCTGCTATCAGTACACTGGGTATTGAGTTTTTTTTTATTGGTTTATTGGTTGTTGCTTATCTGTGATATCGTTTGCTGTAAATAAGGCATTTTTAACTCTGTTACAATGCTCTTTGTGCGGAGTTCGACAAGTTCGGCACATATCTATCTATCTATCTATCTATCTATCCCACTCTGTCCATATCTATCTATCTCAGACTTTTCATATCTTTCTATCTCAGTCGTTTCATATCTACCTATATATGTGCGTTTATATATATATATATATATATATATATATATATACACACATATATATATATATATATATATATATATATATATATATATATATATATATATTGATCTGGGAATTTAACTGTATTGTCGACATGTAAAAAAAAATCTCTTAGTATAAAGGAAATTTACATTAACCAAAAAAAGGCTTAGACAGAAGCGTCTCTCTTTTTAAATTTTGATTTTTTGATGTAACTATAACAACAAAGACATTTCGATTTTATTTTTGCCTTGAAAAAGTCGGAAAACGAAGCGCGTCGGCAAAAACTAAGATTTTTACCAATTGTCATTTGATGCCATACATATATATATATATATATATATATATGAAGATATAAAGTCTTAAGATGTGCTATATTTACGGGATAAAGTGCTCAATATCACAGAGCGTGTGTAAATATAAAAGTGAACATAGAAGCTGTCGCCTCTAAGTGTTGACTTATATATATATATATATATATATATATATATATATATATATATATATATATATATATATAAAAAAAAAAATATAAATAAAGACATTTTTATGTTTATACATACAACTATTTAAGTAAATGCTCTGTTTATAATAAACAACATTTACTGCCCTGAATATTAGAGAAATTTTTATACAAAATATTCGTCCTCCGACAAGAATCGAACCTGTACCCTATACGGGACCGTCATTTAGCTTGACGTGCCTTTACCGATTTGGCCACGAAGGAGCGTTCAGCTATCAAGGTCGATTTTACTGTTTTTAAACTACAATCTTCCATGAATCTCTCACGTACATTCATATCTGCTCCATGCGTATCCAAATGTAAACAGATGACGTCACACATTATGAAAGTCCGACAATTATTTTAAGACATTTTTATGTTTATACATTCGGTAAAAGCACGTCAGGCTATATAACGGTCCCGTATATGATACAGGTTCGATTTCTGTCGGAGGACGCATATTTTCTGTGCCATTTTCTCGGACATTCAGGCCGGTAAATGTGGTTTAATACCATTTACTATAAAACAGAGCATTTACTTAAATATTTGTATCTATAAAAAAGAATGTATAAACATAAAAATGTCTTAAAAATAATTGTCGAACTTTGTCTACTTCATATTATATATATATATATATATATATATATATATATACACCTAGTGAGCCAGACAAACCTATCTAGGTTTCACCTAAACGGATCGTCAGGGAAAGTGGCCATTTTCTCTGACGATCCGTTTAGGTGAAACCTAGGTAGGTTTGTCTGACTCACTAGGTTTATCTAGGTCTGCTCTTTTGTTACTTAGTTGTGTGACGGGCACACACCTGGCCCAGGGTCGAATCCTTTGGTTACGGCGCCAACTGTGACGTCGCTCCTCCTGGTCGCTCCTCCTGGTTCCAAGCGTGCCGCTCCAACCTCTTGGTTAGATGATCACCAGCCTCGCCTTTCCCAACCCGCTTCCAATACCTGGTTGCTAAAGCAACTGTACTGATCTCCGGTCTGTCTACCCACGCTGTGTTTAGATCTTAGACAGACGGGACCAGCAGGGATTGGGCCGTATGCAAGTTGAGTCCGACGGGGGTGGCAAAACACAAGTAAAAGAAAAAAAAAGGGTGACAACCTTTTATATCTAATGTCCGTTACATAAAGAAAAATTGTTCTCATTCCCGACCGGCTCTGTGGACTATGGCACCAAGCTTCTATCATACAACTTAACGATTTCGAATTGTCTACTCTCCAGAATTGTGTATGTCGGAGTGTGGTTTAGTTCGACACTGGGGCTAATTTCTATCAATCATTCGCAGTTGATTCTTCTCTTCGACTTGAGTTGTATTTCTTCACTTCGATCTGGTTGGGTCGAATTCTGTTCTCGGCTGGGCTTGATTTTAACTTCTTCTTCTTCCGTCCAGTAACTCTTTGGCCTTGTCTTCGACTTGGCTGCAACTTCTCCGCGGCTTTCGAGTAATCTTCTTCTTCGTCGACTCAGATAGAACTTCTCTTGTCTTTGACTTGGGCCGGAAGGATTTCTTGTTTTCGACTTGGGCTGGAAGGATTTCTTGTTTTCCGACTTGGGCTGGAAGGATTTCTTGTTTTCGACTTGGGCTGGAAGGACCCCCCGCCGCAACCCAGCCGCAACCCTCCGTCGTCCGAGGTGATCTCTTCTCGCTGCCGTCCGGGGCTGAACTCACTTTTTGTCGATTGGGGTCCTGCTTTTATTGACGCCGCAGCAAACCGGGGTGGGTCTGTCGGCGTCAGGGCTCTCTCGATAATCCCAAAAGTCGCATTAGTTCTGATTTCCCATTATCGCTATTATTTTCACCCCTACTTCCTCACAGTGCCTCTGGGGGGAGGACGCATACCCATCTCTCCCGGTCTCTCGTATGTCAGGTGACCGTTTTCGACCAATGGTTCTTGATCGAGCATTCTCCCTCCTCTTTCCGCATATCACGTGACCGCTTTCGGCTAATGAGACTGTGGTGGGACGCCTCCCGTCTCCAATCGGGCGTGGCTTACATCGTTCTTGTTCTAAAAAAAACAAAATCTAATTTGGCCTTTTTCACACGTACGAAAAATGATAATCTTGGCTTTTTCTCACCTGGGTTCTGTCAAAACAGCCTGCCGCTAATTAGATGTGACTTCAGGAAAGAATATTGGCGCTATCTGTGAGCCGAGACAATCGTTTTCTTTCCTTCTTTGTTTTCGGTCAGACCTGATAGTCAAAAATCTTAATTATCTGAATTGAAAATGTCTTCACTACATCATCGTGGGGTTCCAATTTTTAACAGGTCAGAATCTGTATACAGTTCCACCGGTCACCACCTCAACACAAAAAAAAACCCACCTTTCCTCCGATTAAAATTTCGTTTCCATTGTTCAAAAAAATCTTTATTGTTTCAGCCAACCTTAACAAAACTTCCATCCTACGCGGACACGGAATTAGTTCAAGTGCTTGACCTGATAATTTTGACACTTGTTAGGTGCTGGTCGCATGTGTGTGTTTTCGCTTGTGACCGGGTTTTGTTTTATCTTTCTGTCTTTCCTCTTCTTTTTGTTTTATTTCATTATCTCTAAAACTCAATTTCTTCAACCAAATATAACAATTTCTATTTCCCTGGATTTCGGTCAGGTAATTTGACCTGATATATTTTGACACCTGTCTTGTCTTAGTTTTACTTATGACCGGGTTTTGTATCATCTATTCCTCTTTCTCTTTCTTTTTATTATTATTTTTTTTTCTTCTTCTCTTTGGATCGCCTAAATACAGTTAGAGAATTATTCTCAAAACTCAATTATTCTTCGTTTCTAAATAACTAACAACTGGTTAATAAACCGAATAAAAATTAAATCATATTTCTATGAATATCTCTTTTTAGTCTTTCTAAAAATGCAGGGTGCCACAGTTGTTTACTCGTATCGGGTTTTTTTCTTTGGGCTTCAAACCAGCATCTGCGCGATTTTTTCGGCAGAATTTCATGTTTGTAGCTCTTTCTTTTTTAAAACCTTTTTTTCCCTCGAGATTGATTTGATTATTGGCAAATAAAAAATTCGAGGGTTTTTCGAAATGAGTCTAGTCATCTATGTTTGTATATGTATATATATATATATATATATATGTATAAACATATCTATCTATCTATCTATCTATCTATATATATATATATATATATATATATATATATATATATATATATATATATATATAGTTGCGTTGATGTGAGTTTGTGATCCTGGGTTTCACGCCCTTAGCGATCGTCAGACAAACTGATTAATTTTGAAATTTTATGGTTGAGTATATCGGTGTTTTTATGGAAGTGGGAGTAAAAATTGTCGTCGGAACGACACTCATGCGTACGCAGACATACATACATGCATGTTGACGCATTGCAACTTACACAAAGATAAACATATATGAACAGTGTTGGACTGGGCGTATATACGCATTCATGCATCGTTGCCTGCGTACGCCCGCACTTGGTTGCTGTATTCACTGTTGGAATTATGTAGTAAGTTTTTTTCCAAGTGTTGGTGTTAACAGCCATATTGAAAGGCCGATATTACATAATAATTAAGTACTCTTTTCTTTGTTTCTATCAAAATTTACCTGTTTTTTAATACCTTGTCTAATCAAGCTTAAAATATTTTAAATTCTGGTAAGTTTTATCCATTTATATGACTTGAGTTTTACTACATATTATATATATATATATATATTCAAGTGATGCAAAAAATAAAGCTTTGTGAAATTTAAACTTAACGAAGTATTTCTCACTCAAAAATTTAAAAATGTAGCCTTTTCATATGTGGTTCACAAAGAGGAAAGGCGAAGGTTGAGAACAGGTTCAGTTCATGTGAACCTGTTGAAAGTTGGGAAAATTTGGGTAACATTTTGTGTATCAGGTGATAAAAGGTGACATTTCGGTATTAAAGCTGACTTCTTTCCACAGATTAAGCTGAAACTGACCTCCGATAACATTTCCGCAATTTGATATTAAAGTTCACTTTTAATTCCACCCGCTCACATCCCGGCACCGCGATCGCCATCCTCTCTTTGTATTCCCTTTCTCCCTTATGGTGGCGGTGGTGGTGGCCGAGATGGCTGTAAATCAAAGTGAGTTTGACGAGTCCATTTGCGCGAATTTGTGGACAGCTCTGCGTAACGGAGAGTGTCCATAAACTTGGCCAAACGAGGCTCAAACGGGATTGACACCGACTAGATCTGGCAAAGCTGGTTTCATCGGCCTGGCGGATGTTTTGTATGTCAAGGTACGCCTTGGTTACGCTAGCCCGACTGGCACTGCCCCATTCCTCCAGTTTGGCCGTTGTAAAATGACCAAATTTGATATCAATTTTTAATTTCAACATTGGATAACATTTTTTCTTTTCCATATTAAAATGATCCATAACATAGTATTTTTATTAAGATGCTCACTGGAGCAATAATGAAAATGTTTTGAACTTGAATCATAAAGGAATTTACAGTTCATTTTGCTACTTAATAATCTCACCTGATTTCAGTATTCAATGTGATAGAAAACCGAAAAGAAATTCACATTATACAAGGCCCAAGAGTCACTCGAGTAGGAGGAAGAGTTTATACACTAGGTTCTATAGCCTTGGATGGCAACTGGTCTAGAAGGAGGACAATTATGAATTCAAAACCTGAAGAGGGTTGTTTAGGGACCTTCGTGGCACACGATGCAACAGGTCTCTTTATTGAGCTCTTCAAAAAGTGTGATTGATTCTGCACAAAACCTTGACCACTGTAATCAAATCATATGTGCAGTTTGTCAGGCTGACGGTTCCTACGAACTGAGTGGTCTGACCCTCATACGTCGTAGTGACAAGTGTCGCGGCGAAAGCGGTTCGGCAGGGATCTTTAGCTTCCTTCCGCCTCCTAGCCGGGCTTAGAAACCCTGGTAGGCGCGGGTCAACGAGTCGCAACGATCTACGACGGGAGAGTATACGATGGGTAAGATAATGGTTAACATATGACTTGAACAGGTTAAGATTGTAGCAATCGAGGAAGCATTCTCTTGGGTGTTGGTTTCACAAAGCAGCGATTTATGGGAGAAAGCTGCTGGAGTATGAGGGGAATGAAGGTGGTTCTCTACAATGGGCGTGGCATGGTGATTCTTAACAGTTATGGTTAGAACTAAGGAATGTAGTTCAGCTTTCCATGGAAATGGCACTGGAGCAGCGAGATGCCTGCAATGTTTCGTCTGTTGCAAAAGGATCTTATTCTTGTCAAAAGGTGACTATTAGGATACATATGTGGCTGCTCTTGTGTACAATTTTGATATCAGGGCGATTGCTCAACAAGCGCTTGTCAGTTAATTCAATACGAGGATATCTAGTGACGATGAAGGTTAACACTAAACATGAAGAGATTAAGATTATGGTGATCGGGTAAGCATCCTCTTGGGAGTCGGTTACATAAAGCAGCGGTTTGTGTGCGCGAGTGGTTCAGGGAAATAAATTGTTCAAGTAAAGCTGACATTTCAATGGAATATGAAGGGGATGATGGGGGTTTGCTAAAATAGGCGTGGCATGGCGGGGGCCTAGCAGTTAAGGTTAGAACTAAGGAAGGTAGTTCGGCTTACCATGGAAATGGCAATCGAGGAGCGAGAGGCCTTCAATGTTTCGTCTGTGGCAAAAGGTGACCATCTGTCAGGATGCATATCTGGCTGCTCTTGTGTACAAGTTTGATATCAACAGGCGCTTGTCAGTCAATTCATTACGAGTATCTGATCAGTTTCTTTGGAAATAGCGATAGTGCAGTGAGAGGCTTACGACGTTTCATCTATGGGAAAGGGGTTTAAAGGTGGGAAATAATTTGTCACCCACAAGGTCACCGACACACTATCGAGACTGGAAAGTAAAGACTGGTATCTCCTGCCCAAATATAGCAGCGGTACTTCAGTTTTGGCCTGATCTGGATATTCACAAATGATCGAAGTATACTCTTAGGCAGATCATTTATGTAAGTTAGAAAGAAGGCGATACTGAGAAACGAGTCCTAGGGGACA
This sequence comes from Acanthosepion lycidas, assembly GCA_963932145.1. Taxonomy (NCBI): domain Eukaryota; kingdom Metazoa; phylum Mollusca; class Cephalopoda; order Sepiida; family Sepiidae; genus Acanthosepion; species Acanthosepion lycidas. The sequence goes on along the minus strand of OZ010592.1, from coordinate 85,232,168 downwards.
ACTGTATTATCCACTAGGGCGTCGGAGCACTGGTCCTTAACAACTACCTTCATGGACCTACCTGTTAGAAAGGACTTGATAATTGAGAAAACTTTTCCAGTGATTCCACCGTCCTGGATATGACAATAAACTACACCCGCGTCCTGGGTAAGGCAATAAAGTACATTCAACAGCAAGGCCTATGATCAGGAGGTTTTGAGGAGCGTGTAACCACCTCCTAACTGCTTGTGTTTCCAGGTCCACCTTGACCCAGGGTGGTAGCATTTAAAATTAGTTTTATTCATCTCTACAAAAATGGTTACAAAGCATTCGTCCATTTTATTAACATGGGTACTGTCCATCTCTTCATAGTAAATTTCTGGTCTGCTCTTGGAGAGTTCATATCAGTTTCTCAGTAACTAACCAATTTAAAGAAAAAATGACTATTTACAAGAATAATTTTATATTTGCAACATTCTTAAAACTAATACAATCGTATTAAAACTAGTGTAATGCACAATTATTCGTTTACTAATTTATAAATAAATAAATACGAAGAATTTTTTATTCATAAATTTATAAAAAAAATTAATAAATTATCAAAATATATGCTTATCTACCATTTTATAAAATTCGGATTGATTGGCAATCAGTGGATGTTTTGCCAACCATTCCAATAAACACTATAAATAGCGTTTATTATTTTTGTTGTCAATTCTCAAGAACAAAGAAAATGTATAAATCCACTTTTATATGTTACGTCTTATCAAAATTTTAATCATTGCTTTTTAAATCAATAAACATTTCCGTCGAGTGAAGGTAGTTAAAACTAATAGCGCTGTCTAAGGAAAAAAAAACTTTTTAAACGAATGTTAAACGTTACCGAAATATCTTTATCTTTCCAGAGGCATTTACAACGTTCATTCAACTGCAAGAACTTGAACTGCCGTTAAATGGCATGAAGAGTTTGAAAGTAAAATATGGAGACTTCCCTTACTTGCAGGTGAGATTTTATATTGTCTAGGGGCAATCCTTCATTTAAGCGGCGTAAAATAATGTCAAAGTTCTGCTTCACTTAAACAGCGTAAAAAAAACTATCATTTTATATCTTTAAATGATTTTTCATCGTGAATATCACTATGGCCAGAACTCCATTGGCCATGTTGGAATTTTTGGATACCCCAGTACTAGTGAGCCAGCCAAAATGAGCTGACTCATTTTATAGTTCACCAATAGAAGGGTTAACCAATCAGAAGGCTCAAAATATTCAATGCGACGTGTATAAAGGCGGCCATGTTTTTCCCGAATATTCACTGCCAGCCTTTGATATCGAAGACTGAAGAATTACAAAACAGCTGCTGGTGGTATTGGTGATATAGTCAGATTCAGTAGAGTGTCTGACTCGTGAGTGTTAATCTTTAACGTTGTTTCATTGAACAGATTACGTACTGCGCTGGATTCTATATACATAGGCTATGGCGAACAGGGTCAACAGGCCACACTGATTTTCGGTGGTATCGAGCGAAGTTTGAGAACGTGTTTCATAGTTGAGATGCTGGATCGGTGAGTTGAGACTCTGAAAGAGGCGACTGTGCGGCATATTCCGCTTGAAAGCCATACCGTTTCAAATGGCTGGGCTTCTTATGTTGACATTGAAGACATCAGCCGCTGGATATACTCTCATGATGTCATTATTCATCAGCATCATTACGGGCGGGGAGGAACCCGAAGGAGGCTACGCCGAAGGGCGGAGTCTCCTTCGGGGAAGTAGACCGGCCCTGAACCCGTTTATACGAGTTCAAAGGGCATATTTTTGCCCGAGCCCACGGGTGACTAAATACCGTTCAGTCCGAAGTCGGGCGACCGGCTGATTGGTTGAACTCTCTGCCTACGGGCGAGGAGGAACCCGAAGGAGGCTACGCCGAAGGGCGGAGTCTCTTTCCGGGAGGTAAATACCGTTCCGAGGACTAAATACCGTTCCGTCTGAAGTCGAGAGTTCAGTCTGAAGTCTGGAGTGAAGTCCGTCAGGAGTCTGTCAGTCAGTCAGAGCGAGCGAGTCAGTCAGTCAGTTGAGTCAGAGGCAGTCCGAAACAGAGTCGCGTTCAGACAATTACTACTAAACCTGATTGTTCGTACTAACACTTTCTACTTCTCTGTATATATTCCTGTTTGTAATATATCTGTGTTATTCCATATCCGTGTTTGAGTTCTTCTTTATTGGTTCTACCTTGGACTATCACCGTGGTACAAGGAACCGGATCATAACAGAAAGAAAGACAGAATACTGGAGAAGAATAGAGAAAAAAGAAAAGAGAAAAGATAAGAAATGTGAATGGTTGAACAGAGAGAAAACGCAAAAGAGAAGAGAAGGGACAAGAGAAGAGACAGGTGAAGAGAGAGGATTGGAGAGGAGAAAAGAAAGAAGAATGACGGGAAGAGACAGAAAAAAGAGAGTAAAGGAAAGAAAAGGAAAAAAATAGGGGAGAGAGAGAGTGAGTATAGAGGAATATAGAGAAGAAAACTAATGAGAAGAAAAACAATATAGGAGGAGGGAGACGATAGGGTGAGAGAGAGAGAGAGAGAGAGCAGAATAGAGAGATGATATGAGAAGAGAGAGAAAAATGAAAAGAGAGTGCCAAAGAGAGAGGAAAAATAACGGAGAGAGTGGAGAAAAGATAGATAAGAAAGAAAGGATAAGGGAAGCGATAAAAAAAGATATGAAAATAGACTTCCTAAATATGTTAAAGTTGTTAAGCAGTTCCAATGGATCTTGGCATGCAACTTTATCGAACACCTTTGCACAGTGTATAAAACATTGGTACATGTCCTTCTGCATTTGTATTGCTCTTTCTGGTAACATTCTGAGCAAAAATATCGTATTCCTTACTTTCAATGTCGTTAACGAACCCGTACTGTTCTTATCAGATTTTTTTCCTCAGGATCATTACATTCGCTTACGCGCAAATACTAATTAGGAACGTATGAATCTATCTCTTCTCTCCCTGACATGACCTTTAACCTGATCTGCAATCACGCCCATTTCCATAACAAGAGAAGTTTTGAAGGCCAGGTTTCTAGCCCGACATCCAAATCCGACTGTTACGCCCGATTAAAATCTTCCTAGTACCCAAGTACTACCTTATGTAAATAAAAGGAAGTGAAGTAGATTAATCCATATTTTAATACTGTTCTCCCAATAAAAGACCCAAGAGCCACTCAAGCTAGAGGATTACGAAATGAGTTTGTTATATGGACGTAAAAAAGGGAAAGAAGAGAACAAAAATTGCATACTATGAGGATGCATATAATAGATAACTGTTGAACCGAAATTTGAATTGGATGCTTCACGATTGTAGTGATCGGGAAAGCACCTACTCGGGAGTCTGTTCTACAAAGAAGCCTGTTCTTAGAAAGAAGCTGCTCGAAGGAAATTTATGTCTTACCAACGGGTTACGTAGGGAATGGGAATGGTCTTAGCCATGGTGCACACGGATGAACGGCTCTGAATGATAAATCGGCCAGGTTTGTTACTTTCTTTTACGCGCAAAAACGCTTAGCAACCAGTCTATCGCAGAAAGAAACGCCAACCTACTGTAGGTAAATCTTCTGCCAAGTCAGTCCTGAATCGAAAGAGATATGATCGACCAATCGTGTATCACGCATGGCACTTAAATGACTGACATCGCGTGGTGGATCTTAATTATAAAGGGAATGAAATGGTGGAACTAAAGAATGTACCTCGTCAAAATAGTTGCCATGGAGACAGAAAGAGATTGACAGTAGACTTGCAATCTTTCTTCTGTTGGAAAGGGGGGTAGGGTAGAGTAGAAAATAAATCATCACCCACAAGGACGCTTTTGAATTCTGTCAATGATGGAAAGTAGGAATTGGGCAGTTCCAAACGAGATATGGCAGCAAGACTCCATTTATTTTGTTTGATCTGACTCTTGTAAAGATAGAGGTACTTTCTGAAGAAGTCTACAGAAATTACCATTTTTCCAGCATCTTTAACGATGAATCGAATATCTGAGTTCTACTTTAGGTCTGAGGTGAAGTTGAGACATTGAAAGCAAGGAGCCTTTTTGAGTGTCTTATGGCGGGCATTCAAAGAGGTTAATCACTTAATGATATTCTACCCTTGAATCATTTTCGAATGAACGTTATGTTGAATGGATCTTCTTGTTGTTTTCTGTATCTCTTCAGTTCGTAGGCGATCATGGCCTTCTAAAATTTCCTGTCCTTTGTAGCTCTTAATAAATTTAGTTTTTTGGGGGGGTCATCTCTCCTAAACACTGTTCCGCCATTTTTTCACTCAAGCTCACAAAGTTCGTTATGCATTGCGCTCCTCTGTCCCCCTTGCCTTCAATCTGTCCCGTGAGCATCAAATTTTCCAAGCCCACTTTCCTAATAAAGTACCCCAGAAACTGTCTCTTGTTAAGTATGTGTCCTTTCATTTCCATTCCGTCCAAAACTTCGTCGTTGCTCACATGTACGTTCCGTGGTATTCCCAGTTCTGTAGAAGCATATTCCTTTTGTTTCAAGTCTCTTTTTTATTTGTGAGGAAATTGTCTTGCATTCACATCCATATAGGAGGACTTATATTCCGCTACAGTTCAGTACCCTATTAAGAAACAGAAAAACATTCATTAGAAACAAAGAAAAGGGTTGATTTGTTACATTCAATAATCATGTTTTTCGGTTGCATTCCAAGAGACGTGCTATAATTAGCGATTGCATACTCATTTATTATTGTTAACGAAAGGAGCTTCACCAAGACATTCAACACAACCCATTCGCCACAACTCATTCACCACAACTCATTCATCACGATTTAATTACCACAACTCATCCAACACAACCCATTAATCACAGCTCATTCACCACAACTCATTCATCACAGCTCATTCACCGCAACTCATTCATCACAGCTCATTCATCACAACTTATACACCACAACTCATTCACCACAACTCATTCATCACAGCTCATTCACCACGACTCATTCATCACAGCTCATTCACTACAACTCTTTCATCACAACTCATTCCTCACAGCTCATTCACCGCAACTTATTCAACACAACTTATTCACCACAACTCATTCGCCACAACTCATTCATCACAGCTCATTCACTACAACTCATTCATCACAACTCATTCATCACAGCTCATTCACTAAAACTCATTCATCACAGCTCATTCACTAAAACTCATTCATCACAGCTCATTCACAAACAACTTATTCAACACAACTTATTCACCACAACTCATTCATCACAGCTCATTCACCACAACTCATTCATCACCATTTAATTACCACAACTCATCCACCACGACCCATTAATCACAGCTCATTCACCGCAACTTATTCATCACAGCTCATTCACCGCAACTCATTCGCCATTTAAATTATTTATTTAAAAAAATTATAACATAAATATGTTATAAAATCACTACAAAAATAACCATTTTGTTTCAACACCCTCGGTGTCTTATCAAGTGATGATGTTGAATGTAAAATAAATGGTTTTAAAAGTTTCAAATTAATCAACGATCTCTCTCTCTCTCTATATATATATATATATGTATATTTCGGCAGCATGTTTTCATTAAGACATGTTTCGTTGAATAGTTTAGACATGTTCTGTCTACTTATTTTCGATAAGATCTTTACATACTCGCAGATAAGCTTTTTGGTGTCATTATTGTTTATTACAAAATAAATATTGTAATATTCATGATTGTCAAAGACAAATTGTTGCGTTATCTGAAAGTAAATAATAAGTTATAAACAATACCCTGATGATGAAACTGATATGTCGAAAGTACTTGGAAATAAAAGAAATATGCATCAACACGGCAATTTTCTCCTGTACTGCAATATTATCGAAAATAAATAGACATAGCGCCTAAACTATTCAACGAAACATATCTTAACATATATATATATATATATATATATATATATATATATATATAAGTAACGAAAATCTTGGTAATCCATATGGATAATCCCAAGGAAAAGGATGAAATCCTGAGAGCTCAGTGTTAAGTCAGAGCGAATAGTTTAATTTAAAGAAAAACAGACCACTTTAAGGCTCCATTTGTTATAATTTATTTCACCAGTGAATTTTAGTTTTCTCTGGATCTTCAGACTTCCCTTTCAAAGGTGAAACGAAAATTGAATTTAAAATTCACACTTTTGACGAGCAGTATTAAGTTTATATAAGTTGACATAGAAGGTGGTGAGGAATAGTGCGAGAGACATGGTTGAGTTTAGAGAGGGAAGGGAGAGTTTTAATTTTCTTTTTTTTATTACAATACTAAATATTGAGGAAGGAGGGGGCAAGGATCAGACATTAAATTGACCTATTTAATCGGTCAACTCAACGGAAATGATATGGGACAAAGGAAAAAGGGAAAAAAGGGGAAGAATATATACATTAAGACATGTTTCGTTGAATATATATATATATATATATATATATATATATATATATATATATATATAAGACACCACAAACTCGCTTTCACGACGCTTGACGCTAAATTTGAATGATAACTCTAACATTTTTAGGCATTTAAAACAACATCCCTGACCGCATACACAATTCCGGAAAATCCTTGTTGAAAACACAACTATACTTAAACATGAAAATAATAAGCAAAAACTAAAATTTCTTGAAGCTGTATACATAAAACAGTTGTAACCTAACCTGAACAAAATAAACTATGAAATCTCCGCAAATATTCTTAAATGCCTATAATTGGTAACGGAAGCGATTGGTTTATACCAACGGTTTCCCATACTTAATTCTTCTCGAAGTCACTCTCGGGTGGTCATGTGTGACGTCATGAGCTGCGGTGCGATTTTCGCTTCCAGCGTCTTATATGCACGAGTTTGTGGTTGCTTGGAAATCTTCCATATAAACAGAAACAGACTATCATCACTGTTTTGTCCGTGTATTGCTTCATATACTGTAATGTAATTGACATCTTTGATAATGGCTTATGTAAGCCGAAAGCTTAGATAGGATTAAATAAAGAAATTTAAATGAATATTCTCATTTTCTGTGTTTGATTTTAATCCATACAGCACCTTGATCTTTCCTTTAACAACCTGCCAGGAAAATGCCTTAAATCTCTGGGTCTGATGCCAAATCTCCTCACCTTGAACTTAAGTGGCAACAGCATCACCGAACTTCCAGTAGATTTTGCCAAATGCTTCAAGTTGCCCAACAAGTAAGTCAAGACTCTATTCAAACTGATTATACGTCATTGAAAAATTTTGGAGCTTTTAAAATGCTATTGTAATTATTTTGTTGACTTGTGGGTGATTGGATTAAGTAAATACCATGAATTTATTATTACATTTGGCTGGATTTTCTTTTCATTTTATTTTGCTTTTGCTTCTTCATACCTACTAGTAATAGACATAATAGTCTGAAGTTGTCCAAATTTATTTTATTAACTTTTTGTTAGTTTTTATTTTCATCTCATTATGCTTGTTTACGTCTTGTAGTAGCAGATATAATAGTCTGAATTTATCCAAATTTCTCAGGTGACGCTTTGTCATTATAAAATGTCGGCTAGTTTTGTAGTGAACAAAACAAGATCTAGATTTAAAATTCAAAAGCTAAAACACTGACTCATTGATTTTGTTAGAAATTAAAAAGACTCGAATTTACAAACGTTGCTTAACACACACGCAAAAGCGAATCCAAAACAAAACTGATGAAATTTCACACCTTGATGGGAAATGTTTTTTTCGGCCAATAGAAAACCAGGAAACATTTAAAAACAAAATTCAAATAATCTTCAATTCTCAGAAACAAATTGTTTTACGGACCTTTTCGCGAGCCGACGCGAAATGTGTTCATCGTCCAATGGAAAGGCCCGAATCATATCCGGGAGTTAATTCCTAAATGACCTTATCAAGCCCAACAAAATAAAAGACGGGCAAGTTCGCCTGTCACCAGAGAGAAGGAGACGAACGTATTAACACGTCCCTTGACAAATGTCAAGCGATCGTTATTATTATCTCTACCCTTCTCCCTCACCTCTTTTATACTTGATAAACGAACGGAACATTTTAAGACTGAGCGATTACTTCAAAAACATTCCTACCCTACGATAACACTTATACATACATCCATCCACATATACGTTCCTGCCTACGTACACATAAACTCATTCTTGCAAGGACTACTACGAACATTTTGACGACCTTGTATCAACCAAAATACATTAATTTTATTTGTAGAGACCTTAATTGATTTATATTAGGTTGGTGCAAAAATAATGTCGTTTTTTGACGTTACGTCAAAAAAAACGACATTATTACGTCATTATTTTTGCACCAACCTAATATGTATATAAATTTGTTGTTTCTCTTTACAATTTAATTTTCTTGTTTTATACCCCCTCTTATGGTGGGCTATCTAACTAACAAGGCCAAATCAAACTAATCTGTTTCAACACTCATACACTTCACTATAACTGATAACCGACTATAGTTTTTTTTTTCTCATCTTTATTTTTGTTTGCTTATGTACACATAGTAGTATTAGACATAGCAGTATGAAGTTGTCGAAATTTCTTAGGTGACGTTTTGTCATTATAAAGCATTAGCTAGTCCTTTTTGCCATCTTATTTTTCGCTTATTTACACATACTAGTCCAAGACGTTTGTTAAATTTGAAGTGATTAGATCACTGTATATACTAGCATATCGTGCGACATTGACGGTCTAATATTGAAGTTAATTTGACTACACTAAATAGATATATAGTTTTCTCAACAGCGTAGCCAGGGACAACAAGTAGTACATACAGTAATTTTATATTTCGACCCCCATAAAATTTGCTTCAAAATTTGGTCTTCAAAAATCGCATGATGAGCAATTATATATATATATATATATATATATAATTATTTTTAAAAAATATGATTCCATCGTTACATAAGAGTTCTCATGTTTCAAAAACAGGAGATAAAAACTTAATTTAACTGTAAAAATTAAATGGAATTAAAGTATCAAGCTCTGTTTCATAGGCTCTACTTATGTATTGAGCACTGTTTTTTAAAAATAAAAACAAAAATACTTAAGAACTTCGGATTATTAACCTAATGGTTCTTCTCTATTTTTCTATATATTTGCATATATATATATATATATATATATATATATATATATATATATATATATATAATGAAAATCCTTCTACATTTCATTTTAATTCACAATCATTAATCCAATGTAATCTTAATTCCTATTGTATGAAATATGCTGCTCTGTTTAATTAAAACATACTGTGGATCAGTTTTAATATTTAATCTTTAATATTTTATATCGTATTAATAGTATTCACTTGGATTATATACCAACGGATTATTATATATATATATATATATATATATATATATATATATATATATATATATATATATATATATATATATATATGTGTGTGTGTGTGTGTGTGTATATAATGGTGATTAATAGAGAGTAGTTTAGTTTTTGAGGCGTTAAAGTTGACCAGCCAATACTTGCCCCAATTAACAACCGAAAACCAGAACTTAGGGACATACTCTAGGCTGCGGTAGTTAAGAATAGGCATGATAGAAGTAAAAACTGTCTACAAATACTAAGGAAACAAGTACAAATTGCCGCTAAAGAGCTTAGTAATCACCCCGATATAACTGTTTAAAAAAAAACGACAAAATCAACATCGTCGTCGTTCTAAACAAATTCAGCTACAACAAAAAACTAGAACATATACACCATAACCACATATTTAAAATTAATAAACTCATCACTGCTAATGATGCCAAACAGTACAGTTTGAATCTTTCTAAAATTGTAAGTGATTATAGGCCTGGTTTCTATACGGCAGTAGAAAAACACATAAAAACATGACTGTCTTCTCTATCTTTTTATATCGCAAATACCCACTCTTGTTTATCAGTTAAGAAAAATCATAAACCAACTCATCACATCATACATTCCTAGTAAATATACCATAAAATCCACTCTCGAAGTAATTCAAAATCTAAAAAGTGAAAAACGTAATAATGAAACCATAGCCTCACTTGACGTCGAAAATTCATTCAACTCTCAACATGATTATTGATATTATTATAAGGAACATATAAGATAATCTTTCCCTACCTCCACTTAAAACTGAACTTAGCATTTTACGAAAACTACTGCTAACTTTCTCTACCGAAGTCCCATTCTTCGTTGCTTCTTCATAAAAATATTATGAAACAAGTAGTAATTGTCTTGCCTTCTGTGATTCTTCAATTGAAGCCTTCAATATCTGCGCTTCCCTCGGCTTCGGATCCTCAGACTGAGTCACAACAAACTGTGGCATCCGGAGACATTTATATCTTTAGGAACACTACCTCAGTAAGTAAATTCTTTTCTATCTTTTAATATATTTTAATTCAATTTGAATAACCGCTAATTACGAGCTTTGGGTTGGGCACAGTTTCAAATTTATTTCCAATTGTTTTCTTCCAACAGATTCCCGTTCTAGATTTACAATATCAAAAGATTCCACAGCCATAGTTTTCTTTTTATATATTATCTTAAACAGGGACATTAATGTCAACTGGCCTAAATTAAGAAGTCCTACTGAAGAAAATTTCAAACAGTAATATTAATATCTATCTATATGAGGCATTGTAACTATTTATACTATTTACATTGTTCGAACAGTTGTCCTCATCTTTATTATCATATTCACGACATTTCGGGCGTTGTACGCTCTAGCCTTCCTCAGGATCTGTCTGTATATCTGAGATGAGGTATCGTAACTATTTACATTTTTGGGGATGTTGTCCTCATCTTTATTATCATATTCACGACATTTCGGCCGTTGTACGTACAGACCTTCTTCAGGGTCTGTCTATATATCTGAGATGAGGTATTGTAACAATTTACATTATTGAAGCATAGAACAGAATGATATATATATGTATGTATGTATATATATATATATATATATATATATATATATATATATACATAGATAGATAGATAGATATGAACGGAATGAAATAGATGAATGGATAGATACATATATTTAGATAAAGAACAGAATGATATATATATGTATGCATGTATATATATATATATATATATATATATATATATATATATATATAGATAGATAGATAGATAGATAGATAGATAGATAGATAGATATGAACGGAATGAAATAGATGAATAGATAGATACATATATTTTAATAAAGAACAGAATGATATATACAGTAGCGTCCAAAACTAAGGGACAACATTTTAAAATAAATAAATAATTGTTATAATTCTTTTTCTATCCTTTGCAAATGATTCAAATTTTAGTATGTTATTATGGATGATAACGACTACTAGTTGTCAAAATTTCAGCTTTTCAAAGTTGTTATTTCTAACAAATATTAGGTTTCAAAATTTTGTCCCTTAGTTTTGGACTGTATATATATATATATATATATATATATATATATATATATATATATATATATAGATAGATAGATAGATAAATATGAACGGAATGAAATAGATGAATAGATAGATATATTTAGATAAAGAACAGAATGATATATACATATGTATGTATATATATATATATATATATATATATATATATATATATATATATATATATATATATATATATATACACACAGTTATACACGACAGGACAAAATCTCCAACCTTTTTCTTTTTCATCTTTTTGGCGTCGGTGGTTGCAATCACAGTTCAGATGGGCTGGTCATGTCATCAGAATGAGTGATGATCGGATGCCGAAAATCCTCATGTATAGCCAACTTTTTCATGGTACGCGTAACGTAGGCTGTCCTTGGTTACGCTTCAAGGACAAACTTAAATATAATTTAATTGCTGCAAACATCCCTATAGAGTTTACCTGTTTTTTTTTTTGTTTTTATTTTTTGCTGACATATTTTTTTGCTAACATTTTACGACCGTTACAAATATCTCTATTATTTGAGATTTTCTTATCTGTATATATATTTTCCTTTCTTGTTTCAAATATTTCATTTTTCTTCAGATTGGAACATCTGGATCTCATGAACAATTTTCTTTACCATGTTCCTCAGTTATTCAACCAAAATGGCAAGATTGGTCTTTATGAAGAATTACTACCTCGTTCAATTTTGGAGGAATGTTCTGCTTCGGACCTCAGTGATTCCAATCAGAGTCCAAGCGGTGAGACAATTTGAACCTTCTTATTTCATACGCACACACATTCTCTCTCTAACACACACACACACACATATATATATTGTAAATTAATTGATTTAAAATATGTTTTTCGCTACACAGTTCTAACCATGTTTCAAAAATGGAAGCTAAAAGCTTCGAATTTAATTTTGTAATTAAATTAAAGACATTAGTTCCATTTCATCTTCAAGCGATTAATTTATAATATTAATGCTCTGTAAATTTATATTGTGCACTATTTTGAAAAATAAAAATATCTATAAGAACACCAGATTATATAACTTACTGTTTTTTCTTTATATATATATATATATATATATATATATATATATATATATATATATATGTAAGCAAATATATGGATATAGATGCGACAGTATGAAGAAAATATACGGAAAAAACAAACAAAAATCCTTATATGCAATTATGCTGTTTTAATGTTAATATGTCAACGTCGGACGTTTCGGTCTAATAAATGAATATGTCCTGAAGATGGTTTATTAGACCGAAACGTCCGACGTTGACATATTAACATTAAAACAGCATAATTGCATATAAGGATTTCTGTTTGTTTTTTCCGTATATTTTCTTCATATACATATATATAAGTATATATATATATATATATATATATATATATATATATATAGTAAAAGTAATAAATGCGTTGCTATATAATCCAAGTGGATCCTAGTAATATAAAATATTAAAACTGATCCACAAAAAGAGCTCAATGTATTTATTATAACAGAGCTAAGAAATAATATTACACAACAACATCGAAAATTAACGTTATGATATTAAACTGGAGTTATATGAAGAATAAAGTGTTAATTTGGAACTAACAGAGGACAGAAAAGGGAGTTTTATAAAAAAAAATGTTATATATATGAGGTTAGGTTCCTACTTCAAACTACTCTTCCACGATAAATTAACTTAAAAATGATATATATTTAAAAATTAAAAATAAGTCTTATATTAAATTTAAGAATATAAAATTTATAATGAATAAAAAATATATATTAAAGAATAAAATATATATGTAAAAATAAAAATATAATAAAATAAAATGAATTAAAAATTAGAAATTTTTAAAAAACTGTAACAGTTAAATTTCTAATCCCGACACATACTCAGTCTATACACCGGGGTGGAATCAAACTGACGAAGTTTTCGTCGGTTGAAATATCTGTATACACCATATGGGGCAATCTTGGATTTTTTTGTGTAATACTATATATATATATATATATATATATATATATATATATATATATATATATATATACATATAATAATGGACACTCCCGTCAGTTTCGACGTATGAGGATCTGCCAGCTTATTGATTCAGTTATGAAAGATTATGCGATAATCTTAAGTTGCATTTAAGACACGCTACTGATTTACAAAGGAGACCACATATGGAGCAGGTGTGAGAATTGTGAGATGAGATCACTTTTAGATCTTGCTCTGGCTTCTTGAAGATGATTCAGACAAGCAGATTGAAAATAGCTGAGTCCACTAAAACACGTTGATCTTCATTCTACCCGCTCCAAGGCTAAACGCTCAAGGGTGTTATGTGGTATATTAACTGCTGACAAGTTGCTTTTCTTTGTATCTTAGCCATGGGCATCCTACATTCGTGTAGCCCTGATCTAACTGGCTCTGCATTAGGATCTTGGGTATCCTGTCATCAGACATTCTCAAGACATGACCAGTCCAGCGTAACTGAGACTGTATGATAAAAGTCTTGATTCCTCCAATATTACACCTGCTAAACAAGTCTATGTTAGATGTCCTATCTTGAAGCTTAACTCCACAGATTGCACGCAGACAGCTTTTATGGAAAACATCTAGCTGGCGTATATGGTACCTGTATGGAGTCCACGACTCTGAGCCATACAAAAGGATGGCAAGTACAACAGCTCTGTAAACCCGAATTTTTGTATCCAGTCGAATCCCCTGCTCATTCTACAAGCGATGGCGAAGTTTGTCGAAAGGACTCGTAGCCTTAGCAATCCGATGCATGATTTCATCATCTAAAGTTCCACTGTAATTAACTTTGCTACCAAGATAAGTGAAAGACTTTTCATAGTTCAGGGGTTTGTCTTTTACTCTCAATGGTCTCTCTGGAAATTTGTAGACTGATGGTTTTTGTTTCTCACCACAGAATTGCTTTGGAGTAGGACAAGGTTGGTGCACAACTTCAGTTTTCTTTATGCTAAGTGTAAGACCAAATGCTTTACATGCAGCAGAGAAACGATTTATTAGATGTTGGGCCCCCTCAAAGGATGTCGCTACAAGAACCGCATCTTCAGCAAACAACAAATCACGAATAATATGCGTACGAAGGTGGGTCTTGGCTTTGAAGCGCTGATGATTGAAGAGACCACAACATATATATATATATGTGTAAGCAAATATAAATGGATATAAATCCGACAGAATGAAGAAAAATATTTGGAAAAAAAACAAACAAAAATCCTTAAATGCAATTATGACCATGCTTAAACGGAAAGCTGATCATTTAAAATTTTCAGTTATCTGTTTTGGATAACTCTTGTTTTTATGTCCATCGTCTTTGTCATGTTGAACTGATTATGTTAATTGTATTTTAATGAATATTGTCCTGAAGAAGGTTTATTAAACCGAAACGTCAAGGTTGACATTTCATTTAAATTAAAACAACATAACTGCATTTAAGGATTTTTGTTTGTTTTTTTCCAAATATTTTTCTTCATATATATATATATATATATAATATCACACATTTTAATACTCCTTCATAATCGTTATATGTTTACATATTAGTCTAAACATGTAATGTGCCTTTTATATTATGGGATGTACACGTTTGTCATTTGGGATTCTTATTTGTCTTGTTTTTATGCTGTATCTCCAGTTTCTACTTATTGGACTTATGGGCCAGTATATTCATAAACTTATTTATTTCTATGCATGTATAATATCTATGTGTATGTATGTATGTATGTATGTATATGCATGTATGTGTATGTATGTAGATATTTTTTTCTGAATATCGTATCGAACATCGTGATATGTAAATGGATACTAAATTAACCTAATTTTTTTTTGTAAATATTATTATTCATATGTACTTTTATTTATATGATTAGTCATATGTACTTTTATTTATATGATTAGTCATATGTACTTTTATCTATATTCATATGTATTTTTCAATCTATAACGTAAAAACGTAAGCGTTTCTCATACAGATAGTAAATATTATTATTCTATTATTTTGTGTATATTTTCTTAGCAGTCCTATTTTGTTGAATCAAGATTTTTGCCAATGTTTGTAGTTTTAGTGTCCATTGTTCTCTTGCGTATATAACTGAAGCTGTATTAAAACAAACAAGATCAATGGATGTTTTTAATTTAGAGATTCTTTACGCTTGACTGCGATTACAATGTCTACTTTATGACATTGTATTCAAATCAGCTTTGTAACATGAAGGCTACATGTATAAATATATATATATTATTGGTTACTGACCAATAAAGTACTCGGATTTAATATCCTTCTGGTCTTTGCAATTAATTCTCTCTGTAAGAACTACAATAAGTATTTGCAGAGACAAGCGCCTCCAAAACAGATATACATGTTAATACACACACACACGCGTGCGCGCATACTAACCGATTACTTTAAAATTAACAGGTCGCGATATCTGTCAAAGTGATGAAATTTAAATTTTTATTATTCCAAAATTTTAACACATCAGCAGATAGCTATTAATATCAACAACTGAGCACAAATAGTTATTAATTAAAAACAAGTAGCAATTAATGTATATGTCTATCCATAGCTACATAACAAAAATGTCGTTTTTGATAAAAGTTAAAAAATAACAATAAATACGTAAAAAAGGCGTATATTTTCGAAAATTTAATCACATCTCCCAGATAGCTGTAAAAAGTTGAATAATAATAATAATAATGATAACAACAAAAACGACATCATCATAATCATTATCATCATCATGGGACAAAGAATGAAGTCAGGAAATGTATTCATTCTATGCCAAAAAAATTGCTGATTGTCAGCGTTCGGAATTTAGAAAAAAAACAGAATGAGAAAAAGATCGCGACATCTATAGAGAGGAAATTATCTACGAGTTATCTGCCCTTGGTTTTAAGTAATTTGTTAAATCACGACATCTGTTAATATCAGAGAGATGAAATTTAAATTTTTATTATTGAATTATTCCAAAATTTTAACACATCAGCAGATAGCTATTAATGTCAACAACTGAGCACAAATAGTTATTAACTAAAAAATTAGTAATTAATGTACAATATTATCCAGAACTACATGTACAAGAATGTCTAACTTATAATGATTACTTGGCTTGGACATATGGGCCGATATAATCGTAAACTTATTTATTCGGATGCATGTATTTATGTGTTTCTATGTATATGTATGTATGTAGATATTTTTTTCTGAATATTGTATCAAACATCGTGTTAAATAAATGGATACTAAATTAACCTAATATTTTTGTAAATATGATTATTCATAGGTACCTTTATCTACAGGCTGATTGAAAAGTAACTCCCCATTTCAAAATACTTATAATTTATTTGTTAACTATAATTCTTGCAAGAAATGTATATGAGAGTGTAAAGTGTTGATTAGTACGTCGGGTTGATCAATTATAGAATGTACTGCTTCTCGTGTGTTGTGGTCACCAATGTTGAATGGGTTAAATAGATAATACGGCTGCGTGTTGAGAAGGTAATCAACATTCATACATAATACTTAAAACATCAAGGAAAAAGAACAATGAGAACCAATTTTGTTTAACGAAGAAATATGTATATCAAATTCAACAATAATACAAAGTAGTTGCAATATGAGTGAAAAAGGGAGAAAAAAGTAGCTTCCCCTTGACTGTAAGGAAATGTCTTAAAGAAGATTTGTCTGAGTAAATGTTCAGAGTTCAGTGTTAAAAATAGAATATTTCTTTCAGAAAATTGTTCAGTAGTTGCAACTTACAAAGTTGATTTAACTTGGTGTGTCCACTGAGAACTGGTGGTGTGTCACATAAAGTTCTGTAGTGTGTATGTACGTGCGGAGTGAGTAGGATGAAATACACGAGCGAGTAAATGAGAACTTTTGTCTCTGGGTACCTCAACTGTGGTTCTGAAATTACTACTACTGGTTTTTTAGAATGCATCCAATATTTATACTATCTGGAGAGGCTCCAAAAAGAGACGCTTAGTACATTTTTGAATATACATGAAAAATATCCTATTGGACGGAAAATGGACCAATCAGCGATTTTGTAGGAAAGATTGTTTTGAACAAAGTGTAGGAACAAATTTACTATGGTGGAATGCGATAGATAAATTTTCCTGTTATTTTTAAGTATGTATTTATTGACCAATTAGAATCGGAGAAAATGTAGGCGTGGCTCTACAAGAGGAAAGCGATTCACATGAGGTTTTATTTAAAATTCTATATGGGGCAACAGATTTTGCCACCAGCTTCTCGAGCTGCCCGGGAATCACGTGAACTGATTTTTCACGAGGAACTCTTGTGGTATGGAAGACATAAATTCTTGTATTCACCCGTCAAGTTCTTCCAAAGTCTTGCTTTGGTAGAGTAGACTTGTTCCAAACCTAAAGAAAAAAGATACAGAGTGTTTTAGTCAGGACTACTGGCGGGCCGCTCATTAATAAAATAAGGAGTTACTTTTCAGTCACCCTATATATATATATATATATATATATATATATATATATATATATATATATATATATATATATATATATATATTAAAGGTAATACAACCCTTGGTATATAATTTAATTTAATGTTTTAATGTCATAAGGTTAATATCCGCGTTTAATTTTATAAAACGTCTTCGTTTTATGACAAAAATAACTTCCATCCTTCCCTGACCACTGTCTCGTGCTTTTTGTCTGATTGACACACTAAAATGGAGAAAAAGCTGTATTAGTTATTCGACGTTTATATATATATATATATATATATATATATATATATATATATATATATATATATATATATATATATATATATGTCCATATTGACTTAAATCAGCAGATGTGACATGATATTGATTACACTGGTCAATACGATTTCGGTGCCAAGAAACAAAACACATTTTTTAGTTAATTTCACGGCGCTGCTTCAGAAAATGACCAAAGTTTTTCATGGTTAGTTACTGTTTTTGCTGTATTGAAATTGCTCATTTTGGGGGAAAAAAAGATCAATTTACGATCTTGGTTGCTCGCAAAATTTAGTTAATAAAGATCGTAGAAACCCATCAATCTTCAGTTAGGCTGAGCAATTTATGTCAGCCACCTGAAATAAATTATTTTTATAAGAAGAAAAAAAAACTTTTTTTTAAGTCAAAAATTTTAAAATAGATGTACCGAAGTTTTTTAATTTATCGCCAAAATTCAAATTAACTGATAAACTTTAGAGTCTGATTGTTATTGGAAAAAAGTATTCCTTATTACGCAGATTAATATTTGTTCGTTTAAATACGAATTGAGAGGTTTCTACGATTTTACTTTCAGAAATATTGCCATCGGTCATATATACAGAAAATAAATAATATATATATATATATATATATATATATATATATATATATATATATATATATATATATATATATATCCTTTGAAGAATCGCAAACGATATATATATATATATATATTTTAATGAATATATGTAAATATATATATAATTATTTTTAATGAAGGAAGATCTATATATATATGTGTGTGTGTGTGTGTCTGTGTCTGTGTATGTATATGAGGTAGCTCCATTTATTCATTAAAAACAAGCATACCATACTAAAAAAAAAATCCCCCAAACTTAATAAAAACGATGTTTTATCGTCAAAATCCTATATTTTTAATCCTTTTTAGAACATTCGCAATTTTGCGTCAGCAGGGTGGGGGTGATAAAGGTTATAGCAATTACCGTCTTTTTTGCTGTGAAAAACACATTAATTTGGAAATTCTTGCAAATGTCGAAAATTAACGAAAAAATAATCTGAAAATAAGAGCGATAACTATAGTAAAATTAAACCCCAAAAACCTAAAATTCAATAAAACATTTGATTACGAAATATATTATTTAAAATTTTTAAGATTACTGGGTATATATCTATAAAGAGATACAAGACCCTCGCACTAGCCCTGACTGACGACACACTATTGCGTGTAATTTTGCGAACATAATGAATGAAAATGACTTTTTCAGTGTAATTTTCGTTGTAAATCATTTTTATTTTATCTATGTTAGCAAGTTTCTTTTCCGGAAATAAATCCCAAAAGGGATTGTTTAGTTTGAACTCAAATTTATCCTTTATTTATATTTATTTTTTATTTTTAATTTCTCCCAAATTTAGACTTCTGCAAGTATGTTGATGAACTCTTACAACGAGTTGAGAACTTTGAAAATACGTCTGTCATTGGTTAGTCATTATTTCTTCGCAAGAAAGTTCACTGTCGTCACGAAGTGTACAGTTCTCTCTGTTTTTTGGCAAGCACACCATATAGAAATGCTTCAGAAATTTATTTTTTTATCATTCTTCGTCTTGCTTCTGAAAAATTCATTCACTTGCACTTTTTGTGTGTTCGATTCACCCGCATTTAGACATTGCGCTTAAAATAGTGATGAGAGTACCCTAAAAATACCCGAGATCTACCCGGAAAACATCCACCCATTTAATATTAATACTAAATAAATAAATAATTTTTTTGACAGGAGAAAACAGAACTATAGCTCAAAGAACTATAAACTGTTAAAAATTTCTTTAGAAAATAATTTAAGTCCTCTTATTTTTCGGTGAACGCTTACCAAGGAGGATTACTGACAGATGTAAATAACATCAAATGCTGAAATGTTATTGCAAATATACGAGTTATAAAAACAGCCTACCTAGGGCAATGGCGTCTTAGTCTCTTTACAAAAAAATCTCCTTGCCAACTTACGTAACCGAGCGATCTTTCCGCTTATCAAAAAATCTGGAATATCATCTTTAGGGATTGCCATCATACATACCTTGAGTTTATTATAAAATTCAGGTTGTAGAATTATTAAATATTAAACACTTCAAATACATCGGCGCATGGACCATTTATAACAAATTTAGTATACGAAAAAATAAAAATTGAACATAGAATGTGTAGCACCAGAAGTAGTTTCTCCCAACACCGCAATTTGCTACAAAACCAAAACATCAACCTGAAAAATCGAGTCATATTCTTAGAATTGAACATAGAATGTATAGCGCCAGAAGCAGTTTCTCCCAACACCGCAATTTGCTACAAAACGAAAACATCAACATGACAAATCTAGTCATATTCTTAGAATTGAACATAGAATGTATAGCGGCAGAAGTAGTTTCTCGCAACACCGCAATTTGCTACAAAACCAAAACATCAACCTGAAAAATCGAGTCATATTCTTAGAATTGAACATAGAATGTATAGCGCCAGAAGTAGTTTCTCCCAACACCGCAATTTGCTACCAAACCAAAACATCAACCTGAAAAATCGAGTCATATTCTTAGAATTGAACATAGAATGTATAGCGCCAGAAGTAGTTTCTCCCAACACCGCAATTTGCTACAAAACCAAAACATCAACCTGAAAAATCGAGTCATATTCTTAGAATAGAACATAGAATGTATAGCGCCAGAAGCAGTTTCTCCCAACACCGCAATTTGCTACCAAACCAAAACATCAACCTGAAAAATCGGGTCTTGTTCTTAAATAACATTGTTAGATTTAAACTTTTATATGGATGCCATATACCTGGCACCAAACCCTTTCAGCAATGTCTAAATAGTTAGCCATATACAACTGCTTCCTAAGATCGATGGTGAAAAAGGCTTTGAGCGAGTAAAACCAGAAAGTCTTGGTGAAGATAATATTTCTTCAAACATTGCTAACTGGCGCTACAGATTCACAAAGAAAGAACCGTACCAAATAATATAAACCACATCAATTGATGACTACCAACAGCAACAACAACTAAAATGGATAGCACATGAAACTCGAAGATAAAATAATGATATAATCAGGATGATGACATTACACACTACTTCAAATAAAAAGTTAGGTTGGAAACCCCAATCAATACTGAAAAGAGCGATAACAGTTAGTGGACTTGAGAAACGTATTTTCATGCAAAAAGTGATTTAAGAGAAAGATTTTATATATTTCAACCAAAAGCATCACTGGTTGCCCGGTCTATGAATCGTGAATGTTTCCTTGTAGGCAAAAGGCTGATACTACCATTACTATATCTGTTTTTTACTCTTGTCCAAAGCAGCATCTGTTTTGGCCATATTCAGATTTGAAGAAAACACTAACCGGTAATTATAAGAAGACCATCATTTGCAGCTGAACATTCTCCTTAATCTCTTCCACTTTCTGAATGATTCTTTTCAATGGCCAGTTTAGGTTTGGAAAAAAGCCAGGAAGTCAAACATGGGCTGACAAGTTTCTTCGTAAAATCCAGCATAAGAGGTAAAAAAAATAGGCAAGATCATTGTTATGATGTATGCAAAGGAAGGGTCAAAGTATTGGTACTTGTATTATGGCATCTCACCGACGACTTAGAAAACATAGAGAATAATTTCTGTTTATGTAGGTGCAACGGAGTCCGCTCTGAATGCTTCGTAAAATCAAGGTCCCACAACTATTAATTGTGATACACAAAATGGCTAGATGCTTTCTGGATAGACCGAATATATCTATGTAAGTGTTTAAGATTCTTGATGATATTTCAGTGTCTATTCACATCATTTTCAGAAAAGAATTCTGTAAACTCTGTTCAAAATATAGTGTCAAAAAACAAGTATTTTCATTATTGAACGGTTTTATATATATATATATATATATATATATATATATATATATATATATATATATATATGTAAGTGTTACTATATAAATAAGAAGATGGAAAAAAACTTTTTGGTGACGCCTATCCTTACTAGAAGGAACGCCTTCAGTCTAATAATGATTTCATTGATGGAATCAGTTTACTATATATATATATATATATATATATATATATACACACTCACACTCACGCACACACACAAACATATATATATATATATATATATATATATATATATATATATATATATATAAGTGAGGCAAATGCTAAGGAGAGAAAACAAACGACACAGTTTCATATCGAAAATCGATATCGGGACACTCAGCATTTAAATTCAGTTTTTGACATCTGACGTAACTAGATGTTAGATTTTACGTCAGACGTAACTAGATGTTAGATTTTACGTCTGACGTAACTTGATGTTTGATTTTCTTATGCAGATCTTTTATCATTTTCTTCGCGTTATTCTTATCCCACAGCGTATTATGATTTTGTAGGAAAAGCCGCGACATTTTATGATCCAAGACGTAAACTAATCGGAGAGGATTCCGAAATTAGTTTAATAATTAATGTCCCTAAAAAGTTTTTCTTCCTTCTTGGTTACTTGCCTATTGTATTTTAATGCGCACAAATTTATTTTTAATACATTTTTGTTTTATTTGGTGGGCGTATGTGCATTTTCGTTTCTGTATTGATTTTCACCGATAAAGAAATCTTTGCATTTATTTTATTGTATATTTCTTCGCTCGTTTGAAACAAATACAAATGCCTGGAAGAGTCATACCGACGGGAAAATTTTCAGCTTGTAAAATGAGCGTGCCTGTTATATCAAGGGATATTAATTGGAATTAAAAAGACAAAAAATAACAATTGCCATTGCATTTAAATTTTTGAAGATCAAACTTCGCTGGAAAGCAGGAAACCAGAAGAGAGTTTCACAAGTGCGACAGAAGAAACTGTTAACATAGAACTTACGGGTACATCTGACCATTTCAACTGTAAAATGATGGGACCTTTCTACCAATCTAGTTCACCGCTTAAATCCATAAAGTTTATGTATCATAGAGAAAACTTCACCAGAACAATTACCATGAAAGCATTTATAAAAATGTCATAGGTAAGACACGTGACCACGATGGGAAAGCGACTGAAACCGAGATGCCATGTCAAGACCAGTAGCATTGCTGATTCTTCTTTGGATTTTATCAAGAAAGTCTAAATATACAGCAAAAGCACCAGACCAGATAGCAATATTCAATGTATGGATAAATAGTAAATTTAGAAATGTGTAAGATACTAAATTGTAATGGCATTTTACTCAGCTTAGTTTCGATGTGGCACAAGGTCGAAAGTATGGAGTACCCAGTGAGGATCGAACTCACTACTCAGTCGTAACTAATTTGCGGGACAGACTAGCTAACCACGTCTAAATGCTTAAGTAAACTGAAGTTATGAACAATAATTTGGGGAAGAGAAAATGTCTATAGTTGACTTTTAAATATGTTTATTCTGACGATAAAAATGTCTGGCACGGCAGAGGGAAATGTTTTACAGTCATTAGCTAGGCGAGGTCGATTTTTTTACACAAATCTTGGTGTCTAGATAAATACGACATACTGATATTCAGCCGTCTTTTATTTTTAAATATCTGTTCGATTCGGTCATTGGGTTGCATTTATTGGACAATCTTGTCTGTTATTAAGATATATAGAGGGAATTGTTTTAGAATCATTAGTCAAGAAAGGTCGAATTTTTAATGTGACTCTTGGATTCTATTAACATAAATGCCAGGAACTCCGTGATATGGAAGCAGAAGAATGTTCTTTCACTTCAAATTATGAAGGATATTACTTCTTAAACTTATTCTCTCTCTCTCTTTCTCTCTCTCTCTCGTTAAACACTAAGTTATGTAGGAATACATAAAGCTATTAAAGAAATAAAATCAAAATGTCTTGTACGAGGCTAACTATGAAGGAGTGATACTAGATCAGTAAAATTTTGCATGCGCTAATTTCAACTGTTCTTATTAATAACTGCATTGTTTCTTTCCAGGTAAACTGACATCTGACAGTCTAAAGTCGACATCTGTTATATAGGAATAAACTGCTGACACTTGAGTTTGAACATAGATCGTCAGTGGGCAAACACAGGCGATCCCATTATTGAATTAAGTGGATCACTTGACCATGTGGGAAACGTATAAGTAGAAAGTAGCATGACGTCTAAAGTATCTTCTATTACTATACGGATCACCATTTCTATTCTATCCTCTATTCCTATATCTCTATACTGATCACTATTTGGTGGTTACTATTCGAGCGAGTATTATCGAGCAAGTAACATTTGTGTGAGTGCCATTCGAAGGCGTCTGACACCAGGATTGTTCAACGGCGTTACAATAGTTTGTATCTACGATTACAAAGACTTTACTGCAACGGGCATTACGAAAGTGACAACGGCACGTCAGGCTATATGACGGTCCGTATATGATACAGGTTCGATTCCTGTCAGAGGACGCATATTTTCTATGAAAATTTCTCGGACATTCAGGCCGGTAAATGTTGTTAATACTGTTTATTATAAACAGAGCATTTACTTAAATATCGTATAGACCAGTTCTGTTCTAATAGATTCTATCTGGTAAGGAACATGGCGCCTTATAGATCATATAAACCAGTTCAGTTCTAATAGATTCTATCTGGTAAGGAACATGGCGGCGTATAGATCATATAAACCAGTTCTGTTCTAATAGATTCTATCTGGTAAGGAATATGGCGCCTTATAGATCATATAGACCAGTTCTATTCTAATAGATTCTATCTGGTAAGGAATATGGCGCCTTATAGATCATATAGACCAGTTCTGTTTTAATAGATTCTATCTGGTAAGAAATATGGCGCCTTATAGATCATATAGATCAGTTCTGTTCTAATAGATTCTATCTGGTAAGGAATAGCGCCTTATAGATCATATAGACCAGTTCTGTTTTAATAGATTCTATCTGGTAAGGAACATGGCGGCATATAAATCAGTTCTATTCTTATAGTTTCTATCTGCTAAGGAATATGGTGGCGTATAGATCATATGAATCAGTTCTATTCTAATACTTTATACTCTTGCATTTTTTGTGTGTGGGACTCTCTTCCGTTTTCCCTTTTCCCTGTCATCTATAACCTTCAAAGATTTAAATGCAAAGCCAATTGCCATCTTCTGTCTTCCTGAACCCTGTCCGTTTACGTTCTTTCTCCCGACTAAAGTTTTCCTATTCTCTTTCACTTCTAGTAACCAGTTCCAATTTCCTGTCGGTTACCCAGATTAGTATACGCCTGATGAAGGCAAGAGGAAACAACAGTCGAAACGCTGTGAGAACAACAACAAAGATACGGAGATTAGTTTGAATATAAATAGTGTATATAGGTACCTCGATCTGCCTTTGAGGTACCGACTCGGGTTTTTTTTTTCTACCGCTTTTGAATTCAGGTTTTATTGTTCTTTTAAACTGGTTGCCAACCAAGGCTAGATTGCTCTACTGTTTAACCTGTGGTTGGCGAGCGAGGAGTGATGTGTTCATATCTTTACCCACTACCTAAATTGGAATTCGAACTCGGCTGTCTGAGCCAACTTTTTGCGCTGATAATCGCTACGCTATACATATATCTGTTTATTTTATTTTTGTTTTCATTTGTGTTAATTATTAATTTTTTTTTAACTATTTGTTATTTTTGTTTATTTTATTTTTATTCCATCTGTTTGTTCATTTTTATAAGTGAAGCTTTTTCTTTACTTCTTTTTAAGAATCAGACAAACCGAGTGTAGAAGAGACAGTAAAAGAGGAAAATAAACCCAATTATCAGGAAGTAAAAATAGACGCGATGCAAGGAGACGCGATGCAAGGAGACACGAATCAATTCCTAGATTCCCTGCTCAGTGAAATCGATGATGAAGAGGCTGAGTTGATGAGTGATGAATTCCCAACAGATTTCTGTAAGTTATAAAATTCTCTCGTTTACTTATTGATATATACGTAAACGCGGATGCGTGCTTCAAGAGTTTGTTAGACATTTTCACTTAAAAAAAGCTTATATAAATATTAGGTCTCTGTCTATATTTCTGAGGTGAGGTATTCTAATTATTTACACTATTTACATTTTTCGGACTATTGTCCTCATCTTCGTTGCCTTATTCACGACGTTTCGGTCGCTGTACGCTCTGGCCTTCTTCAGATTATTGGAATTTCGACCTGAACCCTTTATTTCGTCCAGTTCTAGTTTCATGTGCCATGCTTTTTCCGGGTGTCTCAGGATCATTTATCTCCCTTTAACAACACTCAAAGTTTTTGTTTACCTATATAGAATTTATCCATTGAAATAGATAAATTCTGTATTAGTTTTTCGACGTTTTTCTTTTTCATTTTTAGCTTTTACAGTTAAATTTATAATTACGATACGAACTTCGTCTATACTGGGGTTGAATAAAACTGACGAATTTTATTTTTTCGTCGGTTGAAATAAGCTTATTCCTTGAGGTGATGGATTTTATTGTATATTAATTCTCTCTCTCTCTCTCTCTCCCCCCCACCCGATGGGTATTAGTATACATATTCGATTTTATAACAACATTCCACAAAAAAAAATAAATGGCACAATACTTTTTTCCAACACACTGATATAGCGAGCAGAGTTTTGTTTCTCTTCCATTACTACTAAATCAGATTTTTCAGATACAGAAAAATCTCCGCAAAACATAGCAAATCATTCTGTATCTTCAAATTAACATTTATTTTTTGTATACTCTTTTTGACAAAATTCCCCACAAATTTTCTATAGCATTTAAATCTGTAGATTTAATGGGCCTGTCCAAAACTTCAATATTTTTTTGTTTTAAACTAGTCTTTCGTTAGCTTAGAAGCGTGTATGGCTGTGTTGTCCTGTTGAAAAATGGCATTATTGGTGTCTAGACGATTCATAAATAGGACAAGACTTTTTTTTCCAACATATTGATATATTGAGCAGAGTTTTGTTTCTCTTCCATCACTACTAAATCAGCCTTTCCAGATACAGAAAAATCTCCCCAAAACATAGCAGATCCTTCTCCAAATGGTCTTTTTAAAAACAGCTTCTTCTCCTTTCTTAAATCATACAAATAATACTGGCAGCCGCCGGGTCCGCCAGTTTTTGAGGGTGGAAATAATTATAAGACAGTTTTGAAAATTTGCATATCTGGTTTACTTCAGAATGTCAAAGGAAGAATAAGTGCATGCGCAGATTATAAAAAAACTTATGATTTTAAGCCACATGAGTCATATTTAAACATTTCATAACTGAATACAGTTACTGCAAAACTGCAAAATGCCTAGGAACCACCCCCTTAATGAAAATGAAAAAGGGCAAATTTTTGCCTATAAACTGGAAGAAAAATCTGTAAGATTCGTTGCAAGAGAACTGTCAAGGTCCCAAACAGTTGTGAGAAATTATTTAAAGGACTCTGAATCGTATGGCACCAGAAAATGTCCAAGTCGTCCACCTAAAATTACAAATTCAGCCAGACGTTGACTTTTTCAAGAAGCTTCTAAAGGACAATCAAGCTCAAGAGATCTGAAAAATTCTCAGAATTTACCCATCACTCCAAGAAGAGTTCGTCAACTTCTCCATGAATCGCCAAATCTCGTGTATCGAAACAGGAAGTCAGCCCCTGCTTTAACTGCTAAACACAAAAGATTCGCCCGACAGATATCGGTGTTATTGGCATGATTTAAGAAAGAATCAGCAGCTGTTTTCAAAAAGACCATTTGGAGAAGGATCTACAATGTTTTGAGGAGCTTCTTCTACGTCTGGAAAGGCTGATTTAGTAGAGATGGAAGGGAAACAAAACTCTGGTCGATATATCAATATGTTGGAAAAAAGTCTTGTCCTATTTATGAATTGCCTAAACACCAATAATGCTATTTTTCAACAGGACAGCGCAGCCATACACACTTCTAAGCTAACGAAAGACTGGTTTAAAACAAAAAAAAAAATATTGAAGTTTTGGATTTACCCACTAAATCTACAGATTTAAACCCAACAAAAAATTTGTGGGGAATTTTGTCAAGAAGAGTATAGAAAAATAAATGTTAATGAAGATAGAAAAACTTTAAAATCATGCATCAAACACTATTGGAATGAAATTCCATCTGAAACTCTCAGAAAACCTATTGATTCAATGCAAAACAGGTCCGTGGACGTATTACAGTTGAAAGTGAATAAATGTAAATATTGAATTTTGTACAACTTTGCTGTTAAATATAACTTTTCAAAACACTGCTATGCTTATTTCCACCCTCGAAAACGTATTTTCTTAATAATTTACTTAACTTTTTTTGGTGGAAAGAAGATATAAAACTGAATATGTATACTAATAACATTGGATCTAGGTACCACACAGAAATTTTCAAAGGAATTTGGGCAGTAATAAGAAAATTATTAACGATTTCATGTGGTGGATTACACTTATTTCCACGATTATATATATATATATATATATATATATATATATATATATATATATATATATATTAGGGTGGGGCAAAAATAATTTCGTTTTCTAATATATGTTACTATGTGAGAAAACGAAATTATTTTTGCACCAACCTAATATATATATATATATATATATATATATATATATATATATATATATATATATATATGTGTTCTTACTCTGTACTGGACATTCAGTTCTACCTGGATTCTATCCTCTTGGGAATTTATATATATATATATATATATATATCTGTGTCTGTGAGTTTCGTTAAAGACGACAGACAAGGTACTGCAATCAAGCTTTTTTATTTAATTTTCTTTTTGATTTCGAACAATTTTTTTTCTTTTCTAGACACAGAGTGTGTACAAACTATCCAAATATTCTGTAATTCTGAGCGCTTTCGGCTATACGTTTAGCCATTATCAAGTTTGATTTTATTTTTAATTTTTAATTGCGTGTATGCGCTGTGTGTACGTTTGGACATTTGGGCAGTTTCTACAGACTCTGTGTCCAGAAGAGAAAACACTTGTTCGAACACAAGAAAAATTAAATAAATGTTTAATCGTAGTACCTTATCTTTAATGAAACATGTATAAATGAAGAATTGCTGCTTAAATACACAATATATATATGCGTCTGTGTTCATATAATGAAAACATGTGAATTATGATGATGTAATTTCAGTTGGGCAGCAAAAGTTTGTGACTATGAAGACGGAAAGGGATCAGCTTGGCGAAAATTACATTCTACCTGTGTCAACATCGATTGAGACACTCGACTGTCTAAAGTCTTCCTGTTATCAAACCAGGCCAGTTCGGTTATATGATAAAACACGCCCACCATTTAGTCGACTCATTTCTCTGAGTCTGGCAAATAACAGTGTAAGTTAGAATCTGTATACTTTTTCTTTTCTTCTTTACAATAAACATGTCCGACATGCAGATGTATAGGTGAGGCTCACAGAAAAAAAAATATATCATACGAAAAATTTTGTTTTCATTTTGAAAATGTTCTGAAAAATTCTAAACATATAAGTAGAGTTAAATATCAGAATCTAGGCATTCAAAAGCACTTAAATTGTATAAAAGAAATAATCCCACCAAGTCATAGGCTTTTAGCAGACTCTAAAGAACCCACTGAGATGTCGAAATTATCACTAGTTTTATTTTATTTTAAGTTTTGCATTTTGCCAGGACATTTGAATTTGATGTTTTTTAGATTAACGTTTATTCTGAGATTTTGGCTTTACAGTTAAAACAAAATAAATAATAAAATATATGTATTTTCCTCACTTTCTTCTTTAAATAATCTTATAATATATTAAACTTAATTCAGATTAAATTTAAAATTTAAAAATGGTAATTTTTAATTTTCAATTTTATAGTAAAATTTAATATTAATTAGTTAGAATGAATTCTATTTTAGTCTAACCCTAAAATTAAAACAAGGTTTGTTGTCAAGTTTTTTGAATTCTCATATACTTGTATTTTGATTGGTTATTGCAGCTTATGTAACAGCGTTTCCCCTAGTGAGGGGTGTCTGGTTGATTTGAACCTTTTAAAACCCTTTATTATACATACAACACCATCACTTGTTAAGAAACCAGAAGTGTTGAAACAAAATGGCTATTTTTGTAGTGATTTTATAAAATATTTCTGTTATAATTTTCGAATACATTATATTCTCTACTCTGTATTGAGTACTCTTTTATGAATAGTATTTTTTGTTATTGGAATTTATTCCGTAAACACTAATCTTATATATATATATATATATATATATAGGAAAATCTATGACATACAGGGAAAAAGTTTTTGTTGAAACGCCGGTTCCCGTACGATCACCGAAGTTAAGCCACGTCGAGTCTGGTCAGTACTTTAATGAGTGACCACTTGGAAATACCAGTTGCTGTAAGATAGGGAGTACAGGTGGTGTAATGGTTAATCGCTCGAAATTGTGAATCGGAGGTCCGTGTTCTAATTTCTGTTGTGTTCATTATATTCACTTACGCGCAAATACCCTAACATTTCTCCCCCCCCCCAGCTATGGTTTAATTAGTAAGACTTTTATTACTATTATTATTTTGAAAAAAATCATGCAATCTAAAATAATTTCATCGTTTTAAGTAACCTGCAAAGGGTTGATAAGCCGTAAAAAACAGGTCAACCAATCAATAAAAACCATCGCAAAATACATTGTTAACAGAACCTGAAGGACTTGTCTGACTAATATTGTAAGCTATAATTAGCTAGAAGTATTCACTTCTACTTCTCTAGTAGTTTAGTCTTCAAGGTCGGTACTAGTTCAGCCACCAGCTGTTGAACTGTTACTTAAATGGTGGAGATTTGCATACAAATACATTTTTCCCACTTTTTTTCTGACATTGCAAATTTAGAATAAAGTAGAATTTCTGACAACCGGACTAAGAAGGCCTTCCGGATATGAGGAATTGGTTACAAAGTCTGGATATGAGGGGTTGTATTTATTTTTAAAATAAAAGAACTGAAATCAGGTTTAACATTTATTTTCAGTGTTTTATAGTAAACAAAATAAGCTAATGCTGAGTGAAATATAACGGAATTGATTTTAAGGAAAAAGAAATAAATTATGTAATGCTAATGAAAATTCATTAAATTAAGTATGCCACGTATACAAAACAAATAATGTAACGAGGATTTTTTTTAATCGCTGTTTCATGATCATTCTTTCTCTTCTAATGTCATTCTAAATTTTTTCCATATTTCGTTTTGCTTTTGTTCTTGAAATTTTTTTATACGAAAGACACTTTTTTAAGTCTGCGTGCGTTATTGTAATCATCATTGTTGAATGCTGTCTTTATTTCCATTAAACTGATAACCTTTTCAATAGCTTTTTCAATTTCAGTTTAGTTTTCATCACAATCATGGTTTTTATTTCCTTGTTCATTGTGACAGTGTGAACGCTGGAGAATAGTTTCTTTGGAAGATCTTATTTCATACAATGTTGACTTTCCTATGTTGAACTCAGCCATTAGTTACAATAAACTTTCACCAGCGTCTGGTCTGTTTAAAATTTCTACTATTTTCCGATAACTCCAAAATTGTACTTTTCCTCTTATTCCCATCATCTTTTGCACCAATAGAAGCCATTAGGTTGAAATAAGTAGAAGCAATTATTCAAAGTAAATTTCCTGAAATACAGAAATTTCAAATCAGTTACATATCACTCAAATAGTTCAAATATACACATTAAAATCCTGTCTGGATATGTGAGATTCCGGATATGAGGCCCTCAGGATATGAGGCACTCCGGATATGAGGAATTCCGGATATGAGACACTCTGTGTTATGGTCCAGGTTAGGACCAAGGAAGAACAACACGAATTTCGAGTAGAAATAACGAAGGTATATTACGCGAAATAATGATACAAGATGTGGAAGGTGTTAGCATGACTGTCAGTCTGGTTTGGAGTGAACTACTATCGGCTCGACTCGATTCGGTATCTAGCCACCCGCCCCCACGAGGGTTGCATGTGGCACAAGGCTGAGTTTAACGTGAGATTTCCCGAGCACGTAGGCTCGTCCAAAAATGCCCGTAGAAACTGTAAAAACAGAATCGGGTTGGTCAACCTCCCCGAACGAGACTCTGCCCTTCGGTGGAGCCTCTTCCGGGTTCCTCTCTGCTCAGAGGAAGAGAGTTCGACTGTCAAGCCGAGAAGCTCAGCTTGATTCGGTATCTAGCCACCCTCCCACGAGGGTTGCATGTGACACAAGGCCGAGTTTAACGTGGGTTTCCCGGGCCCGTAGGCTCGGCCAAAAAATGCCCGTAGAACCCGTATAAACGGGATCGGGTTGGTCAACCTCCCCGAACGAGACTCTGCCCTTCGGCAGAGCCTCGTCCGGGTTCCTCTCTGCTCAGAGGCAGAGAGTTCGACCGTCAAGCCGAGAAGCTCGGCTTGATTCGTCCCTCTCTCTTGAGAGGCGTAGTATACATAGTGTTAGGAAGAGTTCATTCTGTAGTTATAGGTAAGGACCCATGACACTCTGTATATGAGAGGTTCCGGATACGAGGGATTCCGGATACGAGTGATTCCGGATACGAGGGATTCCGGATACGAGGGATTCTACTGTACATTATTTCGGCAAAAGAAAAGTATTCCAGTTTCAAAAACAACAAATTAATTGTTTTTTCGTTTTGTTTTTTTTTTTAGTCATTTGGTGATACGCTTGGAGCGCCTTAGAAAATATAGGAAGTACATTTTGAAGTGTTTGTGTTAGGGAAATTACAGCTTCCTGGTTCAGCCACTTCAATAGAATCCCTGGAGACTGGTTGTGGTAGAGTAACTTCTGATTTTGGTATAGGGCTATTTGAGAATATTGTAACCGCTTCAGGTTCGGAATTTGTCGTTCCCTCCCCAGCAGAAGCGACGTGACGTAGATAAACAATCAGTTTCTTTTCCATTTTATAACCTAACAAGAGCGTGCGTAAAATCGGAATTCGCGTGAATCAGCTCAACTTCTCGTACAGTAGGTCCGTATTGTTGTTTTGATCGTAGTTTCTCATGAGCACTTTCCCAAGAAGGATCAGATCTTCCGGAAGTAGATGTTCTCTGATAAGAAAATATCCGTTCATGAGGGGTACAATTCGTTGTTGTACACAAGGAACAAATCGAACGGAGAGCGTCAGATAAAAACTGTGCCCACTACAGCTCCTGCTGCTGTGGTTGAAGACTTGCTGTCACGTCTCTTTCTTTCTCCCATATTGTATTTATTTGCATGCGAGGCCTACTTAGTAGGTCCCCATCGTCTAGCATATACGCTGATTCTTGCAGAAGTCTGACTCTCCAGTGTTCTCCCTTGTTTAGTATTTTCACTTCATTCCACAGGAGCCGATGGAAAAAACCCTTTCCCTCCATACATGATCAGCTATGCCCAATTTCATTGATGGTTACGTTTGGTGCTGATCATTTCTTGGTGGTAAGTATCAGGGTCTCCACTTATGATGTTCGCCCAGTGTTGTAGGCATCGAATGATCCCTTTCTTCACACTGTATGAATGGAGGGAATTGAATTTGAGGCATTGTCCGGTGAGGACTGGCTAGTGATATACGGATGTTTTGAAGACATTCTCTGTGCGTACATCAGGAAAGCTAGCTGATTATTATTTTTAAACCTATTGGAATTAGACCAACACTCCAATAGATAATTTGATGGAAATGTTGACGTTCTGTGTACAGAGAACATTTTTCTGTGTACAGAGAACATTTTCCAACCATATACCAACAGGATTGAGGGGATCTCCACGTGGTGTAATGGTCACCAAGCTTGTCTCGCTAGAACAATTACAACTAATTAGTGAGATCGCTTAGAATATAACAACAAGAGGAAGGCTTGGCAATGGGTTCATCATTGTCACCAGTGATGGCAAATATATACATGAAATACTTCGAGGAAATGGTTTTAGGAACGGCACCGCTACTACCAACAGTATAGCTGAGATACGTGGATGACAGCTTCACACTCTGGTCACATCAGGAAGCTGTACAAATAATGCTGGGCCATGTCAACTCAATAAGAAATTCGATCCAGTTCACAACGAAAGAAGAAAATACAATTCCACAGACCTTCACATATCATGTACATATTGTCGAATCATCGTAATTTCCTCTGTATTCCATTTGTAAGAAAGAAGTTCTAAGTTTCTTCTTGGGAACTGCTACTGAGTAGGACAGACTCCCGATAGGATACTTCTCCGATCACAGAATATTAACCTATGTAAGTCTAAAGATCGATCGTTATCTATCCGCCATATTCTCATAATATTCACATCTTAATTCCACCTCGTACGTTCATATTATGCACTTGATTCTATCTTGTGTCGTTCTTCGGCATTGTATTGGGTAAATATTCAATAAATTAAAATATTTCCGGAAGTGTTGTACACTTCCGGTGTTTGAATTTCACAAAAAAGATCTCAGTGCTACACGACCCGTATAGGTATTACCTGCATGGTTTCACTTAATTCTTTTACATGCTGTATTCTTCTAATGTATAATAATTCTAATAATTTAGAGCTTCTTGATATAACCCAAAGAAGAATTTGCAATGTTATCGGCCCTGACCGGGCATCTCGTCTTCAGTCACTTTCCCACTGTCGTAACGTAGTTTCCCTGTGCCTATTTTTTTATAAATATTTTTTATGATTATTGTTCTAGTGCGATTTCCTCTTTGGCATTTCGACTTTACGAATTTAAGCGCAGCACTAGATTGGCAGATAGGTCTCATTATTTCAAAGTTTAAATGGCTAGATGTAACCTTAAGTTCTATCGCACTTCTCGCTTGTGGAACTCTCTTCCGGATTCATGCTCCCCAGTCAACTTTAGTCTTCAAAAATTTAAATACAATGTCAATCGTTATCTTTTGTCTTCTTAATTCCTCTTGTTTTATTGTCCTCACTCTTTAATAATGTGTGTTTTCTCACATTCTCCCATGTTTCGCACTTTACAAGGTCCGAGAGACCCTAAAGGTAGAAGGTTACGTTAGGAAGCCATTTGTGTGTATAGCAGCGGAAGGTAACGGTTAACCCTAGCCTTCAACGGGTTAAGATTGTAGTGATTGTGGAAACATCTTATAGTGAGTCGGTTCCATAGGGCAGTGGTTCGTGGGAAGAAGCTGCTGCAGTGGAACTTACTTCTCACTGATGGAATATGGGGGGAATGTCGGTGGTTTGATACTTTGTAAGTGGTCTGGCGGGTCCAAGCCCTGAAGGTTAAAACTGGTAGTAGCAAGTAATGTCGTTCGTTCGAACACTTTCCATGGCTGTAGCGATAGAGTAATGACAGGCTTGCCGCATCCAACCTGTGAAAGAGAGAGAGAGAAAGAGAGAGAGAGAAAGAGAGAGAGAGAGAGAGAGGTTGGAGTGAGGAAAATAGACAGTTCTCAAATCTATGGAGACTGGAAAGTGAGGACTTGGCTGCTCCCACCTAAATATGACAACAGTACTCCATTTTCGCTCCTGATCTGGCACTTGTAAAGGTAGAGAGTAGCAAGAAGAGTCAGGTACTTGCTAGAACGGTACAGTTGGGGAGGGGGGACCATTTTAACTGCATCTTTAGCGATTGACCGTATCGACGAGTTTTACTTGAGGCCAGGTGTCAGTTTAAAGTCCAATAGTATCTCAAGGCACGGTGCCACCCTGAGGGGACATCTGTTCATCCTGACTGGTCGGGATCCAATCAGCGACGATAGAATGTAACTAGGGTTTGTTTTTTTTAACTTCGAAAGCATGAACTAGGTACTATTTTAAATAGTATTAATATTATTCGGAGATACGGCCATGCGGGAATGTGGGTAGTTTGTTACTAAGTGGCAGGGTGCGTTCTTGCTGTGAAGTTTTGACTTGGTGAGACCAGGAAATGTAGTTCGTCCGAGCACTTTCCTTAGTGGCTTTATTGCATTGTCTGGAGTGAAATGCTATTTTTTTTTTAAACAAAGAATTATTTTATGAGCCTATAATTAATATAGGATTTTTTTTTATATAAAAACGAAACTGATGTCTATTAACGGTTTAAGAAAACACTTTCTGCATTCCATTGCGAATTCTTAGATTAACGCTTTCCGCTGACATGAAGTGGAAAAATTATATTGAATCAATTGCTAGGACTACTGCTAGGAAAGTTGTTTCACTATGTCGTACTGGACAGTTTTTCTCATCAGATTATATTTTACATATTTATAAGTCTACCATTCGTCATTGCTTTGAATATTGCTGCCGCATCTGGTCTAGTGTCCCTGCTATACATTTAGAGATTCTTGATAAAATTCAAAGAAGAATCTGCGATGTCATTGGTTCTGACCTGGCATCTCGTCTTCAGTCACTTTCCCACCACGGTAACGTAGCTTCCCTATGCCTTTTTTAATAAATATTTTCATTTTATTGTTCTAGAGAGATTTCCTCTTTGGAACATCGACTTTACGAATTTAAGCGCAGTACTAGATTGGCAGTTAGGTCTCATTATCTTACAATTGAAATTGATAGATACAACCGTAAATTCTATGGTAACAGTTTCTTTCCTCGCACTTCTCGCTTGTGGAACTCAATTGTGGCTTCTTGCTTTCCAGACAACTTTCATCTTCAAAAATTGAAATGCAGTGTCAATCATTACCTTCTGCTTTCTTAATTCCTGTTCTTTTATTAATCGATTTCCTGAATAATTATTTTTTTCTTTTTCTCATTTTCTTCCGGACTCAGTAACCACTTGGGTTTTAATGACTTTATTGTCTTACTTGGGGTTAAATAATAAAAAATGAAAAAAATAGAAAATGTTGCTTAACTGTGATATTCAATTTTGCAGTTTTACGACGAGGAAGCTCTGCTAGCAATCGCAACTTGGCCCGCAATCCAAACCCTTTCCATTCATGGGAATCCACTTATAAAGAAACAACAAGTAAAGAAGCTGACTTTGCTGAAGAAAATCTTCGTCCAAAAACTTGGAATTAGTGTCATCAGGTTAGTTATTCGTTAGTTTCTATTCATTTTTTTCAATGCCGTTATATATGTAATCATTCAAGGGAATGAAAAATTGGAACTATTTATTTAATAAATCCTATCCATTATATATGTAATCATTAGAGGGAATGAAAGTGTTGTCGTATTTGTTTAATAAATCCTATCCGTTATATATGTAATCATTAGAGGGAATGAATGTTTTGACGTATTTGTTTAATAAATCCTATCCGTTATATATGTAATCATTAGAGGGAATGAAAGTATTGACGTATTTGTATAATAAATCCTATCCGTTATATATGTAATCATTCAAGGGAATGAAAAATTGGAACTATTTATTTAATAAATCCTATCCGTTATATATATAATCATTAGAGGGAATGAAAATGTTGACGTATTTGTTTAATAAATCCTATCCGTTATATATGTAATCATTAGAGGGAATGAATGTTTTGACGTGTTTGTTTAATAAATCCTATCCGTTATATATGTAATCATTAGAGGGAATGAAAAATTTGCCTTATTTGTTTAATAAATCATCCGTTATATATGTAACCATTAGAGGGAATGAATGTTTTGACGTGTTTGTTTAATAAATCATATCCATTATATATGTAATCATTACAAATAAAACTAAGTACTCTATATTAAAAGATAACAAATCTTTGCTGATTTTGTCGTCATTCTGTGTCTATTTTTTATCTAAATCCCTGAATTTTTTTTTGCTTATCCTTAGTTTTGAAAATAACACTATATAATATTCATTATTTTCATCCATAATCTTGAATTTATATTTAGATACATTTTTTTTATTTTCAATTTTTCTAGTGAAATTGTTGACGTATATTACATATGATCCATTATTGTACATAATTAGGTTACAATAAAATTTTGATTTTATAAAGCCATACTTTTATTAAACAGAAAAATTTTCGCCGATTTTGACATCATTCTGGGATTTGTTTTTTTTCAATCCGAAATACTAAATCTAAAAAAAAACACCGTATAAAATTCACTATTTTCTATCCATAGAGTTTAATGAGTTAAAATTATTCAACTTTTTAACAAGAAAAATCTCAAGTTGATGTTAAAAATTGCTGCAAAACAATGTGGACTTATTTAAGATGGAATGATCTATTATGACATATCTCTAATTTGTATTTAGATACATTGGATTTATTTTCAATTTTTCTAGTTGAATTGTTCACCTATATTGCATATGATCCGTTATTGTATTAGGTTGGTGCAAAAA
This sequence comes from Acanthosepion lycidas, assembly GCA_963932145.1. Lineage (NCBI taxonomy): Eukaryota > Metazoa > Mollusca > Cephalopoda > Sepiida > Sepiidae > Acanthosepion > Acanthosepion lycidas. Next base: position 85,193,751 of record OZ010592.1, on the reverse strand, counting down.
TAATGATGTAATAATGTCATTTTTTGACGTATTTTTAACCTCAAAAAACGACATTATTACGTCATTATTTTTGCACCAACCTAATACATAATTAGTTATCTCGAAGTCCTTGACAGAATCCAGAGACGGAATGTGATAGGTCCTGATCTGGCATCTCGTCAACAGTCACTATATCACAGACGTGCTGTGGCTTCCCTCTGCCTTTTCTACAAATATTTTCATGACAACAGATCTGACGAGCAAGTTTCACTGGTATCCAGACTGCATGAATTTGATTGGCGGCCCCAGACAGTGCTTTGTGACCCTAGCTATATTATCATAATTTGTTTTTTTTTCTACCTACATTTATATACGTTATAAATTACACTAAACACAACTGAAGGATGAAAAATTTTCGCACATTTTGACGTCATTCTGCTTTTTTTTATTCTTTTTTTTTTCGTCCAAATCCGTGAATTTGTTTTGACTTTTGCTCGTGCAAAGTCTAAAAAAAAAAAACATTATATAAAATTCAATATTTTTTCTCCATAATGTTGAATGGGATAAAATTCTTCAGCTTTTTAGCAAGAAAAATCATAAGTTGATCTTAAAAATTGGCGCAAAACATTGTTGATTTATTTAAGAGAGAATGATTTATTATGACATGTCTCTAATTTGTATTTAGATACATTGCATTTATTATCAATTTTTCTAGTTGGATTCTTCATCTCTATTGCATATTATCCATTATTGTACATAATTAGGTTACAATAAAGTTTGTATTTTATATGAATATTAACTTCTGAAAATTGAGATGTAATAGAGTGTAGAGCGCTGTATCGCAGATTCGGTGTAGGCGAGCACGAGTCCCTTGCACTGGGTCTGTTGTTACGCTAATCTTGCAAATTAGAAATCCAAAGCAAAACTTTTATTAAACGGAAAAACTTTCGCAGATTTTGACATCATTCTGGGATTGCTTTTTGTCGTTCAAATCCATTGAAATTCTAAGTAAAAAAACCAAAAACCACCATATAAAATTCACTATTTTCTATCCATGGAGTTGAATAAGTTAAAATTATTCAACTTTTTAACAAGAAAAATCTTAAGTTGATATTAAAAATTGGCGCAAGACATTGTTGATTTATTTAAGACGGGATGAACTATTATGACATGTCTCTAATTTGTATTTAGATACATTGGATTTATTTTCAATTTTTCTAATTGAATTGTTCACCTATATTGCATATGATCCGTTATTGTACATAATTAGGTTACAATAAAATTTGTATTTGATATGAATACTACCTTATGGAAATTGATATGTCGAAGAGTGGGGCGGGGCACATGTCGCAGATTCGGGTGGGGGCCCACAAGACCCTTGAACCGTCCTTGGGAAAAACACTGAAGATTTCATGAAGCACAAACACAGAGTCATATATTCGGGCAGAGAGATAAATGAAAGGGAAGTAGAACTGGATATTAATCCAAGAAATGAAGAAGTGTGTTCTAGGATACTATTAAGCATCTGATAGAATTCTTGTAGTTAAATTGAAACGAAAACCTTCTAATATAACCAATGCAGTTGTATATGCATCAACAAAACAGGGTACGGAAGAAGTAATTGAAACGTTTTACTGTACACGAGTCAACGACATGGCTCGATGCAAATCACAAGAAATCATAATCTTCATGGGAAACCAGGATGCTAAAATAAGGAAGAAACGAGATGGCGAAATAGTTGGCAAACTCGAACTAGGAATCGGCAATAAACGCATAAAAATGGGTCCAATGGCGAACGATCAGGTACGATGGAGTAATGGATAGCGGCTCGGATTAAGGAATCAGGGAGCCGAGTTCGAATTCAAGTCCAATCCATTACATTCACTTACGTGCTAATACCTTTGGAAAAGGTATGAATCCTCTTCTCCCACCACCTATGAGTAAATAGACCGGGTTCTATAGCCTTGGATGGCAACTGGTCTACTGCAGAAGGAAATGGCAACCTACTGCGGAAAAAATCTGCCTCGTCAGTCATTTATCGAAAGATACATTATCGTTTAAGCGTGTATCACGCATGACACATATCTGACTGACTGACGTGCCAATACCCTTGGGAAAGGTATGAAACCTTTTCTTATTCTCCCAGCTATGGGTAAATAGCAGGACAGGACGGGTTCTATAGTCTTGTATTGCAACTAGTCTACTGCAGAAAGAAATGGCAACCTACTGCGGGAAAAATCACGCATGGCACATAACTGACTGAATAGCAGAAATATGGTTTCAAGAAAACCCAAGACTTATATGGAAATGGGGGTGCCTAGGAGGAGAAACAAAAAACCAAATCAATTACATAACGATAAATATTCAGGATTGCAGTTACACTTTAAATCATATTCAAGGTCTTACTGAGGGAGCGAGCACCTTCCAGTGATATGCAAACTTAGAATGAAACAAAGGAATTTTAAGCGAGCCAAGGCAGCACTCAAATTGCAATACAACAGACACCTGAATAACCGAAAATTGAAGGACCTACTATGAATTTCTATTCTTATTTAGTTCAAAATGGGGCACTTAAAGAAAAGCTTTAGTGACATCAACAATGGAAATTACCCCAGAGAAAACGAGACAAGAAAAAAAGGAATGGATGTCAGATGAAATTCTCGACATGGTGAAAAGGAGATAGCAAACGAGGCCAAGTTATGGCACAGAAGATAGGGCATTGCACAAACAAATTACGAATAAAAACAAGGGGAGGCTAAAGATGAATGACTCGGCGAAAAGTGTGCAAAAATAGAAAGAAAGAGCATCATAAATAAGGCAGATATGCATAAAAAATGAGAAATGACGGGACAAAAGATGTGATCAACAACAGGATAAATAAAATCAAAAAGATAAGCGTAAAAGAAAAAATACTTAAAAAATGCAGCGAATATATCAGAGAGCTATTTTACAAAGAAAAAGGAAAATCTGCAGTACACAAAAATATGGAAGAACCGAAATATTAATATTTATGTCAGCTCCGGCAAAGTTGTACAGGAAAAACGCAGCATGACCACATGTCAACTTTAGATGATTTTGGTACTGACAATGAATTATACGATAATGGTGAAATACCGGAAGACCTAAGTAGATCCATTTTCATAGCACTGCCTAAGAAGCCAGGTGCAAATGAATGTATGCTCCATCGGACAGCCAGCATAATGAGCCGCATAAAATTTATCATCCGAATTCTGTTGAATAGAGTTTAAATATCTTCATTGCAGTTCTTCCAATGAGTCTCCTTCTTGGTACCTCAACTGCATGAATTGAAGCGTGTTACTAGATTGGGAGTTAGGTCTCATCGTTTTACTTTTGAAATAACTCGATATAACGTTAAGTTCTATTCTAATAGTTTCTGGAACTTCTCACTTGTGTAATTCTTTTCCAGTTTCTTGGTTACCTGCCATATATGATCTTCAAAAATTAAAATCCGACATCAATTACCATCTTTTCTCTTCCTGAATACTGTACTTTTATTGTCCTTCCTCCACAGTAAAGTTTTCTCAATTCTCTTCCATTCACAGAAACGCCTTGCATCTTAGTGGCATTAACGCCTTGTTTGGAGTGAAAGGATTAAAAAAAATATGACCACTTAATCTTACTATGAGTTTTTGGTGAGGAGAAATTGCTAGCAAGTTGAATTGTATTGTAGATAACTTATCTGTTTAAAATTGTATAAACAATTATAATTATAGTGTTTTAGAAGATAAAAAATCTCATTAATACTATCACTATCATATTACATATTTATGTGATGATCTGATGTCTTCTTGAAGTCATTAATGATATATTTAAAACTTTATTGCAAAATCGTTCTTTAAATATATTCTAATTACATTTAAGTATATATTAAGAGTCAATAAAATAAACAAATGTTTTACATTTTCTTCAATCGAGTTCAGCCCAAACAATGCAGTAAACCCACTAAGACACAAGGTGTTACTGGGTGTAGAAGAATTTGGAAACAGAAACATTGCTATTGAGTAAGAACATAAGAGTAATCATGAGGACAATAGATAGCAATAGACTTTGCTATTAAATTTTTGCAGATTAAAGTTGGCTGGAAAGCATGGACCCGGAAGATACTTCCACAAGCGAGAAGTGTGAGAAAAGAAACTGTTAGCATAGAACTTGCGGTTACATCTAACTCAGCTATAAATTGGTGAGACCTCATCGCCAGTCTAGTATTGCGCTTAAATTCATAAAGTCTAGCGACCATAACGAAAAGCGATATTTATTCCGCATTATTTACAGAAATGTGGCACAAGGCCAAAATGGGGAATGGAGAAAAAAGATAGTTTTCTTCTCTTTTAACATTACACTTAACTAGTCACGATCACTGATCCAAACATACCACAATATTCCTAACACCAAAAAAAAAAATACATTATTACTTACCATTCTTACAATATCCCCCATAAAGTTACAATGTCTATGAAAATCCTGACTAGCGCCCATATGTACAATTAATGTCTGTTGAGGGAGGAAAATAAAAAGTTACCATGGAAGTATTTATAGAAAATGCCCAGGAAGTCATCTTTACGGCGGTGTGAAAGTGACTGAAGCCGATATGCCAGATCAGGACCAATAATATTGCTGATTACTCTTTGGATTTTAAAAAGGATCTCTAGATATATAACAGCAGCAGCCGTCCCTATGTGGCAGCAATATTCAAAGCAAGGACGAATGGTAGAATTGTAAATATGCAAGATAGATTCTTCTTTGGATTTTATCAAGAATCTCTAAATCTATAGCAGAAACACCAGATCAGATGTGGCAGTAATATTCAAAGCATGGACGAATGGCAGACTTATAAATATCTAAGACAGATTCTGGCGAGAAAAAATTCTCTGGCACAACAGAGGGAACCAGAATTCCTATCAGCAGACCTAGCAATTGATTCATTATAATATTTCCACTTCATGTCAGCGGATTATGTTAGCAAGGAATCACTCTGCTCAAGGCTAGCATCAGACATATAACAATCACTGAAGCAGTAATAATCGTACGATATTCTTGCAACTATTGCCAGACATTCTTGCTACTATTGCCAGAGTGATTTCCAGCAAATCACCGTACTTAAATAAGTGCTATTTTCACCAATATTTGAATGAAGAGACATTTACAAAATACCATTACTATAGTTTGTTATTATTTCTAAGCTGTTTTGTTTTATTCTCTAGTCAGCAACCATGTGTTCCATCTCATCACCACACAGAAATTTATCCCAAGTCACTGCGAACGGTAAGCACAATTTAAATACAGCGTTCTTTTTTCATTTTTCTCACTTTCTTCCAGTTGTGACTTAATGACCGTTACTTTGGTTTCTAATTCTTCACTGCTAAAATATAACCAAGAACTTTCCAAAGGTGCATTGGGATAGCTGTAGACGATGCTGTGTTGCATGTAGACTAGGTTACATTTGTCATTCGTGTATATTTATGGCTAGTCTGTCTTCAACATTTAACGTGTGTAGTAGTGAGTTCACTGAGAAGTTTTCCATTTAACAATGACAGGATATTCATACCATGAGCAGGCAGATATGATTTTTATATACGGCTGCGTAAATGGCAATGGACGCGAGGCTGCACGGTTGTATCAGAAATGTGTTTGCAGACCAAAAGCAGCCCCGAGTCATCCAACTTATTCTGCTGTTTATCGTTACCTAGCTGAAACAGGATCCGTGGCATCACAAACAATGGATTGGGGAATACCGAGATCCGTTCATACGCCTGACCACGAAGAACACATTTTACGGGCTGTCCGAGACGATCCAGTTATCAGCACATTAAGTGGCCCTTGCACATCGTACATTTCATCGTACCACATGGAAGGTATTTCAAGAGCAGCTCCTGTATCCGTATTTTTAACGCATGCAAGATATTTAGCCTTCTGATCACTCACTACGGGAGAAGTGTTACCAATGGTTTATTGCACAAACTACCGATCCGTTTACATTATTCGGACTATTGTCCTCATCTTTGTCGCTTTATCCACTGTGTCATGTGTCCTCAAGGACACATGGCACATTGGATAAAGGCGTTAGTTAGATCCAGTGACAGGACTCAAAGAGTGTGAGTTCAATACCCGCTTAAGGTAGTGAAGATCTTGGAGAGAGGAATTAATAGGAGATAACTGATAGCTGACATCCATTAAACAAGGCACGTGGAACTAGAACAGTCTATCCCAGTGAGCGAAATAAAGGGTTCAGTTCGACATTCCAACCACCTGAAGAAGGTCGTAGCTTACAATGGACGAAACGTTGTAATAAATATGGCGACAAAGATGAGGACAGTAGTCCGAATAATGTAAATAATGTACATAATACCTCATCTTTCACAGAAATATAGGCAGATACCGATCCATTGTTTATCTCTTCAGTATTGCTTACGGGTGAAGCAACATGTGGAAGCGATGGAATAACAAATTTACCCAACCAACATTTGTGGACGGATTGGAATTCCCATGGACGCAAGCATCAGTTTATGATTAATGTGTGGGCTGGAATTTTAAGTGACTGTCTGGTAGGTCCATATGTTCTCCCAGAACGTCTTACAGGAGCTGTCTACAGGGACTTTATTTCGAACTCACTTCCAGAACTTGCTAGAGGATGTACCCCTGCTCATACGATAACACTTGTAGTCCATGCATGATGGGGCTCCAGTACATTTTAGTCATATTGTTTGCGATGGACTGGCTGACATCTACCATGAAAGATAGACGATAGGAGATAGGACATTTTGAACATTTATTAGGAGTAGCTGCGTTGAGGTATATCGATAGTCTTTTGGACATATGGATATTTTATCTTGTTTTGATGTGAGGAATCCACCCAAAGTTTGTAAAAGTATTTTTGCATTGTATCTTGGATTGCACATTTAACAGTGTCTACCGTAAACTTGAAACTTAATCTCTATCTATAAAAGGCAGGATGTATGTGTGTGTGTGTGTAACGAATGCACGGCCGAAATTCTCGACGGATTTGCACCAAAATTTACATGCACATGCTCCAAGTTAGCGGGAAAGCCAACACCGAATTTGCATTTCCCAACTCCCATCGATAGTGGAAATAATCGATTTTTTCATGCTTCTACGGCAGTTTTCATGTAGTTTGCGGCCATTTTCTACTGGCCAGAGTGAGAGCCTATAGCTGGCTGCCACAAATAGGCAGGAAGATTCTATTGGCTAGCGTGAGAGCCAACAGTTGACTGACACGAATGTTAACTAGCATGCTAGCATACAAAAAATATCGATAGCTGCATTCGTCACAAGTGGGAAAAATTTAAATCTGCATGGCAATTTACTCCCGTTGGCTCATTCGCTTGCTTAAACTCAACGTTCATTCTGATTCCGCAGAACTGGGCTTTTTGTGAAAAAGTATTTGTTGTTAAGATTCTTTTTTCATTCGGTTTTTCCAGTTACGAGTCCTTTTTTAAAGCTGATCGTTTTGTGTTCATTTTGTTTAGTTCTTTTTTCGTAAGTTTAGAAAAAATTTGCAGTTTGAGATAGAGAAGAAGTAAGGCATGTAGCAACATCAGCACGGCAAAGGGCACTCCTTTAAAGGCAAGGAAGGGCAAAAATATTTTAAGTCAAGTGATAGCGATTGCTGTATGAGTCGTACGATTTTTGAATCAAGCATGGGCAACGCCGGGTCATGCTGCTAGTAACTCATAAACGAAGGATTTGCGGACATATGTTTATATGGACTTTGTCCTTTGTTTTGGCGTGAAGTACTAGCCATCCAAAGTTTGTAAAAAATTTTTTGATACATCCTGTATATATATAATTTTTGCCACTAGTAGCCTGAGAATACAATCTTTATATTGGCTGCCTGAACATTGCTAACCGATGTTCCCATGAAATGTTACGTGGTGGTTGTCCGAGAGAGACAATTTTATCTCAAACAATAATGGAAAGATTTAGCATCCAGTTTAAAATATCAACTGACAAAGACTTAGATTAGGTACGGAAAGCATGTCTTTTGATGTAGCCTTTTAAAAATAAAAATTAAAAAAAAAAAAGAAACTAATTCACAAATTACACTTTTGTTAACTTGGAGTGGACCTGGCTACCTTTCAGGGTTGAGAAACCCGGTCGAGAAATCCGGTCGTAGAACGCCAATCGATATATTGATTTCAGTTATCTAAACATAAGCAAACATACTTTTCATATTGACTGGTTTACGGCTATATAGCATTGAAACACCGGTTGTCGCACGGTCACCGAAGTTAAGCAATGTCGGTCCTGGTCAGCAACAAAATGGGTGAATGCTTGAGAAATATCAAGTGCTGTAAGCTTGAATGTGCGGCTGGTGTAATGGATAATGGCTCGGAATTGTTAATCAGAGTACCGAGTTCCAATTCCGATTGGGTTCGTTATATGCATTTACGCGTAAATACCCTTGAGAAAGTTATAAATCTACCTCTTTGCCCCCCAGCTGTGGGTTAATTAGTAAGACTTATATTGCTAAAACCATTATATCCCAAAAGATATTCTTACAACCTAAAAATATTTTCTGGCCTTAAATAACCTGCATTGGGTTTATAAGCCACAGAAAACGAATCATTCAATTCTCATATTGATTAATTTTTGCTAAGTTTGGCACAAGAACATGACCTGCTTAGATTATCTTGTCTTTGCAAGAAATCGCCCAACTAAGTTCTAACCATGCTTTACACGTATTTGGTTTGCCATATATAGGGTGCGACATGAATACCTTTCACAATTACCTCCCAGTAATAACGCTCCCCTAATGGTAAGATATTAGTTAATGGTTGTGACAGAAGTACCTCCCACATAATGGTAAGAAATTAGCAAGAGACCATTGCCACTTGCCTAAGTTCATTAGCACTACACAGGTAACAGTCTAAAATGTGGGAGTTGTTTCTGCTGCAACCTGAAGCTAATGTCTTACCATTATCTGGGAGGTATATGTGGGAGGTACTTCTGCCACATCCTGTATATGTAGGGGGTCCTAATAATACCTGCCGTGTGTACAGATATTTACCCAAACATGGAAGAAAATAAATAAATAATGACAGAAAGAAATTGCTAGATGTAACCATAAGTTCTATGCTAACAGCTTCTGTTCTCGCACTTCTTACCTGTGGAACTCCCTTTCGGTTCCATACTTCCCCATCAACTTTAATCTTCAAAAATTTAAATGCAATGCCAATCGCTATCTACTGTCCTCTTGATTACTCTTTTCTCTTCTCACTTATTACACGATTTTTGAACAACACGATTTTGGTTGATAAAATACATTTTCTAGCTAATTTGATGACGCTGATTCCGAAATTGACCTTAGTTTTTCATGGTTAGCTACTGTTTTTCCTGTATTGAAATTATTAATTTTTGGAAAAAAGATCGCCAAATTTAGTTAATAAACGTCGTAAAAACCCATCAGTTTTCAGGTAGGCTAAGCAATTTATGTCAGCAGCCTGAAATAAATTATTTTTATGAGAAAAAGTGTTTTTGAATCAAAAATTTAAAAATAAAAGTACCGAATTTTTCCTATTTGTCGCCAAAATTCAAATTAATTAATGAACCATATCAATACTGCACTTTAGTAAACCTGATAATTAAAGTGACATCAAAAAAAAAAAAAAATGAAACCCTAAAATCTTATGTTTGATATTCATAAATTTATCCCATCATTTTTATCCCTTCACTACGGAAGGAAACCAAAAACATTGGGAGCATTTTATTTTCACAGTTGGAAAGAAACTCCAACTAAAGACAACCCAATTAAATGCACCTATTCCATTGTATATGATACTTCTGGAATATCAAAAGGGACTTAAATAACATTAAACATGACACACAATCAAGAAAGAGAAAATATTTACCATAGTTCTTATGTTCATGAAGGTTTTATTTCTGCTGTTAGTTTATTAAATGATTTAATGAAAATACTTCGTTCGTTTTGGTATATTCAATCGTGTCATTCTTAAAGACTTAGAGTGTGATTGTTATTGCGAAAATAGTATTTCTCAATAAGCAGATCAATATTTGTTGGTTTAAATATGAATTGAGAGTTTTGTACGATTTTATTTTGAGAAATATTGCTTCTGGACAATATCATATATACAGAAAACAAATGAAAAAAATACCCTTTTCCCCGCAAAATGAGGCATTTCTGTACAGCGAAAGCAGTAGCTTACCAAGAAAAAGTAAGGTCATTTTCAGATTCAGCGATCTCAAATTAGCTAAAACAGATGTTTGATGTCTCGGTACCATTTCAATTTTTTTTTGTTGTTGTTGACTAGTGTTATTAATGTTTCTTTTCCTAATTATTCCACTTCCAGTAACCCCTTGTGTCTTAGTGGCTTTACTGCCTTGCTTGGTGTTGAACTCGATCAAAAAAATTATTATTGTTACTTCAACTATTTCAGGTTTTTATTTTTTCTCCAGGAAGACCGGTTATTTCCAGCAGCGACTCTATTGAGTAAACTACAAGACACAAAGCATACTCAGTTATTCTTTATTTTTATCGATCTCTTTACTGCATATTATTATTTGATGCACTCTAGTAGCATTAGAAATATTGATATAAATTCATTATTTGCACCCCCCTTGTGTTTTTTCTATAAATATTTTCATGGTAATTGTTCGGATGAGTTCTTCACTGTGGTTAATTTAGGGTTGTTTTTTGTCTTTAGTTTCTTCATTCTAGTTAACTCAGATAGATGTTTGCTCATTGGCTCCTTTTATTTCTGTCCCCATTTTTCATTGGTTTAATTCTCCATCCCCTCTCTCATTAGGCGGCCAGTGATGTCAGTTCTCTGGTAGATGCGGGGCGGCTTTCGTTTCCGGTGTGATTTTCGTATTTTGTTGTGTTTGAATGAGTGTATTTGAGTGAGTGCTTGGGATGAATTAATGTTTTATATTATTAAAGTCCCGCATTGATTTCGTCCAGTTAAGTGATGTTTCTGCCACATTTAATGAATGTGTTTGTTTTTATTTCTAACATTATTTTGTTCAGTTTCATGTAAATAGATTGTATGCATATTGTAAATACTCATTGGGGCCTTTTAAATTGTTGTTTTATTCCCCTCCCCGGTAGACATTGAATTGTACATATGGGGTCAAGTTAGAATTTCATTGAAACATTGAGGTATTATGGTGGCTGTAGTAAGAAAGGTAAGAATGAATGTGTTTTTTTTGGTGTAAGGAATATTCTTTGTATGTTTGGGTCAGTGTTTATGGCTAGCTAAGTTTAATGTTAAGAGAGAAGAAGACCGTCCTTTTCCCCATTCCCTATTTTGGTCTTGTGCCACATTTTCTGTATTTGAAGAGGAAATAAATATCGCTCTTTGCTATGGTGTTATTTTGTTTAGTTTCTTGTATATAGTTTTTTGTTCAATTTTTTAAATATTCATTGGGGTTTAGATTGTTAAATTGTTATGTTATTCCCCATCCCACACAGACAATGAATTGTACAAATGGGGACGAGTTAGGACTTTCATAGAGACAATGAGGTATTATGGTGAATGTAGTAAGAAAGGTAAGTAAGAATGTGTTGTTTTGGTGTAAGGAATACTGTTGTCTGTTTGGGTCAGTGTTTATGGCTAGCTAAGTTTAAAGTGAAGACAGAACAAGACCGTCCTTTTTCCCATTTAGTCCTTGTGTCACATTTCTGTATATACTCAGAATAAATATCGCTCTTCGCCATAGTGTCTAAACTCTTTGAATTTAAGTGCCGTACTGGACTGGCGAAGGGGTTTCACCAATTTACAGTTGAATTGGCTAGATGTAACCATAAGTTCTATGTTGCCAGTTTCTTTTCTCACATTTTCCGCTCGTGGAACTCCCTTCCAGCTCCATGCTTTATAGTAAACTTTGATATTCAAAAATTAAAAAAACAAAAAATAACAGAACAAATTAAAAAAAGGTATTAAAAATCTGATGATAAATTAATAGAAGAGAGATTTTGTTCCGTCGAGGAAAAGAAACTCTGCAGAATTTAGTCTAAGAATGATTGTTCTTTATTTATATTTCGCAGGTAAAAGACGGCGTTCGTAAGCTTCCGAAACTGACTGTGGACCAAATTCTGTCGCTGGAATCTTCCAAACCCGCTTCCGCTTTTGTTTCTGGGCGATCACCTGCTGCCCCAAGCGAACGCAGTGAACAGTCATTTTCAAAGGTCTCAAACAAACAATATTCAGGGGGTTACTATGAGAAGGTGGAAAGAATTGACAGTGAAGGGACAACTGAGAGTGACGGTCATGCTGATGATCAGAAGATGTCTGAGGAATACGACGCCAACCAAGAGACTGCATTCTTTATGACGCAGGTCTGTTACTATTTTCCTTGCACATATTCTTCAAATTAATTGTACCAACACACACAGAGACATACACACATATATATATATATATATATGAATAAATAGAAATAGAAAATTAATATATAAATATAATTAAAAGATATATTTTATATCTATGTATGTTATAAATGATATTATTTGTTACATATATATATATATATATATATATATATATATATATATATAGGTTACTGAATAGAAAACTCATACGAATATTCTTAATGAACGATAACACACGAACAACACACTTAAGATTCGCCAGCGGCCCGTAGAAGTAGTCAACTGCTAGAAGTAAGTCAAGTGAATTCCACAATGAATCTCCAACTGCAAGGTATCTACTAACCGTCGCACGCGGTCAGATGTGGCACAAGGTCGAATTTAATGTGGGGTATCCCAGCCCGTAGGGTCGGCCAAAAAATTCCCCGTATACACCGTGTAAAACGGGGTCGAGTAGCTGTTTCCTGAGACGAGACTCTGCCGTTCGACAGCTTCGTCTGGAAATCCCTTCTGCCCGGAGGCAGAATGTTTGACCAGTATCTCCAACTGCAAACCAACATACAGTATTTACTACTGTATTTATGTGAATGAGGACATACCCATTATCTTCCGTAGGTAGGCTACAACACACACACACACACACACACACACATATATATATATATATATATATATATATATATATATATATATATATATATATATATTGTGTGTATTTAGGCAGCATCTTCTCATTCATGCACGTTTCATTAAATAATATAGCCAAGTGTTGTCTATTTATTTTATATAAATTTTTTTCGTAACGTCTGATAAGTTTAATAACATTATCGTTGAACGAAGAAAGAAATTCACAATAGTGATCCATATTTTTTTAATATAATCTAAGCTTAGATTGTATTAACACAAAAATATATATATGGATCAATATTGTGAATTTTTTTCTTCGTTCAACGATAATGTTATTAAACTTATCAGACGTTAGGAAAAAAATTTACATAAAATAAATAGACAACACTTGTCTATATTATTTAATGAAAAGTGCATGAATATATATATATATATATATATATATATATATATGTGTGTGTGTGTGTGTGTGTGTGTGTGTGTGTGTGTGTGTGTGTGTGTGCGTGTGTGTTATGATCCGGTTCCTGGTACCAAGGTGATAGTCCACGGTAGAACCAATAAAGAAGAACTCGAACACAGGTATGGAATAACACAGATATATTACAAACAGGAATATATACAAAGAAGTAGAAGTGTTAGTATGAACAATCAGATTTAGTAGAGAGAACAATGTAGTCTCTACCAGTATCACTATTCCAATGTCTTGCAGTAATTGTCTGAACGCAACTCTGTTTCGGACTGCCTCTGACTCGACTCTTGACTCGACTTGAACTACTGACTCGACTTGAACTACTGACTCGACTTGAACTACTGACTGACTCAAACGACTGACTGACTCGTTGTCTACTCCCCAGGCGCAGTATTTATTAAGTCTGGAATAGTCAATTATTATTATTATTATTATTGATAAGGTCCCATAACAATATATATATCCAAATAAGAGAAAGTGCAAATCGAGTAAAAATCCACAGTTCGTAGCATTTACTTTTTAAAAAAAGTGCTCAATACAAAGTAGAGCAAAATATTATTATAATATTTTTATTATAAGAGATTATAATAAAACATTTTAAATCACGACACAAAAGCTTTCATGTTTCAATACTATGACTGTACTTCCTCAGGCGATGGTTCGTAATTGGTTATAAAAATGGTGCTTTAGGGAAATTTAAAAACAAATCGTTACATCTTTTCCAGAAGTTAAAGGATAAGATAATAACTTTAACTTTCGGAAAAGAGGTAACGATTTTTTTTAAATTTCCTTAACCAGTTACCAACCAGTTTTTTTTAAAATTTCATCACCAGTTACCAACCAATATTATAACTAACCAAGATTAACTACCGTATTTCCTTGTGTATAATACGCTTTAAGTATATAGGAAAAAAAACTATTTTCCAAAACAGTTACATACAATGCAATTCCCAATACAACACAATGCATTCACAAAACAATACACACCGTTTAGTTCAAAGTGTCTATTGGTCAGAAATTAACATCATATTTGAACTATTTGACCAATCAGAGAAAACAAAACCCTAATTTTCTCGAGCCTACTTTCAGGGGAAGTTTCATGTACAAACCCACAGATTTCAACTTTCAGCAACAGAGATGTGACTCTCTCTCCGAGCCGTTCAAATACAATAGAAGACGTTTCCTTTTTATTGCTTTGAGCTACAAGGAGCGGGAAATCATGGAGAGCCACAATTGCCCACTTTCTGAAGGGATACGGCATATAAAAGATGACACCCGAAATATTCAGGAACGAATCTGGATGTCTTTGCTAGTTAATCATATACCGTATTTTCTTGTGTATAACGCAACTTGTGTATAATACGATCCTGTGTTTCTGAAAGCTAAAAACAGGAAATAAATTACATCCTTGAGTATAATATGACCCAGTAGCTTAACCATTCTCATATATATATATTTTTAAAGTTCTACCATATTATCCATTAAAATCTCAATGTCGTACATATATTTCACAGTAGAGCCCGGCGTTGCCCGGGGATGTAACAGTAAGAGATAGATCAAGTATCGACCATCATAAAGACTGAAAAATAAAATTGATAAAAAGATTATTGTTTAAGGTTGACGGACACGCATGTCTTAATTAGTTGTTTTTTTTTTGTTTTTTGTTTTTTTTAAGAATTGGTCAAACCCAAACTCAAACAAAAACATTGTTTTCAATCGTTATGAGTTTACCGATAGAATTTTATTATAAACAATTGTCTTGTAAATGGAATTTTTAAAGCATTCTGAATGTAAAAATAAAGAAAAAAGTGTGCAAGACAATAAGAAACACTACCTGTCAAAAAAAAAGTGAAGTTTTGTTGAAATCGGTTGAAAAATGTAGGAAATCCGATCCCATATATAAACACACACACACACACAAACAAACAAACAACCTGGGCTTTATAATAAGTATAACTCGATATGTGTTGTCCCACTTTCATTCTCGTGACAGCGATGCCTCTTAATCGTATTTTCAAATTAATTTCGTGCAAAAACAATTGTTTTTCCAATTTTTGGCGCTGTCAGAACCACCGCAAGGTAATTTTACGTAGTCCTGTGAAGTTTTGTTGAAATCGGTTGAAAAATGTAGGAAATCCGATCCAATATATAAACGAACACACACACACACACACACACACAACCTGGGTTTCATAATAAGTATGATGATGAGAGAAAACTTTATACAAAAAAAAAACTAAAAACAAATATAAACAAACTTTATGATGTGCGCAAAACTGTTCTAATTTTACACATGTTTCAGCAAACAGAGGAATATGAAACATGACCTCACAGCATCAGAGTTATCGCCCCTTTTTTTCAAGCGGACCCCCCCCCCCACACACACACAAAATTCTTGCATATAATACGGCTATCGATAATACTAGTTTCTTGGTGTTTCTGAAGCTAAAAAGCAGAGAATAACTTATATCTTTGAGTATAATACGACACCGAATTACAGCCATCTCTATGTATATTTTTTAATTCCTAGCATATTATCCATTAAAATCTCAATGTCGTACATTTAGTTCACAAAAGTATTCAATTTTTCTCGAATATTAAAGAATAGAAATGAACCGGATGTTCAGCCATTACGTGTCTTTTCTAATTTCCGTTTCAAAACTTATTTTCGAGGAAAAGTGCTTCCTCGACATACCTGATAATAAATTTTAAGGTGTTAATTAACAAGATTTTTATTGCTGGTTATATTTTTTTTTAAATGTATTGCTAGTAAAAAAAAGTATTGCTGGTATTAAAACCTATTTTTATACTTTCATAGTGTTTTGACTCGTTTTGGAGGGTTAATGTTTTTGCCCATAGCTGGGACCCTGACAGGCGCTACCACCCTTGGTCAGGGTGGACATGGGAGCATCAGTGGTTCCACGCTCCTCTAAATCTTCTGATCAAAGGTCTTGCTATCAGATGTAGTTTATCGTCTTACCCAGGACGCGGATGTAGTTTATCGTCATACCCAAGACGGCTCGTTTTATGTTTCCAAAATCAAAACATGACGATTATCTGACATCTGCAACCTCCAGGAAAAGAAAGAATGGAAGCACAATGTTTGTTTGTCTGTCTGTTTGTCTAATTCCGGTTATGTTATTGGAACTCTTTTCCTGTCCTACCCTTGACTTCTCTAATCTATGTCTGATTAATGATAGCAATTTTTTTTTCCTCCTGCTTTTATTTTTGTCTTCCTTTTCTTGTAGCCGTGTGATGAATCTGCGCCAAAAGCTAATGAGAAACCCGTCTCCAAAGCAAATAAATATTCCTTGGCTAACGAATTCCTGAAACGGCAATTTAAGGAATATGAAATCCTCTTTGAAGATGATGAAGATGCAAAGAATATCAGTTCTGTTCAACCTTCAAAAGGTATTTTCTGTCGAAAGATCGATTTCGTGAAAAAAAAATTACTTCTCATTAAATACTATTTTTTCTTCTTTTAGTCTGATTATCTTCTCAGATATTATTGGCATTACGTTTATATTAATTCTTCTTAGCCAATAAGCTGCTTAATTTCGCCCTAGGGTAATTGCTTAACGATTATTAGGATTAGCTTACTTTGAGGAAAGAAAAGAAAAGGACTGAAGAAATTATATATATATACATATATTCTACGAAATGGACAAAGTCCGACAATTATCTTAATATATTTTATTGTTAGACGTAATTTATATATACACACAAATATTTAAGTAAATGCTCTGTTTGTAATAAACAATAACAACATTTACCGGCTTGATCGTCCGAGAAATTTTATAGAAAATATGTGTCCTCTGACAGGAATCGAACCTCTATCCGATACAAAACCGTCATATAACCGGACGTACTATACCAGTTTAGCTAACGAGATTCTCCTTTGTCACAAATGTTGTTAATACTGTTTATTATAAACAGAGCATTTACTTAAATATTTGTGTATATGTAAAGAACGTATAACAATAATATATATATATATATTTATATGATATATATTTTATGATATATATTATATATATATGAAATATATATGATATATATATAATATATATATATATATATATATATATGATATATATTCATATATGTATATATTTATATGATATATATCTATATATATATATATTATATATAAGATATATATATGAAATATATATCATATATATATAATATATAATATATATATATGATATATATTCATATGATATGTATATATATATGATATATATATATTATATATATGATATATATATGAAATATATATCATATATATATAATATATAATATATATATATATATATGATATATATTCATATGATATGTATATATATATGATATATATATATGTATGTATATATATATATATATATATATATATATATATATATATATATGAAAAAATATACTCTTAAAGTATGCTATATTTATGGGATAAAGTGCTCAATATCAGAGATAGAGCGTGTGTAAATATAAAAGTGAACATTGAAGTCAACACTTAGAAGCGACAGGCTGTTTCATGCTAGATGTAATCGTCAGGCCATATATATATATATATATATATATATATATATATATATATATATATATATATATATATATATATATATATATATTATTGTCAT
>OZ010592.1:84863172-85170672 GCA_963932145.1 Acanthosepion lycidas | reverse complement strand
AGTATTGACTTCAATGTTCACTTTGATATATATATATATATCGTACCTCCCATATATATATATATATATATATATATATATATATATATATATATATATGGGATGCACGGTGGAGTAGTGGATAGCGGCCGGGATTGAGGATATATATATATATATATATATATATATATATATGTATACACACACACACACACACATATATATATATATATATATATATATATATATATATATATGATAAAAGGAGTTTAATTTGACTTTTCAGCAGCTGTTTCCGTGGCTTAAAGTTTCATATGCAGGGAGGTGAGTTTAAACAAACAAAAACTTCAGGCTCTCGGGGAAGATAGTAAAATATACATAAATATTTTTTGATATCCTTCTTGACCGCTTGAAGATTGTATTTGTTTAAGCTCGCTTTAATGACAAAGTGGAAAAGTTTTTCGTGTGACGCCCTTCGTCTTTTAGAAATTCATTGGATTAAAGTGATGTTTACACATTTACCCGAATTTTTAACTTTGAAATTTAATAATTTTTAAATATATATACATATATATATGCGTATATCGTCTAGTTAATCACACTTAGTTTCATTTTCTTTTTGTTTGTGTTTTTTTTTTCACTTTTTTTATTCGGCATCCCACGTTGTGATAATAGAAAGGTGAAATTTATAAGAACCTGGACACAAATTTACCGGGCATGATTAATTATTCATTATTTTTCCTAACATTGTTCTGTTATAGAACAATTTAAATATCATTTTTCCCATATAACCGCTCTGAAGAGCTGTGATACAGCGGAACAGTACTGTCTGCGAATGACATTTAAGCAATATATATATATATGACATAATTTAGCTCTTGAAAATATATTTCAATTGAGCACTGTTGAATGACAAGCTAATTCTAAAAACAACAGCCACTTGCGTTAATGCGAAGCTCTCTAGTAAAATGAATGGAGCACTTCGGTTGTTTCGCGTTTGTTTGCATTTGTAAAAACAATACGCTAGATTTAGCTCACTCATTCTGTCGAGTGAAGATAGCTCAGTAGTAGAGACAATGACTGACTCCAAATCGGTTGGGTTTCAATCCAGACTTGAGGCATTCGGTTGTCTAGTCGCACTGAAGAGCTGTGGTACAGCGAAACAGTACTATCTGCGAATGACACACACACACACACACACACACACACACACACACACACACACACACACATATATATATATATTTAGAATTACTTTACAGATTTCACAGTTACATGATTTTCAAGAGTTAAATTGATATGGAGAAAGGTGTGTCTATGCCATGATCTGTTTCGCATCTGTCTGGATTTTCAGAATTCTTTTGCGTTTTGTGATATCTGTTTAAAATGCAGTATGATTGGATTATTATGATTATGATCACGTGATCCGGCATAGTCATTTTTGCGCCAAAAATTGATGGGAAGGGTGAGCCCAAAGTGTGAATTGCAAATCGGAGATACCAAACTCGGAACAGTTTTAACAGGGGACGGAAAGCGGGACATTGAAATCTGAAGGCGCATTGGAATAACTGAAGATGCCTTCCAAAAGCTAAGCAAAATATTAAGAAGCAGAAAAATATTAGAAACAAAGAAAAGAGTACATGAATGTTATGTAATATCGATCCTCTTATATGGCAATGAATACTAAACAATCTTTTCACAGATGAAGGAGATGCTTGAATCGACAGAAATGTAGTTGTACAAAAGGACGCTGAGGATGTTGATTCTGCAGATTATCAATTCTTTGCAGTTTATCTAAACCCCGAAAATACATTTAGATTGTAAGAATAGTTTTTAGAGATAACAATATCTTATTAATTAACTCATAGCTGGAGGGAGCATAGATGGATTTATACCTTTTGCAAGGGTATTTGCGCGTACGTGACTATAACGGACCCAACATGAAATGGAACTCGGTTCTTCGATTCACAATTCCGAACTATTGTCAATCAAACCACCCGCACATCCAAGCTTACAGTACATGGTATTCCCATCAAAGTACTAACCAAGCTCGACGTTGCTTAACTTCGGTGATCGTACGCGAACAGGTGATTCAATGTGTGGCTACTGTAAGGTTGCATAGAATAATGACTAAGGATGGATAAAAGATTGCAAAATTACAGGCCGACTTACGACTAGATCGATTTACGACCAGTTAGTCGTAAACAATCGTGGTCGTAAGTCGACGACTACTTGTATTTTGTCAATTTACAGAGAGGGAGATTGTAGTGTTTATGGTTGAATATAAGTAAATAACGCTACACAAATGCAATCATGTTTCGATGTGTATCAACATATGGGGTAGTTAATGGTGTTGGTTAGAAAGGAAACGGAAGGGTTTTTGATCAAGGTTGCGTTTTTACATTAACACTCCACTTTAAATTTGTAAAGAAAACATGACGAATGGATGACGAGAGATCAACGAAAATCAACAAGTAAACATTTATTTAAATCAAGCATATACATATAATTCTGTTAATGACAATAAAGATTACGTCACACGAAGTGGTTTCCCTTGTATTGTGTGAAGAACAAATGTATGTTGTAATAATATCTTTTGTTTAAATTTGTTGGTATTAAGTTGGTGCAAAAATAATGACGTAATAATATCGTTTTTTGACGTATTTTTAACGTCAAAAAACGACATTATTACGTCATTATTTTGGCACCAACCTAATAGTTTAAGAATGTTTGATATTTGATTTTGAAAGTTGAAATACTTGTGCAGAAGAACGATATAGTTCGAATAGTTCACTTGGCTTGAAAACTTGTTGTGTGAGTGTAGTTTATATCTTTTTTATAGCTAGTTTAGTGAAGCAAAAACACGAGAAATTTTTATGTGGCTTGTGCGATGCGTAAATTTTCTGTACAAAAGGTATTGTTTATTTTCCGTCCAATTACTGTTGAGTACTTTGTGGGCGTGGTGTACGTAGGCGTCCACTACAAACACATCTCATCAGGCGTTAGTAAATGACTGGTTAGTACAATGTATTAGGATTCCAACCACATACAATCTCTTTTCACACGAAAAAAAAAGAAAGAAAAACAGTAAGAAAGAGAGGAAAAGAGTAAGAAAGAAAGACACAAGATAAATCGCTTTTCGAGAGAAAAGGAAGAATAAGCAAAAAGAGTAGGAAAGAAGAGAGAGTGGTAGTAGCAGAATTTGTGATGGTTAAAATCAGTTCAACCAATCAAAATGGCCTATGCTAAGTAAGAGGTCATGAGACACAGATTTAAAATTTATATGTGAAATTTAACAGTGTCTGTCTTTGATGAAATGAAGTTAATAAAGAAAAAAATAACGTTTTTCTTTTTCACTTTTTAGATATTCAGCAAAATGTCAGCGCTTTACGCTATGCATTGGATCATCAATGCACTGTTTGGGATCAGGCAGCTAATATAAAAAATATTAATGTTCGCAGTCCGGCATCACCCAAGGTATGTATTCTTAATCAATAGACAATGAAAAATGAATATCTTTATTTATTCGACAATCTATATCATTGTTATAAAATTAAAGACAAATGATAATTTAAAAAATGTTCAGTTTAAGTTTTCGGGGGAGTTGTAAAACCAGAGCAGGTAGGTGCGTACTCACCTACATGCCCCCACCCGGCCGGGGGTACCTGATTAGGAGTAACGAACAGTGCTTTGTGATCCTTGCTATCTTACCAACATTTGCATTTTTTCTACCAACATTTATATACGTTACAAATTCGACTAAGCACTATTAAAGAATTTGACGTTTCGTAACAGGTCCTTGTTCGATTCTCGGTAATGGATACGTCCCAAAAAGCATTCTGTTGAAGATTCTTCTAGATCTGATGAAATACTTTAACATATATAATGATTTTCTAAGCGCCGCTTAGATGTTGCACAAGGCCAGAAGTATGGAGCACCCAGTGAGGATCGAACTCACTACTCATTCATAATATGTTCTAGCAAGCTTGTCTTGCTAACCATTACACCACGCCGAGGTGCATATATATATAAAACATTTTTTATGTTTATACGTTCTTTTTAAAGATACAAATATTTAAGTAAATGTTCTGCTTATAATAAACAGTATTTACCGGCCTGAATGTCCGAGGAATTTTCATAGAAAATATTCGTCCTCCGACAGGAATCGAACCTGTAACCTATAAGGAACCGTCGTACAGCCAGACGTGCTTTAACGGTTTAGCCACGAAGGAGCGCTTCGGTTAATGTTAAAAGCTGCCGCAAAACATTGTTAATTTATTTCAGATGAAAAGATCTATTATGACGTATGTCTAATTTGTATTTAGATACATTGTATTTATTTTCAATTTTTTCTAGTCTGATTGTCCACCTATATTTGTATGTGATCCATTATTGTACATAATTGGGATACAATAAAAATGTGTATTTTATATGAATACCAACTTATGAAAATTGAGATGTAATAATGTGGAGTGGGTACATAATAACATTTTTTTGTTCGTCTAAATGCGTGAATTTGTTTTGCACATGCTAAGCCTTAAAAAAAAAAAGCTCTGTATAAAATTCACTATTTTTATCTATAATGTTGAATGTGTTAAAATTATTCAACTTTTTAACAAAGAAAATCTCAAATTGATGTTCAAAACTGCCGCAAAACATTGTTGATTTATTCAAAAATGAACTCATCTATTATGACATGTCTCTAACTTGTATTTAGATAAATTGGATTTATTTTCAATTTTTCTTGTTGGATTGTTCACCTATATTGCATATGATCCATTATTGTACATATAATTAGGTTTCAATAAAATTTGTATTTGATATGAATACCAATTTATGAAAATTGAGATGAAGTAGAGAGTGTGTGTGAGGGGAGGGACGTATCATAGATTCTGGTGGGGCATATTATAGATTTGGGGTGAGACCCACCAGACATTTGCATCAGCGCTGTGTACTGTAGATACTGCGAGTGAACCCCTGGTGGAGTGGACCCCTATATCAAATAAAAATGCAATAAAGAAACAAACACAGACAAATATTTTAGAAATAAAAAGGAAAAAAAAATAATAAAGAGAACTGGTTTCAAATAAACAGTACAGGGAAAGGGCCGAAGCAGGGAAGGTTTTGGAAGAATATGGAATAGAGGGTGGCTTGGGTCGGACATAATTAAGGAAATTTTTCGTTTTCCGTCATGGTGTGCGAATGTAAACATAGAGTTACAATTCGTGATTTGAGATAGTTGGCAACTTCAAAGGATATTAAGTAATAGTCTTTGTTCAACCGTTGCATCAGTCCGAGGACACGGAGAGAAAAAAAGGACCCTGTTGTGGGGATCTCCCCGTTTTACAGAAGATGGACTCGTCCAAAGTATACTTATACTGACAGAGAGAATACCTGCTGTTGAGATACGTGGAGATACAATCTTTGACTGTTTGCGACGTCTGTCGAACTCTCTGCTAACGCAGAGAGGAACCCGGACGAAGCTTTGCCGAAGGGCAAGGTTTCGTCCGGGGAGGTAGACAGGGCCTGAACCCGTCTAGGCGGGTTCAAGGGCTATATTTTTGGCCGAGCCTACGGGCTCGGAGAAACCCACATTAAACTCGGCCTTGTGCCACATTCAATCCTCGTGGGGGGATCGATAAATACTGAGATACAGTCTCGACGTCAGTCGAGCTCTCGGCTTTGCCAGAGAGGAACCCGGACGAATCTTTGCCGAAGGGTAAGGTTTCGTCCGGGGAAGTAGACAGGCCCTGAACCCGTCTAGGCGGGTTCAAAGGGTATATTTTTGGCCGAGCCTACGGTACCACATATATTTCTCGTGGGTGGGATATTAAATACTGTAGATACAGTCTCTGACTGTGTGCGACGTCTGTCGAACTCTCTGCTTTGGCCGAGAGGAACCCGGACGAAGCTTTGCTTATGCGGGTTCAAAGGGGATATTGTTTGGCTGAGCCTACGGGCTCGGAGAAACCCACGTTAAACTCGGCCTTGTACCACATACACTCCTCGTGGGTGGGCTGTTAAATATCGAAATACGTTGAGATACGTGGAGATACGTTGAGACAGGTTGAGAGAGACAGTCATAGGGTGTTCTCAGAGAGTTATACAAAAGTCCAGAGAGAGAGAGACGATTACGGCTTTACTTACTTGTACATATACTTTTCTACTAACCCGCATTCCTGGACTACTAATCTTCACTTCAAGTTTGTATTCTTACGGTTAATACACTTTTTTTTTCTATCTCAATTACTGGCGTTGTTTATTTATTTGTGCAGGATTCTATCCACGGAATCCACAACAGAACCCATGAATCTTTGAAGGACCCTTAAAAATTATAATTAATTTCATAAATAAATCGACAACCTTTTTCCTGTGTTTAATAAAATTGTTTTAAAAAAGATTAATACCAAATGAAAATAATGAAACAAACAAATAAACACTCAGTGAAGGAAAGAAGGCGTTAATAAAACGAATGGGAAAAAGAAGGTGTTGTTTTTATTTATTCGTTATGAAAATTAAATGATTACATTGTAGTTGTGGGTGGGATCTTTTGTCTCCTAGCTGTAGGATTTAGTTGGACAAACAGACAGTACTCGACTGTATTGGAAGTTGTGTCTCCTCTGGCAATAATATTTATTCTATAAAAGTACAAATGTGGCACATGGCCAAAAAATGAGGATGCGGAGGACTGGTCTTCACCTGTCTTAAAACTAAAACTTAGCTAACCACAATCACTGGCCCAAACATGCTAGAATAATCCTTGCACCAAAACACCACATTCTTCTATACCTTTATGGGCACCTCGGCGTGGTGTAATGGTTAACAAGCTTGTCTCGCTATATCATTTACGACTGAAAAGTGAGTTCGATCCTCAATAGGTGCCCCATATTTTCGTCCTTAGGCCACGTTTAATCTACGCTTAGAAATTAACCATGATACTTCCCTGGCACAGGCCAGGGCGTATCACTGGCTATGACTAGTTTAGACCAGCTCTGATAAGCTAGGACCAGCTAAGACCAGCGGCCCGAGTGAAAGCACTGGAGTCCCCACGTTGAAAATTACTTTGTGTCACAACCTCAAAATCTCTTCCTCCATACCTTTTTTACTCCATCCACCTTAATACCGCAATGACTCTTTGAAGTCCTAACTAATCTCCATATATACAATTTTACTGTGAGTAAGGGAGGTAGTCTGCTCTGGCAATATTTATTTCTGTTAAAAAACACAGAAAATGTGGCACAAGGCCTAGAAAGGAGGATGGGAAAAAAGGATGGTCATTATCTGTTTTAATTGTGGCTAGCCGAGTTTTAACTCAGCTAGCCACAACCACTGACCCAAAAACACAAACAATAATCCTAGCACCAAAACAACACATTCTTACTTATCTTTCTTACTACATTCACCAAAATACCTGATTGTCTTAATGAAATCCTAAATAATCTCCATATGTACAAATCGTCGTCTGTGTGTGTGTGGGGGGGGGAATAAAACAACAAGTTAAAAAATCCCCAATGACTATGTACAATATGAATATAAACTATTTACAAGAAACTATACAAAATCATGTTAGCAATAAAACCGCCACAAACCTTAAATGTGGCAGAAGTATCAGTTAACTGGACGAAATCGATGCGCGACTATAATAAAATACAAAGAATCGTTCATCCCAAGTACTCATTCTGACACAACAAAAACGAAAAAACACACAGGCGAAACGAAAGGCGCCCGCATCCATCAGTGAATTGACATCACTGACCACCTAACGAGGGAGGGGATGGGGTGTTAAACGAAAGGAAAATAGGGACAAAGCTAAAAGGGGCCAATGAGCAATCACGCACTAGCTAAGTTTACTGGGGGGGGGGAGAAAAAACTAAAGAATCAAAAAACAAGACCTACTCTAGCCTCATTTCAGGTATGGGTTGCCCAAGTTCAACCCAAGAGATTGTCTGGGCAAATGATTGTGGTTTATATAACAGACTGGAATGTTCCATTCTGGTACCTGGGAAAGTCTACTCTCTTATATCCTGATTGGCTGTTGACTTTGGTGTTGATACTGTGCTCAATAAATATTCGTCATTACGCCGTGAATGTTGGGTTCTGTATTGAGTTATGGCTCGTTTCCGTTTTGTCTGCCAAATGAGCGCTCGTTGGGGATTTCCTTGCGAGCGTGAGTATCATATTTTTGATTTTCACTGCCAAACAATATTTTTGACCCAGTCCGCCATTGCACTTTAGATCACGAATATTAATTTCTTCAAATTAAATTTTATAAAATTTAATAGGGAGAACTAGTTTGTGAATTTATTATAAATTGGTCTCCCGACAGAAATCATAACGAATATACACATGAGACGGGATTTCTTTAAACAAAATTAAATTTGTAATCCGAAGTGCTTAAATTATGGTAATATATAAATTCTTGTCATCCGGTTATCTTTTTGTGTAAATCCTAAATTCAGCTAGGTTACCTTCTTGCTTATTTATCGGCGTATCCACTAACATAATTTGAGGCCCGATTTTGAACTTGGGGGTTGTGAGGATACCTTCTAGTTTGAATTTCTGATGCACCTAGCTCTTTTGATGGTCTATTGTGACATCGAAGACAAAGCTTACTTTGTTATCTCTTAGAGTAAACTCCATATATATTGGGGGTCACCACAGATCAACTCCTCTTAGATGAAAGGTGCCTGATTGACGTTGAATTCGAATTAGATGTTTGGCATTTGCTGACATGAATTTCATACTACACATTTGTTATCTGACTATATTTCGGAGATGAGGTATTGTAACTATTTATGCTATTTACATAGTTTGGGCTATTGTCCTCATCTTTATTATCATATTCACGGC
The DNA here is from genome assembly GCA_963932145.1 of Acanthosepion lycidas. NCBI lineage: Eukaryota > Metazoa > Mollusca > Cephalopoda > Sepiida > Sepiidae > Acanthosepion > Acanthosepion lycidas. Next base: position 85,161,843 of record OZ010592.1, on the reverse strand, counting down.
GTTTCGACCGTTTATGCTCCCGTCTTTTTCAGGTGCTATACGTTGGAATTTTGAACCAATCACTTTATTTCGTCCACCGGGGTAGATTGTTCTAGTTTCAAGTTTCATGCCTTTTCTAGATATCTCAGTTTCAATTATTTCCCTTTTAGTCACTCAAGGATACATGGAGCAGTGTATAAAGTCGTTGGTTGAAGTAATCCAGTGACTTGACCCAAAGAGTTGTGAGTTCAGTTCCTGGCCACAGCAGAGTTGAACAAAAAAACTTGGAGAGTTGAGTTATTTGTTATAGATTTACTTCCGGATTTATCGGCATGTAGCGAAGTGGTTAGAACGTTCGCATTCGGAACATGAGACCCGGGTTCGAATCTCGCCATTGTCGATTTGACAGGAAGGAGACATCCTGATTTTTTCGGACTGGAACAGCGTGCGGTACCTTTGGAAAGTGCCTGAAAACCATACGGCGGTTTGACCCAAGCCTTGTGAGTGAAATTGAATAGACAGAACCCTTGCGGCCGTCGATCGCTGTGCTAGCACAAAGTCACAAGTCATCGTGGCTGAGGGCTTGAGCGTGCTGGACTTGTTTAAATTGTTGATCACGCTCTTTCCCAGAAACTATAACTGTGGTCTGCTCAGCATGGTTGAGATATAAGCCACAGGTGGTCCCTGTGGGTATTGAATAAACACAAATGCGCCTGAGCAAGCGTCTGTAATAGGGATTGGCATGCCGCCCTAGTAGGCGGATATCCTCGAATTCTTCTGGATTTAATTAATATATCTTTATTTTTTTTTATTACAGCACCCAATACCATCCAAAATGGCAGTGTTGAACTATAAACAAAAGGTTACAAATGCCCTTGAAGATCTGAAGCAGCACACTGCTGTGAAAGAAATACCTTTATCTGAAGTTTTTAGCAATCCACAGGATTACAAGGAAGATTATAAAGAGGCCAAGAAACTACTTCGAGAGGTAGGTCTTTATTTCTTTTTAATCTGTTTGACTAAGAAATATGGCATTACAGAATTACTGGCTAAAACCTAAAAACAGTTTGCATTGAATATTGCTGTCACATCTGGTCTGGAGCTCCTGGTATATGTCTAAAGATTCTTGACAAAATCCAAAGAAGAGTCTGCAGTGTATATCGGTCCTGACATGGTATCTCGGCTTCATTCATATTCCCACTGTTATAACGAAGCTTTCCTGTACCTTTTCTACAAATATTTTCTTGATAACTGTTCTAATGAGCTTTCCTCTTTGGCTGGACGTCATAGAGACGTTGATATATATATATATATATATATATATATATATATATATATATATATATATATATATATTGTGTGTGTGTGTATGCAAAATATAGAAAAATAATCCAAAGTTATTTAGCATTTTTGTTTTTATTTTTAAAAAAAAAAGTACTCCATATATAAATTATAAACTAAATTAAATTATAACTATTTTTAAAAAATAAATTATAACTATTTAAAAAAAAAATATGATTCTATCGCTACATAAGAGTTCTCATGTTTCAAAAACAAAAGCAAAAAACAAAAAACCCAGCTCTGTTTCATCCTCAAACGAATTTTGGAATAACTAATCTTGAAATTTACGAAGCCTTATAAGCATATACATTCGTAATATTAATTACATGGAAACGGTGAAATCAATTATTGTAATATTCATTGTATTTGATACAATATGTTCACCCTTACGCCCATTATATCAATAATTGATTTCACCGTTTCCATGTAATTAATATTACGTATGTATATGCTTATAAAGCTGTGTAAATTTCAAGATTAGTTATTCCAAAATTCACTTGAGGTTGAAACAGACCTGGTTTTTTAGCTTTTGTGTTTGAAACATGAGAAATATTCTCTAATTAGAATTGTGAGATTGGAATTTTTTATCATCTGGAGGTAATTTCATGTTAAATTGATATTTTAATTTAAATTTAAATATATTACTCTTTAAATATCAATCTTGATAGTAAAAGTATTAAAATTGGAAATATTGTTTTTGATATTCAAACACTTAAGTCACCACCTAACGTTAAACATTAACTGTGAAATTTAAGGACAAATTTAAATAGATATAAATATAAATATGTGTAAATATTTGTAAATGTATGTGTAAGTATTTATATATGAATATGCATAGGTACCTGTGTCGATATATATGTGTGTGCCTATGTGTATAATTGCACATGTAAATGAACGTATATATATATGAGATTTACATAAGTGTATATGTGGTATATATATGGAAAAACAAAACTTTTAATATTACCTTCAAATATTACTCCATCTTAACTTGAAATCTAAACTTTAAGTAAGAAAGATTACCCATCTAAAAATAGTTACAAATTACATTCATGAATTAGACTCAAACTGATAAAGATGTTACCTTAACAGTCATTTAAAATATTCAAAGATTACTATCAGTAATTTTTATTTTTTAAATATTTTTCTTAATGTGTTTTTTTCTTAATGTGTTTTTTAAATATAGTATTTAACTCATATTAAATCCCTAAGTTATTTGTAAAAGAGTTAAATATTTAAATTGCGAGCAAGCATCACATTAATTTCTTCGTGGATTTTTTTAAACATTTAAATTACTATCTAACGTTAAAATCTGTTTTTTTTTTACATAAATTGATAAAATTATGCCATCCCTCCTCTTCCTTCGTAAATGCTAAATACATTTTCTTTCTCTTTACTTCCCCCTTCTTTCTTTTTCCTTTTTCTCTATTCTCTTCTTCCCTTTCAATATATTATTTCCGTTAAGTTAACCGTTTAAATAGGTCAATGTCTGGTCCCTCCTTCCTCAATACTAAGTATGATAGAAAGAAATATTAAAATAAACCCTCTCTAAACTCGACCATTTCTCTCACACCACTCCTCATTACCCTCTCTGTTAAATTACATAAACTTAATACTACCCGTCGAAAGTGTAAATTTTCATTTCATTTTTCGTTTCAACTTTTTGGAAGTAATGTCTGAGGATCCAACGTCCTTTAAAAGGTCTCTGGTGAAATAAATTTTTACAATGGAGGCTTAAAGTGGTCTGTTTTTCTTTAAAATATATATATATATATATATATATATATATATATGATTTTCTGTAGTTTAGTGCTAGCAGCAAGCAGAAATATTTCTCCTCCCGATGATGGCCATTTCGGCCGAAACTAGTCGAGGAATCTAAATGGAATAATAAAAAAAAACGAAAGAATATTAATCTACAACCCAGTGTGTCTGAGGATTTTAATTTTTTAATTTTTATTGTTCAATATATATATATATATATATATATATATATATATATATATATATATATATACACGTTTTACCAGTTTGTGACTGGAAGGGATAATTCTGAGGAGCATATAAACCCAGGGAGAGCTCAATGTAGACTACAGAGCACGTACGTGATATTAAATATTACATGAATTGGTTACATTTTGCGAACCTCTACACGCATGGTGGGACCTAAGACTGTTTTTCCGATGCACACCTTACACATGTTTCCAAACTAACACATAGCATTTGCGTACTCCATAACTTTTACTCTTTTTTCCTTAAGTTAGGTATTGTTTTTGAATTTCTATTCGCCTCTTAATTCTCTAAAGTTATTTGCTGTGCCCACATATTGTATCTAACGATATTATTGTGATTTCCAATTATTACTTGTACTAGGGACTACTTCATAGCAATCAACCCACTGTATAAACCCATTTACATAGTCCCAAAAATTAAGAAATATCTACGTAGGTTAGGCTGCTAAAACCATCACTACCCCGCCTTTTCCTTCTCACCCACTTCTTCCCCAAGCCTTCCATTCCTTGCTCTCAGCTCAATATCTCCACTGACTATCAGACTTCGGCCTAAAAAACAAGTTTTTAAGTATTACTATATTAAAACCCAACTTTATTTAGATTAAGATTCCTTTAATGAAATTCATTTGTATAGACCTGATGTATCCTGCATGAAAACAGCAAACGGTATCGGGCAATGTAACATATAACCCAATATTAAAATCTAAAAAGGTATAGAGTGAATTCTTGGCTCAGGAAACCGACTACTACTAACCACTAATCTTTTAGCCCTATCTTTACCCATCCCGTCTCTCTCAGCTATTATCCCCACTACCAATCTAATGTGTCCGTCTGGTGTACTTACTCCATTTGCGGAGGAGGTTTCGTTCTGATTAGTTGAAAGTCTCGGTGTTCACGAAATAAAAATTATAAACAAATAATTAGTCTCCGTCTTCTTATTATCACACACACACACACACATATATGGTTGGTACAGATGAAATAAAATTCTGATAACCAAAAACACTTCTTACATCAGCGTCAAACTTAACTGATCAATTGGCACGTCACTAAGAACAATGATATATATATATATATTTTTCTCCTAGTTTCATTTCTGAATAATTTTGTAATAATGTTATAACATGCATGTGTGATAATTTTTGAAAAAATATTATATATCTATATAAATAGAAAGACTGACGATTGCGCCTAGCATGAAACAGTCTGTCGTCTCTGAGTGTTGACTTCAATATCCACTTTTATATTTTCCTTTAATAAGATTTCTCGAAATTTCAGGCCGGGAGATGAATATAAATAAATATACAGTTTAATATATAAAATGAGTGTCTACTCAAATACGAGTGTCCGCTTATAATAACGTTTAAATTTATATATATATATATATATATATATATATATATATATATATATATATATATATATGAAGAAATATAGTCTTATGGTGTGCTATATTTATGCGATAAAGTGCTCAATATCAGCGATAGAGCGTATGTAAATATAAAAGTGAACATTCAAATCAACACTTAGAGGCGACAGACTGTTTCATGCTAGACGCAATCGCCAGGCCTTGACGATTGCGCCTAGCAGGAAACAGCCTGTCGCCGCTAAGTGTGGACTTCAATGTTCACTTATATATATATATATATATATATATATATATATTATGCATTGTTACATTAGAACATGTACATACCCACTACAAAACTGTAAATCTTGTTTAAACGTTAAAAAAATTAACGTTTCTTCAGGTGAGAAATTACGATGTATTATGATTTCCCACATGTTCTAATGTAACATTGCATAATAAATAAATAAATATTTATTGCTCTACTTTTGTATTGAGCCCTGTTTTAAATTAATGTTTTGAACGCTGAAATCTTACTTTTCGTTCTTTTACATTTGGATATATATGTATATATGTACATACGTATATGTATATGTATATACGTATCAAATATGTGTAGTGATTGTAGATACTTCTTACATCAACATCGAATTTAACTGATAAGTTGGCACTTCGATAACAACAATAATTTTTCCCCTGTTTCATTCCCGAAAAATTTTCTTATAATTTTAAACTTGATGGTCAGTTAAATTTTAAATTTGACATTTGTAATTTTTAATTTTACTGTAAAATTAAAACTTAGTTATCTGTTTATATTTCTGGGATGAGGTATTATGTACATTATTTACATTATTCGGACTATTGTCCTCATCTTTGTCGCCATATTTATTACAACGTTTCGGCTGTTGTACGTTCAGGCCTTCTTCAAGTGGTTGGAATGCCGAACAGAACCATTTATTTCGCTCACTGGGGTAAACTGTTCTAGTTCCATACCCGGGAGTGTGAGTTCAGTACCCGGTTAAGGCAGTGGAGAACTTTCAGAGGGAAAATTAAAAGGAGATAAGTGATAAATGACATTCATTAAACACGGCACGTGGAACTAGAACAGTCTACCCCAGTGAGTGAAATAAACGGTTCAGTTCGACCTTCCAACCACCTGAAGAAGGATGTAGCTTACAAAGAAATAAGAGTGTCAGCTTAGAAATATAAGAGTTAAGTAGCTGATTAATTAAAAGTTTAATCTTGCTCAGGAAAGTAAATTTGTCTAAATGCAGATAAAATTTGCATAATCTATTAGAATGACTAGTTGGCTAACTTAAATTGATTTACATCCCTTTCCACTACAGATGGGGGAGGACATACAAGAATAAATACACAGGAAATACACAAATAAGTAAACATTGATAAATATTGTAAGGAATTTTGTCTTGTATTTACTTCTTCATTTTTCATTCGTTGAAGCATTTTTGACTCGCATATACCTCATTATGTCTATATTTCTGAGATGAGGTATTATGTACACTATTTACATTATTCGGACTATTGTCCTCATCTTTGTTGCCATATTTATCACAACGTTTCGGCCTTTCAGTATCTGTCTATATTTCTGAGATGAGGTATTATGTACACTATTTACATTATTCGGACTATTGTCCTCATCTTTGTTACCATATTTATCACAACGTTTCGGCCTTTCAGTATCTGTCTATATTTCTGAGATGAGGTATTATGTACACTATTTACATTATTCGGACTATTGTCCTCATCTTTGTTGCCATATTTATCACAACGTTTCGGCCTTTCAGTATCTGTCTATATTTCTGAGATGAGGTATTATGTACACTATTTACATTATTCGGACTATTGTCCTCATCTTTGTTGCCATATTTATCACAACGTTTCGGCCTTTCAGTATCTGTCTATATTTCTGAGATGAGGTATTATGTACACTATTTACATTATTCGGACTATTGTCCTCATCTTTGTTGCCATATTTATCACAACGTTTCGGCCTTTCAGTATCTGTCTATATTTCTGAGATGAGGTATTATGTACACTATTTACATTATTCGGACTATTGTCCTCATCTTTGTTGCCATATTTATCACAACGTTTCGGCCTTTCAGTATCTGTCTATATTTCTGAGATGAGGTATTATGTACACTATTTACATTATTCGGACTATTGTCCTCATCTTTGTTGCCATATTTATCACAACGTTTCGGCCTTTCAGTATCTGTCTATATTTCTGAGATGAGGTATTATGTACACTATTTACATTATTCGGACTATTGTCCTCATCTTTGTTGCCATATTTATCAAAACGTTTCGGCCTTTCAGTATCTGTCTATATTTCTGAGATGAGGTATTATGTACACTATTTACATTATTCGGACTATTGTCCTCATCTTTGTTGCCATATTTATCACAACGTTTCGGCTTTTCAGTATCTGTCTATATTTCTGATATGAGGTATTATGTACACTATTTACATTATTCGGACTATTGTCCTCATCTTTGTTGCCATATTTATCACAACGTTTCGGCCTTTCAGTATCTGTCTATATTTCTGAGATGAGGTATTATGTACACTATTTACATTATTCGGACTATTGTCCTCATCTTTGTTGCCATATTTATCACAACGTTTCGGCCTTTCAGTATCTGTCTATATTTCTGATATGAGGTATTATGTACACTATTTACATTATTCGGACTATTGTCCTCATCTTTGTTGCCATATTTATCACAACGTTTCGGCCTTTCAGTATCTGTCTATATTTCTGAGATGAGGTATTATGTACACTATTTACATTATTCGGACTATTGTCCTCATCTTTGTTACCATATTTATCACAACGTTTCGGCCTTTCAGTATCTGTCTATATTTCTGAGATGAGGTATTATGTACACTATTTACATTATTCGGACTATTGTCCTCATCTTTGTTGCCATATTTATCACAACGTTTCGGCCTTTCAGTATCTGTCTATATTTCTGAGATGGGGTATTATGTACACTATTTACATTATTCGGACTATTGTCCTCATCTTTGTTGCCATATTTATCACAACGTTTCGGCCTTTCAGTATCTGTCTATATTTCTGAGATGAGGTATTATGTACACTATTTACATTATTCGGACTATTGTCCTCATCTTTGTTACCATATTTATCACAACGTTTCGGCCTTTCAGTATCTGTCTATATTTCTGAGATGAGGTATTATGTACATTATTTACATTATTCGGACTATTGTCCTCATCTTTGTTGCCATATTTATTACAACGTTTCGGCCTTTCAGTATCTGTCTATATTTCTGAGATGAGGTATTATGTACACTATTTACATTATTCGGACTATTGTCCTCATCTTTGTTGCCATATTTATCACAACGTTTCGGCCTTTCAGTATCTGTCTATATTTCTGAGATGAGGTATTATGTACACTATTTACATTATTCGGACTATTGTCCTCATCTTTGTTACCATATTTATCACAACGTTTCGGCCTTTCAGTATCTGTCTATATTTCTGAGATGAGGTATTATGTACACTATTTACATTATTCGGACTATTGTCCTCATCTTTGTTGCCATATTTATCACAACGTTTCGGCCTTTCAGTATCTGTCTATATTTCTGAGATGAGGTATTATGTACACTATTTACATTATTCGGACTATTGTCCTCATCTTTGTTGCCATATTTATCACAACGTTTCGGCCTTTCAGTATCTGTCTATATTTCTGAGATGAGGTATTATGTACACTATTTACATTATTCGGACTATTGTCCTCATCTTTGTTGCCATATTTATCACAACGTTTCGGCCTTTCAGTATCTGTCTATATTTCTGAGATGAGGTATTATGTACACTATTTACATTATTCGGACTATTGTCCTCATCTTTGTTGCCATATTTATCACAACGTTTCGGCCTTTCAGTATCTATCTATATTTCTGAGATGAGGTATTATGTACACTATTTACATTATTCGGACTATTGTCCTCATCTTTGTTGCCATATTTATCAAAACGTTTCGGCCTTTCAGTATCTGTCTATATTTCTGAGATGAGGTATTATGTACACTATTTACATTATTCGGACTATTGTCCTCATCTTTGTTGCCATATTTATCACAACGTTTCGGCTTTTCAGTATCTGTCTATATTTCTGATATGAGGTATTATGTACACTATTTACATTATTCGGACTATTGTCCTCATCTTTGTTGCCATATTTATCACAACGTTTCGGCCTTTCAGTATCTGTCTATATTTCTGAGATGAGGTATTATGTACACTATTTACATTATTCGGACTATTGTCCTCATCTTTGTTGCCATATTTATCACAACGTTTCGGCCTTTCAGTATCTGTCTATATTTCTGATATGAGGTATTATGTACACTATTTACATTATTCGGACTATTGTCCTCATCTTTGTTGCCATATTTATCACAACGTTTCGGCCTTTCAGTATCTGTCTATATTTCTGAGATGAGGTATTATGTACACTATTTACATTATTCGGACTATTGTCCTCATCTTTGTTACCATATTTATCACAACGTTTCGGCCTTTCAGTATCTGTCTATATTTCTGAGATGAGGTATTATGTACACTATTTACATTATTCGGACTATTGTCCTCATCTTTGTTGCCATATTTATCACAACGTTTCGGCCTTTCAGTATGTGTCTATATTTCTGAGATGAGGTATTATGTACACTATTTACATTATTCGGACTATTGTCCTCATCTTTGTTGCCATATTTATCACAACGTTTCGGCCTTTCAGTATCTGTCTATATTTCTGAGATGAGGTATTATGTACACTATTTACATTATTCGGACTATTGTCCTCATCTTTGTTACCATATTTATCACAACGTTTCGGCCTTTCAGTATCTGTCTATATTTCTGAGATGAGGTATTATGTACACTATTTACATTATTCGGACTATTGTCCTCATCTTTGTTGCCATATTTATCACAACGTTTCGGCCTTTCAGTATCTGTCTATATTTCTGAGATGAGGTATTATGTACACTATTTACATTATTCGGACTATTGTCCTCATCTTTGTTGCCATATTTATCACAACGTTTCGGCCTTTCAGTATCTGTCTATATTTCTGAGATGAGGTATTATGTACACTATTTACATTATTCGGACTATTGTCCTCATCTTTGTTGCCATATTTATCACAACGTTTCGGCCTTTCAGTATCTGTCTATATTTCTGAGATGAGGTATTATGTACACTATTTACATTATTCGGACTATTGTCCTCATCTTTGTTGCCATATTTATCACAACGTTTCGGCCTTTCAGTATCTATCTATATTTCTGAGATGAGGTATTATGTACACTATTTACATTATTCGGACTATTGTCCTCATCTTTGTTGCCATATTTATCAAAACGTTTCGGCCTTTCAGTATCTGTCTATATTTCTGAGATGAGGTATTATGTACACTATTTACATTATTCGGACTATTGTCCTCATCTTTGTTGCCATATTTATCACAACGTTTCGGCTTTTCAGTATCTGTCTATATTTCTGATATGAGGTATTATGTACACTATTTACATTATTCGGACTATTGTCCTCATCTTTGTTGCCATATTTATCACAACGTTTCGGCCTTTCAGTATCTGTCTATATTTCTGAGATGAGGTATTATGTACACTATTTACATTATTCGGACTATTGTCCTCATCTTTGTTGCCATATTTATCACAACGTTTCGGCCTTTCAGTATCTGTCTATATTTCTGATATGAGGTATTATGTACACTATTTACATTATTCGGACTATTGTCCTCATCTTTGTTGCCATATTTATCACAACGTTTCGGCCTTTCAGTATCTGTCTATATTTCTGAGATGAGGTATTATGTACACTATTTACATTATTCGGACTATTGTCCTCATCTTTGTTACCATATTTATCACAACGTTTCGGCCTTTCAGTATCTGTCTATATTTCTGAGATGAGGTATTATGTACACTATTTACATTATTCGGACTATTGTCCTCATCTTTGTTGCCATATTTATCACAACGTTTCGGCCTTTCAGTATGTGTCTATATTTCTGAGATGGGGTATTATGTACACTATTTACATTATTCGGACTATTGTCCTCATCTTTGTTGCCATATTTATCACAACGTTTCGGCCTTTCAGTATCTGTCTATATTTCTGAGATGAGGTATTATGTACACTATTTACATTATTCGGACTATTGTCCTCATCTTTGTTACCATATTTATCACAACGTTTCGGCCTTTCAGTATCTGTCTATATTTCTGAGATGAGGTATTATGTACATTATTTACATTATTCGGACTATTGTCCTCATCTTTGTTGCCATATTTATTACAACGTTTCGGCCTTTCAGTATCTGTCTATATTTCTGAGATGAGGTATTATGTACACTATTTACATTATTCGGACTATTGTCCTCATCTTTGTTGCCATATTTATCACAACGTTTCGGCCTTTCAGTATCTGTCTATATTTCTGAGATGAGGTATTATGTACACTATTTACATTATTCGGACTATTGTCCTCATCTTTGTTGCCATATTTATCACAACGTTTCGGCCTTTCAGTATCTGTCTATATTTCTGAGATGAGGTATTATGTACACTATTTACATTATTCGGACTATTGTCCTCATCTTTGTTGCCATATTTATCACAACGTTTCGGCCTTTCAGTATCTGTCTATATTTCTGATATGAGGTATTATGTACACTATTTACATTATTCGGACTATTGTCCTCATCTTTGTTGCCATATTTATCACAACGTTTCGGCCTTTCAGTATCTGTCTATATTTCTGAGATGAGGTATTATGTACACTATTTACATTATTCGGACTATTGTCCTCATCTTTGTTGCCATATTTATCACAACGTTTCGGCCTTTCAGTATCTGTCTATATTTCTGATATGAGGTATTATGTACACTATTTACATTATTCGGACTACTGTCCTCATCTTTGTTGCCATATTTATCACAACGTTTCGGCCTTTCAGTATCTGTCTATATTTCTGAGATGAGGTATTATGTACACTATTTACATTATTCGGACTATTGTCCTCATCTTTGTTGCCATACAACGGCACAGTGGCAAAAGGCATTGATTAGATCCAGTGATAGGACCCAAAGAGTGTGAGTTCAATACCTGGTTAAGGCGGTGGAGAACTTGGAGAGGTGAATTAACAGGAGGTAAAAGATAACTGACATCATTTATACATGGCACGTGGAACTAGAACAGACTATCCCAGTGATCAGAATAAAGGGTTCAGTTCGACATTCCAGCCACCTGAAGAAGACCAGAGCGTACAACGGCCGAAACGTTGAGATAAACATGGTCACAAAGATGGGGACAATAGTCCGAATAATGTAAATAGTGTACGCAATACCTCATCTCAGAAATATAGACAGATTTTTAAAGGTCTACCCTTTAAAAATTTTGCTATTGTGTGCCGTAATATTTTCAGTTGCTCCTCGGTGTGCCGTTTGCTTATAAAGGCTGAGTTTCACGTTTCATGTCTCAGTTATTTCCTGTTGATTCCCCTCTGAAATAACAAAAATTGCAGTATAAGGTCTGGTAAAAAACATGCAATGATAACAGCAAAAATTGCAATATGAGCACAGTTAAAAATGGTTGCTGAAGACATTAGGTTTATAATACCCAGAAATTCATCCACAGCTGTCCTCAAGGACACATGGCACAGTGGATAAAGGCGTTAGTTAGATCCAATGGCTGGATCCAAAGTGTGTGAGTTCAATACCTGATTAAGCCGGTGGAGAACTTTCAGAGGGGAATTAACAGGAGATAATTGACATCCATTAGACATGGCATGACGTGGAACTAGAACAGTCTACCCCAGTGAGCGGATTAAAGAGTTCCGTTCGACGTTCCAACTACCCGAAGAAGGCCGGAGCGTACAGCGGCCGAAACGTTGTGATAGACATTTAAATGTTATGAAATAAAACCATAGATTTAGAAAGCACACATACACACAAATATATTGTTTCAATGTTTCTATCCACTTATTTGTGCAGCTTATTTAGTTTGTGTCTGGTACTTTTTCGCGATTTCTTCAATGTTTTGTCGAATATCTGATATGCTGACCCTCATTTCTTCTTCAGTTAATCGTAGTCTTTGACGCTTCTTATTTTTGATGTTATTTAGGGCTGAGAGGCCTAATTCACATAAATAAAAAAATAGGAAATTGTAATAAAGCTGATAAAACCTCATGTAATTACTCAACAAAACCACAAAGACCTATACCAAATAACAGAAACCACATCACTTGAGGACTTTACAGAACCGATTTTGGGCCATGCCCTACTTTGGTATTTCTAAAATTATGATCCCTCCCCCATAATATGTTATTCTTAAATATTTAAACTTTTACTGCAACCTTAAAATGCCATAAATAAAATAACTTGGTCTCTATACAAGCCTCCAAAGACCATGGTGTCCATGAAAGAAAAATACGATAAAATCAAAAAACAAAAAACAGTTAAATATATATAATTTCAAAACATATAATAGAGAACTGAAAGGCAGAAATATAAAATATAAAAAAAAACAAATAAAAAACAAATGCCCCCCCTTTAACAAAAAGAGACAAAGATGTGTTTTTAAATTTCCCTAATAAATCGTTTTTATCAATAGTTATATATCATATCCTGAAGAAGTACCATCTTAGTACCGAAACGTGAAAGTTTTTGTGTAGCGACGTAAAATGTTTTTATGGTAATTTATTATAATAAAAATATTATAATAATATTTTGCTCTACTTTGTATTGAGCACTTAAAAAAATGCTACGAACTGTTTGTTCTTTCACTCATTTGTGTGTGTGTGTGTGTGTATATATATATATATATATATATATATATATATATATATATATATATATATAGTATAATTTCTTTAGAAATTGATATATATATATATATATATATATATATATATATCAATTTCTAAAGAAATTATATACATATATAGTCTTTATATATAGTCTTTGTATATTTATCATTTCTGTATTTTGTAAAATACCGTGTAACTCGGATATAAGAGACCCGGATATAAGAGAAACCCGGATATAAGAGAGGTTTTCTTTGGTCCCAAATTAGAGCCTGTGTTAATGTATATAAATTAGACCAAACCCTGATATAAGAGAAACCCGGATATAAGATACTTCTTCTCCGGTCCCGGCAACTCTCTTATATCCGGGTTACACTGTATTTCAAAACGTGTTTTTATGAATGTGTCCTTTTTTTTTATTATCGTAGCTGACTATAATAAAATAAGACTTATGGCAATATAACATTGAAACACTCGCCCTCGTTCCATCACCGAAGTTAAGCAACATCGTGCCTGGTCATGTGTGACCGCCAGGTTTATTGATTTTGTGTTATAGAGTAGTTTCACAGTGGAGGCTTGTATTTCACTAAGTCGGTCCTAAAAAGGTTCGACGTACAAAACGTTAAGAACTTGAAATGATAGTTAATGACGCAGCAATCTAGTTGTGGTAGTTGATACTTCAATGTCCGACATCGACTGACTCACCAACTCACTGAGCGGTATTTAGTAACCCCCTCCCCACGAGGGCATCATGTGGCACACGGCCGGTTTAACGTGAGATCTCCGAGCCTGTGGGCTCGGCCAAAAATATGCCCTTTGAACCCGTATAAACGGGTTCAGGGTCGCTTTACCTCCCCGAAAGAGACTCCGCCCTTCGGCGTAGCCTCGTTCGGGTTCCTCCTCGCCCGAAGGCAGAGAGTTCAACCGGTCAGCCGGTCGTCCGACTTCGAACTGAAGTCAAACCAACTCAATGAACTCTTTGGCGACAGCTACTACTACTACTTATTTTATCTGGGAGAGTCTATTAACAATAGAATAGGTGTGTTCCAGTATAACATTTTGTTCAACGGCTTATCACCCTAGATAGGTTATTTAATCCTGAAATCTAAATATTTTGAATGCAATTTTATGGCTTCAGTTGAATATATTAGATTGGTGCAAAAATAATGACGTAATAATGTCGTTTTTTGACGTTAAAAATACGTCAAAAAACGACATTATTACGTCATTATTTTTGCACCAACCTAATATTTTGTACATAATTTTATATTTTGAGTAAAGGGATGCTTTATATATATATATATATATATATATATATATATATATATATATATATATATATATATATATCATAAAATGTATCGTTGGTAATTTTACTATAAAAAATGTAATGTTGATTGTCATTTTGTTATAAAAATGTATTGTTGGTCGTTTTATTGTAAAAATGTACGAGGTTCACTATTTACCCTAAAAGGTGCTACCACCCCGGGTCAGGGTGGACCTGGGAACAACAGCAATTAAGAGGTGGTTCCACCCTCCTCGAAACCTCTCGATGCTGCCGGATGTAGTTTATCGTTATACCCAGGACGCGAGAATACCAGGTGCTGTAAGCTTGAATGTTCAGGTTGTTTAAAGGGCTTACGACCATATCACGCTGTAACGTCAGTTCCCACACTATCGCTAAAGTTATGCCTGACCAGAACCAAGTTGGGTGATCGTTTGGGAAACCCAGATGTTATAAGCTTGGATGTGCGGGTGGTGCAATGGTTAGAGGCTCGGAATTGGAAGTCGGTAAGCCAAGTTTCAATTCCAGTCATATTCGCTATATTCACTTACGCGCAAATACCCCTGGGAAAAAGAATGCAGCGCTATGGATTAATTAATAAGGATTATATCACTAAATCGTTATTATCTCCACCCCACAAGAAATTCTAGAAATATATTTCCTGGCTTTAATTAATCTGCAAAGGGTTGATAAGCCGTAAAAAAACGAACTATTCATCAATCAATCAAATACTGATTAGCAACGCAGGCATGTCTTTTAGATTTATTTACATTCTCTGGAATATAAAAGTATAGAAGCTACAATAGCTACAAAGTGAGGGATCAGTTTATATTTGCATTGCAAAATAGAATTGATCCCCCACTTTATATCTATATTATAATTTCTTGGTTGTTTATGAAATTCTAATTAGGTATGAATCCACCTCTTCTCTCCCCAGCTATGGGTTAATTAGTAAGACTTGTATCACTAAACCATTATTATGTCCCCAAAAAATCTTACAATCTCAAAATATTTTCTGGCTTTAAATAACATGCAAAAGGTTGATAAACCGTAGAAAACGAATCAATCAATCAATCTACTGACTAAGCAAAAGAAATTTAAAGAATAAATTAGTAACGTATATAGTAAAGTATTATTATCTCCAAAATATATTCTTAGAATCTAAAAATATTTTCTGGCTTTAAATAACATGCAAAAGGTTGATAAACCGTAGAAAACGAATCAATCAATCAATCTACTGACTAAGCAAAAGAAATTTAAAGAATAAATTAGTAACGTATATAGTAAAGTATTATTATCTCCAAAATATATTCTTAGAATCTAAAAATATTTTCTGGCTTTAAATAACATGCAAAAGGTTGATAAACCGTAGAAAACGAATCAATCAATCAATCTACTGATTAAGCAAAAGAAATTTAAAGAATAAATTAGTAACGTATATAGTAAAGTATTATTATCTCCAAAATATATTCTTAGAATCTAAAAATATTTTCTGGCTTTAAATAACATGCAAAAGGTTGATAAACCGTAGAAAACGAATCAATCAATCAATCTACTGACTAAGCAAAAGAAATTTAAAGAATAAATTAGTAACGTATATAGTAAAGTATTATTATCTCCAAAATATATTCTTAGAATCTAAAAATATTTTCTGGCTTTAAATAACATGCAAAAGGTTGATAAACCGTAGAAAACGAATCAATCAATCAATCTACTGACTAAGCAAAAGAAATTTAAAGAATAAATTAATAACGTATATAGTAAAGTATTATTATCTCCAAAATATATTCTTAGAATCTAAAAATATTTTCTGGCTTTAAATAACATGCAAAAGGTTGATAAACCGTAGAAAACGAATCAATCAATCAATCTACTGATTAAGCAAAAGAAATTTAAAGAATAAATTAGTAACGTATATAGTAAAGTATTATTATCTCCAAAATATATTCTTAGAATCTAAAAATATTTTCTGGCTTTAAATAACATGCAAAAGGTTGATAAACCGTAGAAAACGAATCAATCAATCAATCTACTGACTAAGCAAAAGAAATTTAAAGAATAAATTAGTAACGTATATAGTAAAGTATTATTATCTCCAAAATATATTCTTAGAATCTAAAAATATTTTCTGGCTTTAAATAACATGCAAAAGGTTGATAAACCGTAGAAAACGAATCAATCAATCAATCTACTGACTAAGCAAAAGAAATTTAAAGAATAAATTAGTAACGTATATAGTAAAGTATTATTATCTCCAAAATATATTCTTAGAATCTAAAAATATTTTCTGGCTTTAAATAACATGCAAAAGGTTGATAAACCGTAGAAAACGAATCAATCAATCAATCTACTGACTAAGCAAAAGAAATTTAAAGAATAAATTAGTAACGTATATAGTAAAGTATTATTATCTCCAAAATATATTCTTAGAATCTAAAAATATTTTCTGGCTTTAAATAACATGCAAAAGGTTGATAAACCGTAGAAAACGAATCAATCAATCAATCTACTGACTAAGCAAAAGAAATTTAAAGAATAAATTAGTAACGTATATAGTAAAGTATTATTATCTCCAAAATATATTCTTAGAATCTAAAAATATTTTCTGGCTTTAAATAACATGCAAAAGGTTGATAAACCGTAGAAAACGAATCAATCAATCAATCTACTGACTAAGCAAAAGAAATTTAAAGAATAAATTAGTAACGTATATAGTAAAGTATTATTATCTCCAAAATATATTCTTAGAATCTAAAAATATTTTCTGGCTTTAAATAACATGCAAAAGGTTGATAAACCGTAGAAAACGAATCAATCAATCAATCTACTGACTAAGCAAAAGAAATTTAAAGAATAAATTAGTAACGTATATAGTAAAGTATTATTATCTCCAAAATATATTCTTAGAATCTAAAAATATTTTCTGGCTTTAAATAACATGCAAAAGGTTGATAAACCGTAGAAAACGAATCAATCAATCAATCTACTGATTAAGCAAAAGAAATTTAAAGAATAAATTAGTAACGTATATAGTAAAGTATTATTATCTCCAAAATATATTCTTAGAATCTAAAAATATTTTCTGGCTTTAAATAACATGCAAAAGGTTGATAAACCGTAGAAAACGAATCAATCAATCAATCTACTGACTAAGCAAAAGAAATTTAAAGAATAAATTAGTAACGTATATAGTAAAGTATTATTATCTCCAAAATATATTCTTAGAATCTAAAAATATTTTCTGGCTTTAAATAACATGCAAAAGGTTGATAAACCGTAGAAAACGAATCAATCAATCAATCTACTGACTAAGCAAAAGAAATTTAAAGAATAAATTAGTAACGTATATAGTAAAGTATTATTATCTCCAAAATATATTCTTAGAATCTAAAAATATTTTCTGGCTTTAAATAACATGCAAAAGGTTGATAAACCGTAGAAAACGAATCAATCAATCAATCTACTGATTAAGCAAAAGAAATTTAAAGAATAAATTAGTAACGTATATAGTAAAGTATTATTATCTCCAAAATATATTCTTAGAATCTAAAAATATTTTCTGGCTTTAAATAACATGCAAAAGGTTGATAAACCGTAGAAAACGAATCAATCAATCAATCTACTGACTAAGCAAAAGAAATTTAAAGAATAAATTAGTAACGTATATAGTAAAGTATTATTATCTCCAAAATATATTCTTAGAATCTAAAAATATTTTCTGGCTTTAAATAACATGCAAAAGGTTGATAAACCGTAGAAAACGAATCAATCAATCAATCTACTGATTAAGCAAAAGAAATTTAAAGAATAAATTAGTAACGTATATAGTAAAGTATTATTATCTCCAAAATATATTCTTAGAATCTAAAAATATTTTCTGGCTTTAAATAACATGCAAAAGGTTGATAAACCGTAGAAAACGAATCAATCAATCAATCTACTGACTAAGCAAAAGAAATTTAAAGAATAAATTAGTAACGTATATAGTAAAGTATTATTATCTCCAAAATATATTCTTAGAATCTAAAAATATTTTCTGGCTTTAAATAACATGCAAAAGGTTGATAAACCGTAGAAAACGAATCAATCAAACAATCTACTGACTAAGCAAAAGAAATTTAAAGAATAAATTAGTAACGTATATAGTAAAGTATTATTATCTCCAAAATATATTCTTAGAATCTAAAAATATTTTCTGGCTTTAAATAACATGCAAAAGGTTGATAAACCGTAGAAAACGAATCAATCAATCAATCTACTGATTAAGCAAAAGAAATTTAAAGAATAA
This sequence comes from Acanthosepion lycidas, assembly GCA_963932145.1. Classification (NCBI taxonomy): domain Eukaryota; kingdom Metazoa; phylum Mollusca; class Cephalopoda; order Sepiida; family Sepiidae; genus Acanthosepion; species Acanthosepion lycidas. Next base: position 85,142,694 of record OZ010592.1, on the reverse strand, counting down.
ATTAGTAACGTATATAGTAAAGTATTATTATCTCCAAAATATATTCTTAGAATCTAAAAATATTTTCTGGCTTTAAATAACATGCAAAAGGTTGATAAACCGTAGAAAACGAATCAATCAATCAATCTACTGACTAAGCAAAAGAAATTTAAAGAATAAATTAGTAACGTATATAGTAAAGTATTATTATCTCCAAAATATATTCTTAGAATCTAAAAATATTTTCTGGCTTTAAATAACATGCAAAAGGTTGATAAACCGTAGAAAACGAATCAATCAATCAATCTACTGACTAAGCAAAAGAAATTTAAAGAATAAATTAGTAACGTATATAGTAAAGTATTATTATCTCCAAAATATATTCTTAGAATCTAAAAATATTTTCTGGCTTTAAATAACATGCAAAAGGTTGATAAACCGTAGAAAACGAATCAATCAATCAATCTACTGATTAAGCAAAAGAAATTTAAAGAAAAAATTAGTAACGTATATAGTAAAGTATTATTATCTCCAAAATATATTCTTAGAATCTAAAAATATTTTCTGGCTTTAAATAACATGCAAAAGGTTGATAAACCGTAGAAAACGAATCAATCAATCAATCTACTGATTAAGCAAAAGAAATTTAAAGAATAAATTAGTAACGTATATAGTAAAGTATTATTATCTCCAAAATATATTCTTAGAATCTAAAAATATTTTCTGGCTTTAAATAACATGCAAAAGGTTGATAAACCGTAGAAAACGAATCAATCAATCAATCTACTGATTAAGCAAAAGAAATTTAAAGAATAAATTAGTAACGTATATAGTAAAGTATTATTATCTCCAAAATATATTCTTAGAATCTAAAAATATTTTCTGGCTTTAAATAACATGCAAAAGGTTGATAAACCGTAGAAAACGAATCAATCAATCAATCTACTGACTAAGCAAAAGAAATTTAAAGAATAAATTAGTAACGTATATAGTAAAGTATTATTATCTCCAAAATATATTCTTAGAATCTAAAAATATTTTCTGGCTTTAAATAACATGCAAAAGGTTGATAAACCGTAGAAAACGAATCAATCAATCAATCTACTGATTAAGCAAAAGAAATTTAAAGAATAAATTAGTAACGTATATAGTAAAGTATTATTATCTCCAAAATATATTCTTAGAATCTAAAAATATTTTCTGGCTTTAAATAACATGCAAAAGGTTGATAAACCGTAGAAAACGAATCAATCAATCAATCTACTGACTAAGCAAAAGAAATTTAAGAATAAATTAGTAACGTTAAATTTCAAATATTACAAAATTTTTCTGGCTTTAATAACATCAAAGGTTGATAAACCGTAAGAAAACGAATCAATCAATCAATCTACTGACTAAGCAAAAGAAATTTAAAGAATAAATTAAGTAACGTATATAGTAAAGTATTATTATCTCCAAAATATATTCTTAGAATCTAAAAATATTTTCTGGCTTTAAATAACATGCAAAAGGTTGATAAACCGTAGAAAACGAATCAATCAATCAATCTACTGATTAAGCAAAAGAAATTTAAAGAATAAATTAGTAACGTATATAGTAAAGTATTATTATCTCCAAAATATATTCTTAGAATCTAAAAATATTTTCTGGCTTTAAATAACATGCAAAAGGTTGATAAACCGTAGAAAACGAATCAATCAATCAATCTACTGACTAAGCAAAAGAAATTTAAAGAATAAATTAGTAACGTATATAGTAAAGTATTATTATCTCCAAAATATATTCTTAGAATCTAAAAATATTTTCTGGCTTTAAATAACATGCAAAAGGTTGATAAACCGTAGAAAACGAATCAATCAATCAATCTACTGACTAAGCAAAAGAAATTTAAAGAATAAATTAGTAACGTATATAGTAAAGTATTATTATCTCCAAAATATATTCTTAGAATCTAAAAATATTTTCTGGCTTTAAATAACATGCAAAAGGTTGATAAACCGTAGAAAACGAATCAATCAATCAATCTACTGACTAAGCAAAAGAAATTTAAAGAATAAATTAGTAACGTATATAGTAAAGTATTATTATCTCCAAAATATATTCTTAGAATCTAAAAATATTTTCTGGCTTTAAATAACATGCAAAAGGTTGATAAACCGTAGAAAACGAATCAATCAATCAATCTACTGACTAAGCAAAAGAAATTTAAAGAATAAATTAGTAACGTATATAGTAAAGTATTATTATCTCCAAAATATATTCTTAGAATCTAAAAATATTTTCTGGCTTTAAATAACATGCAAAAGGTTGATAAACCGTAGAAAACGAATCAATCAATCAATCTACTGACTAAGCAAAAGAAATTTAAAGAATAAATTAGTAACGTATATAGTAAAGTATTATTATCTCCAAAATATATTCTTAGAATCTAAAAATATTTTCTGGCTTTAAATAACATGCAAAAGGTTGATAAACCGTAGAAAACGAATCAATCAATCAATCTACTGATTAAGCAAAAGAAATTTAAAGAATAAATTAGTAACGTATATAGTAAAGTATTATTATCTCCAAAATATATTCTTAGAATCTAAAAATATTTTCTGGCTTTAAATAACATGCAAAAGGTTGATAAACCGTAGAAAACGAATCAATCAATCAATCTACTGACTAAGCAAAAGAAATTTAAAGAATAAATTAGTAACGTATATAGTAAAGTATTATTATCTCCAAAATATATTCTTAGAATCTAAAAATATTTTCTGGCTTTAAATAACATGCAAAAGGTTGATAAACCGTAGAAAACGAATCAATCAATCAATCTACTGACTAAGCAAAAGAAATTTAAAGAATAAATTAGTAACGTATATAGTAAAGTATTATTATCTCCAAAATATATTCTTAGAATCTAAAAATATTTTCTGGCTTTAAATAACATGCAAAAGGTTGATAAACCGTAGAAAACGAATCAATCAATCAATCTACTGATTAAGCAAAAGAAATTTAAAGAATAAATTAGTAACGTATATAGTAAAGTATTATTATCTCCAAAATATATTCTTAGAATCTAAAAATATTTTCTGGCTTTAAATAACATGCAAAAGGTTGATAAACCGTAGAAAACGAATCAATCAATCAATCTACTGACTAAGCAAAAGAAATTTAAAGAATAAATTAGTAACGTATATAGTAAAGTATTATTATCTCCAAAATATATTCTTAGAATCTAAAAATATTTTCTGGCTTTAAATAACATGCAAAAGGTTGATAAACCGTAGAAAACGAATCAATCAATCAATCTACTGATTAAGCAAAAGAAATTTAAAGAATAAATTAGTAACGTATATAGTAAAGTATTATTATCTCCAAAATATATTCTTAGAATCTAAAAATATTTTCTGGCTTTAAATAACATGCAAAAGGTTGATAAACCGTAGAAAACGAATCAATCAATCAATCTACTGACTAAGCAAAAGAAATTTAAAGAATAAATTAGTAACGTATATAGTAAAGTATTATTATCTCCAAAATATATTCTTAGAATCTAAAAATATTTTCTGGCTTTAAATAACATGCAAAAGGTTGATAAACCGTAGAAAACGAATCAATCAATCAATCTACTGACTAAGCAAAAGAAATTTAAAGAATAAATTAGTAACGTATATAGTAAAGTATTATTATCTCCAAAATATATTCTTAGAATCTAAAAATATTTTCTGGCTTTAAATAACATGCAAAAGGTTGATAAACCGTAGAAAACGAATCAATCAATCAATCTACTGATTAAGCAAAAGAAATTTAAAGAATAAATTAGTAACGTATATAGTAAAGTATTATTATCTCCAAAATATATTCTTAGAATCTAAAAATATTTTCTGGCTTTAAATAACATGCAAAAGGTTGATAAACCGTAGAAAACGAATCAATCAATCAATCTACTGACTAAGCAAAAGAAATTTAAAGAATAAATTAGTAACGTATATAGTAAAGTATTATTATCTCCAAAATATATTCTTAGAATCTAAAAATATTTTCTGGCTTTAAATAACATGCAAAAGGTTGATAAACCGTAGAAAACGAATCAATCAATCAATCTACTGACTAAGCAAAAGAAATTTAAAGAATAAATTAGTAACGTATATAGTAAAGTATTATTATCTCCAAAATATATTCTTAGAATCTAAAAATATTTTCTGGCTTTAAATAACATGCAAAAGGTTGATAAACCGTAGAAAACGAATCAATCAATCAATCTACTGATTAAGCAAAAGAAATTTAAAGAATAAATTAGTAACGTATATAGTAAAGTATTATTATCTCCAAAATATATTCTTAGAATCTAAAAATATTTTCTGGCTTTAAATAACATGCAAAAGGTTGATAAACCGTAGAAAACGAATCAATCAATCAATCTACTGATTAAGCAAAAGAAATTTAAAGAATAAATTAGTAACGTATATAGTAAAGTATTATTATCTCCAAAATATATTCTTAGAATCTAAAAATATTTTCTGGCTTTAAATAACATGCAAAAGGTTGATAAACCGTAGAAAACGAATCAATCCATCAATCTACTGATTAAGCAAAAGAAATTTAAAGAATAAATTAGTAACGTATATAGTAAAGTATTATTATCTCCAAAATATATTCTTAGAATCTAAAAATATTTTCTGGCTTTAAATAACATGCAAAAGGTTGATAAACCGTAGAAAACGAATCAATCAATCAATCTACTGACTAAGCAAAAGAAATTTAAAGAATAAATTAGTAACGTATATAGTAAAGTATTATTATCTCCAAAATATATTCTTAGAATCTAAAAATATTTTCTGGCTTTAAATAACATGCAAAAGGTTGATAAACCGTAGAAAACGAATCAATCAATCAATCTACTGATTAAGCAAAAGAAATTTAAAGAATAAATTAGTAACGTATATAGTAAAGTATTATTATCTCCAAAATATATTCTTAGAATCTAAAAATATTTTCTGGCTTTAAATAACATGCAAAAGGTTGATAAACCGTAGAAAACGAATCAATCAATCAATCTACTGACTAAGCAAAAGAAATTTAAAGAATAAATTAGTAACGTATATAGTAAAGTATTATTATCTCCAAAATATATTCTTAGAATCTAAAAATATTTTCTGGCTTTAAATAACATGCAAAAGGTTGATAAACCGTAGAAAACGAATCAATCAATCAATCTACTGACTAAGCAAAAGAAATGTAAAGAATAAATTAGTAACGTATATAGTAAAGTATTATTATCTCCAAAATATATTCTTAGAATCTAAAAATATTTTCTGGCTTTAAATAACATGCAAAAGGTTGATAAACCGTAGAAAACGAATCAATCAATCAATCTACTGACTAAGCAAAAGAAATTTAAAGAATAAATTAGTAACGTATATAGTAAAGTATTATTATCTCCAAAATATATTCTTAGAATCTAAAAATATTTTCTGGCTTTAAATAACATGCAAAAGGTTGATAAACCGTAGAAAACGAATCAATCAATCAATCTACTGATTAAGCAAAAGAAATTTAAAGAATAAATTAGTAACGTATATAGTAAAGTATTATTATCTCCAAAATATATTCTTAGAATCTAAAAATATTTTCTGGCTTTAAATAACATGCAAAAGGTTGATAAACCGTAGAAAACGAATCAATCAATCAATCTACTGATTAAGCAAAAGAAATTTAAAGAATAAATTAGTAACGTATATAGTAAAGTATTATTATCTCCAAAATATATTCTTAGAATCTAAAAATATTTTCTGGCTTTAAATAACATGCAAAAGGTTGATAAACCGTAGAAAACGAATCAATCAATCAATCTACTGACTAAGCAAAAGAAATTTAAAGAATAAATTAGTAACGTATATAGTAAAGTATTATTATCTCCAAAATATATTCTTAGAATCTAAAAATATTTTCTGGCTTTAAATAACATGCAAAAGGTTGATAAACCGTAGAAAACGAATCAATCAATCAATCTACTGATTAAGCAAAAGAAATTTAAAGAATAAATTAGTAACGTATATAGTAAAGTATTATTATCTCCAAAATATATTCTTAGAATCTAAAAATATTTTCTGGCTTTAAATAACATGCAAAAGGTTGATAAACCGTAGAAAACGAATCAATCAATCAATCTACTGATTAAGCAAAAGAAATTTAAAGAATAAATTAGTAACGTATATAGTAAAGTATTATTATCTCCAAAATATATTCTTAGAATCTAAAAATATTTTCTGGCTTTAAATAACATGCAAAAGGTTGATAAACCGTAGAAAACGAATCAATCAATCAATCTACTGACTAAGCAAAAGAAATTTAAAGAATAAATTAGTAACGTATATAGTAAAGTATTATTATCTCCAAAATATATTCTTAGAATCTAAAAATATTTTCTGGCTTTAAATAACCTGCAAAGGGTTGATAAACCGCAGAAAACGAATCAGTCAATCATGGGAAAGGTATGAATTCATCCCTTATCCCTACAGCTATGGGTTAATTAGTTGACCTTGTATCAGTAAAAATCATTATCTCTAAAAAATCTCTTAAAATCTAAAAGTATTTTCTGGCTTTAAATAACCTGCAAAAGGTTGATAAGTTATAAAAGAAACAAATCAAACAAATCCATCAGTATAATAATATATTTATTTTTATTTTCTTTTAGAATGAAAAATGCTATGACCAAAAGTCTGGTGAGAAGAAATTCCTGAAAGACGTGGACAAAGAATAAAAAATCGGAAGAAATCAACAGGAAAGAACCCCAAAAGACATGACAATTTTGAGGAAATTTTTTCTTGTATATATTTCTATTTTTTTTTTTTTTTTTTAAGGAATAAACAAAATAAAAATATCCCTGGACCAAAGTCCTTTGTCTTCTGCAGAATTAAAAGAATTGAATAAATGTTTTTCATGATATTCTGTTTTTGTATCTTTTTGGCCTTCTGGTATGTCTTCAGATATTCTACCATCCTTTTTCTTGTAAAGAAGCCAAAGTTAATATTTATACATAGAATCGTTTGATTAACTCCCCATAACAAAATTCGGTAAAACTTTTCCCGCTCAAAATATATTATTAGCATACAAAGATTATTTACATATTTCGGACTGCTGTCCTCATCAAGGGATATGTGGCTAAAATCCAACAGGTGACTTGAGCCAAAGAATTGTGAGTTCAATACCAGACCACAGCGATGAAGAACATTTGGAGAGTTGAGTTACTCAGAGTAATTAACTGAAACTGAGATATGTCGCAGGCGCCTTTGTCCGCTCCCTAAAACGGAAGAGAACTGGTCACTTTGACCTTGACCTTTTTGATCGTGTTCCTTACACGCTATGTAATTTAGTCTAATTTTGTTTTAGAATTGAGCTAATTACTTTTTAGTTCCGTTTGTGTTACGAAACTAGCCCTAATACACCTCTTAGCATTTTTTTTAGACTTTTGTTTTTTGTTTTTTTTTTCGTAGCAAATCTCAACTCATTTTTAAAGAGATTTCTTTAGCATTTTTGCGAGAGCGTGTCTGTTGATGGTCTTCCTTTAACATAACACAGCGACTCATCATCTACGATACGACGGCGTTCGGGCTGTGGTTTCATATCGCACCCCCTCCTCCAGGGGTCCAATATCCAGAAAAGGCATGGCACGTGGAATTAGAACAATCTACCCCTGAAACTAAATAAAGGGTTCGAAACGTATATCACCTGAAGAAAGCAGAAATAAATAAGGCAATAAAGACGAGGGCACAACCCTTATCGTGTAAGAGATAGTTTACAATACTTCACCTCAGAAATTATATAACCAAATACATGTAGTGATGCTGTAAGTATTGTTGGCTAGGGTCACCGTGAATATAATCAAGAAGGAAAGCTGTGTTCTTGTAAAACAACACCCCACATGAATAATGCACAATAAACACGAGAGAAAAATAATCAAGCTCAGTGAACATTAATAAAATATTCTATTAACAATGTTATACAGAAATCAACAATAGTATAAAGAAAGTTGCTTCCCTTTTTCCGTAATAAAAAGGGTAAGTTTAGCTAATTAATGTTAAGTACAATATTGAATATTATTTAACTACAAAGTTCAATTGAGACCTTAGCTAAATAAAGAATAGTTCCACAGTGTTTTATCAGTGTAGAAAGATGTAATGTTCATGAGTGATATCAATAAGATTTAGTATGATTACTCGAATGAGTAATAATTAAGAATTTTATTAAAATGTCAATATAGCGCCGTGCCTTCAACTGCTAACTGGCTGTTGGCTAACAGCGAGAGAGTTTATATAACGATGCATAGGCTCCAGCGAGCTTGGCGCCAAAAATATAGAAAGATACTAAAATACGCGATTGTTCAGGAAATGGACCAATCCGTGATTTTAGAGAAAATTTCAAATTACGTGCGATGGCAAAATTGTCATATAATAAGTATCATATATTTATGAACCAATGACATTAAAGAAAGCGGAGGTGTGGCACATGTAAGTGATCACCACAGAATGATAGATACATAGAATAACAGTGATAGTTTTGTCTGTCTTTTACAAGTTCTCGTAATTTAAACATGGTCGACGAAAGAAAATTTCGTGTGAGTTGATTACTCTATTCAGGTGTTAGATTTTAAATAAAAAGTTTGGATGTGCGTGAAAAGAAGAGAGGGATTTTATATACAAAGAGAAAGAGAAAAATTGCATACAGAGGAAGAGGAGATTCTCTTTCACAGAGAGAGTGGCTGTTGAACTTTCCGCTGTGACCTCGGACATAAGTTTTGCCGCGGAGACGAAAATGTGTAACCATCATCATCAGCAGCATCATCATGATTCTTCTTGGTGTTTTTTCACCCCCGCACCTTCTACTCCGTCTCTGCAAACGTAAATTCAAGTAAAAAGAATACATTGAATATGGGTAATTTAACGTATAATTTTGTTATATTCCGTGCTAAGGGGATAAACACATAACACCAGGTGGATACTAGAAGAAAGGTTTATTGTCCACAACAAGTACAATATGAAATACGGTACAGTTATACACACAGGTCAATCTAGTAGTAAGTGCCACTAATTGGAAGTTCGGACATGTTTGTGCCGTCTCGCTCACACTCTCTTCCCTATCTTGTCTCTCGTAGACACTTGACATTGAAGGTACTTACTACCTATAGTGTAATCATTAATGGGGACTCCGGATCATTCCATTGCATCACATTCCGAATGAGAAAAATAATGGTTACGATAGCCTTTGCCTCCAGCACATTAACGGTTGATGTAAGACTGGCTGTTCGGTTGCCTACTGCATTTTTTTTCTGGGGGTATTAAACCTCTCCATTGCAGAAAGATTCAATTTAGAGGTGAGGGCGGTTTGTTTGATGCCGACTTTAATACTGAATCATGAATGCTCTCATGTGCGGGGTAACAATTTAACTGAGAATTTTTGAGTGAACGATGTGAGGATGAGGTCTTGGTGGTTCGACTGATATGCTATATTGCATTGTTATATTCCGTGTTAAGGGAATAAACACAGGTGGATACTAGAAGAAAGGTTTATTGTACACAACCAGTACAATATGAAATACGGTACAGTTATACTGACACACAGGTCAATCTAGTTATGAGTGCCCCTAATTGGAAGGTCGGACGTGTTTGCGTCGTCTCGCTCGCTCTCGCTCCCTCCCTGTGGATATTTACTTGACCTCCACCGACTGAGTCAGGTTGTGACACAAGGTCAGTTTTAACGTGGGGATACGAGTGTTTTCACTCGGGCCGCTGGTCATAACTTGTCCAGGCTGGTCAGAGCTGGTCTAAGCTAGTCATATCTGGTCTTGGCTTGTCATAGATGGTCCAAACTGGTCAGAGCCGGTCCAGCTAGTCGTAGCCGTGATACCACCAGCACAGCGACGGAGCTCTGGGTCTGGTTAGTAGATATTTACTTGACCCCCCCACTGAGTTAGGTTGTGACACAAGGTCAGTTTTTAGCGTGGGGATCTGAATGTTTTCACTCGGGTCGCTGGTCTTAGATGGTCTTAGCTTGTCCAAGCTGGTCTAAGCTAGTCATAGCTGGTCCAAACTGATCGGAACCGGTCCAAGCTAGTCGTAGCCGTGATACCACCAGCACAGGGACGGAGCCCTGGGGCAGGTAAGTATCTCCCTCCCTCTCTGTTTCCTCGAGTCTCTCGGAGAGAGTGGGCTTTATAGGTACTTACTACCTATAGTGTAATCATTCATAGGGGTGACTGGTTATTCTATTACATCAAATTTATTCGCATATATACAAAATTATTAACTTATTGCTGTTGGTAAGGGAGAAGGAATGGTGAAATTAGAAGCGAAATGGACATAGCTGATGGCTGTCGTTATTGTTTCTCTCTTAGCCCGTCGGTGTTGACTTGAAGTCATGTTGCATCTCTCAGCTTGCCGGTGTTGACATCGAAGCTGCTCTCTAATCCGGTTTGTGTAGGAAAAATTTAAGAGAGACGACAGTTTATAGGCGGAAGTTGGGTAGACGTTTTTGTTTTAATCATGTCTGCAGCCGCCCTGTGTCTTTTTTACAAATACTTTCACTATAACTGCTCCGAAGAGCTGCTTTCGCTGGTTCCCAAACTTCATGAATTTAAGCGTTCTACTAGGCTGGCATCTCGCACACACCTTTTCACTGTCGAAACTGTTAAATGTAGCCGTCTCTTCTACTCCAATAGCTTCATGTCTCGCACCTCTCGCCTGTGGAACTCCCTCCTCTCTTCCTGTTTCCCTGATAGCTATAATCTCCAACTACGCAAATGTAATGTCAATCGACATCTCCAGATGCCCTGATCTATCCCCTATCCTTCTTTTCATCCTTTCCTCTATCACTCCTATTTGCTCTCTCGCTTCAACTATCTATAACTCATTGCGTGCTAGAGGCTTCCCGCTTTGCTTAGGGTGAAACGCTTATGAAAAAATGTCTCCCCAAGCAAGGTAATAAAAACAAGGAGACACAAGAGGGGGGTATATCTTTAAATTCATAAAGTCTAGGTACTATAGAGGACATTTCATCCGAATAATTACCATGAAAGTATTTAAAGTAAAGTCACAGGAAAGCTACATTACGACGGTGGGTCACTGACTAAAGCCGAGATGCCAGATCAAGACCAAGAACATTGCAGATTCTTCTTTGGATTTTATCAAGAATCTCTAAATACAAAGCAGCAGCAGATGTGGCAGGGATATTCAAAGCAAGGACGAATGGTAGACTTATAAATATGCAAGATAGATTCTTCTTTGGATTTTATCAAGAATCTCTAAATATATAGCAGAAGCATCAGACCAGATGTGGCAGCAATATTCAAAGCAAGGACGAATGGTAGACTTATCAATATGAAAGATAGATTCTGATGAAAAGAATGAAACAGAATCCGATAATTTTTCTGGATTTTATTTTGATGTTATGGTGACAATAGAAATTTACGAGATCATTTATATTAGTAGGTTTCTCAAGTAAGTAGGAGTAAATAAGGATACTTTTTATTGAACAACATTTGGGAGAAAAACTAGTAAGTATACAGATGTTGCTATTTTAATAAATATTCAATAATTCCATAACTGAACATCTGTTTAAGGTATGGGCTATTCAAACGGGAGCCTTCAATACGTGAATTTATGTGAATTAGTGTCAGCTCTCTCAAACAGTCGACTATCTGAAGAACAAGCTTTTGACCTACTGAGAAGTGAACTTCCAATAAAGGTATTCTAGGTCCGATAAAAAAAAATATTGAGACTGCTGCTAAAGTATTATATTGAGGCCGCTTGGCATAGATTGACCTTGAACTCTATTGCACATGCGCACTTAATTATAATGTTCTCGCTTACTTCATCTGTTTATAGCAGTGCTTGGAAAGAAAGTGTGTAGAGTGTGATCATCTCACCACACGACAAGCGTTCTATCAGTGACCATAGCTTGTGAAGCAGTTTTGGGTCAAGCACAACATTCCCCAGGTCCGATAAGCACCGTATTCCCCAGATCTTGTGCCTTGCGACATTTTCTTCTTCAAAAATCAAATCCCCCTTTCTAATAAAAATTTCCCGAATAGTTACATTTAGGTGTAAATGTACATGCTTAATTCGAAAATAACAATGAAATATTGCTAAAATCTACCATTTGGGAGTTATCGACAATAAAAGTTCGGACTCATTCGCGTCGCGGCTACAGCACGGCAGCCATTACAGGCGTTGTTTACATGCGTTTGCCTCGAATAGTGATGCGGCGCCGAAGCTTCACTTGTTTTGATTAATGGGCACGTAATGCACAAACTGCGCGAAATTTAAATTTACAAAATTAAAAATACTAAAAAGGAAATAATAATAATAATAACAAGAACAATTTTAAGGTTCAAATTTTTTTTAAATTTTGGAGTTTTACAAAGTATGATTATTAATACCTTATTATAAGATTTCTTTAGATTTAAAATTTGTTTTATTATTTAGTTAATTATTATTTGTTTTATTATAAAAAAACAAAAAAACAAAACAACACTTGTCATTGCTTTTCTAAATAACTTAAAGACATTTACCAAAAATCCAAACCCTATCCGTAACCCTAACTTTGCGCAGTAATTGAGATAAGTAAAATCAAGGAGGCACGGCGGCTCGAATCGAGAAATCGGAGAGCCGAGTTCGAATTTCAGTCGAATCCATTACATTCACTTATGTGCTAATAAAGGGAAAGGTATGAATCCTCTTCTTCTCCCCCTAGCTATGGGTAAATAGAAGAACAGACCGGGTTCCTCTCAGAGACCAGTTGCTTTGGATGGCAATTGGTCTATGAGAAGGACAACGCTGTATTCAAAACCAGCGGAGGGTCGTTTGGGGACCTTGTGGAACGCAGTGCATCAGGTCTCTGTATTCGGTCCTTGTCTGTCCTGTCGACGCGAATGAGTCCGAACTTTTATTGTCGATAACTCCAAAACGGTAGATTTTAGCAAAATTACATTGTTATTTTCGAATGAAGCATGTACATTTACACCTAAATGTAACTATTCGGGAAATTTTTATTTGATACTGAGTTGGGGGTGGGGATTACCCAACATTTTTATTGCATAAACATTATTTATCCTGGAAAAAATCTGAGGCATGAAATGAATGCGTTGCATATACGGATTATTTGTCATTGTTATTTAACCCATAGCTTGGGGGGAAATGTATTCGTACTTTTTCAAATAGAAATGGTGCGAAAATGAACGCAACAGAGTACGTTGGGTGTTGAAATCGGTTCATCAATTAAGTTTTCCGTCCACTTCATTGATTTGTCTATTCAGCACGATGGGGTGGATTGGGCTCCATAGCTATGCATGCGGCCAGTGCAGGGTGACTTTACGGAAGGGATTCCTAGATTGAAGTCAACGGCCAAGGTAGAGGGTTCCCCTACGGCAATAGAATTAACAACCAAGTATTCGTGAGCAAACCCATGTAGGAAGTATGAACTTGAAACCGATGAGAAATGGTACCGCCACCAGCCAGAGAAGGTGATCGAAAACGATAAAAAGAGCTTGTGGACCAAATTGGTTACATCTCATCACCGCCGATCAGATCCTGAACTACCGCTAATCATGATGAACCGATGTCCCCTTCAGGAGGCCCCATGCCCTTGAGATGATATTGGGTTTCAAACTCGCACCTGATCTCAAGTGAAATTCCTATATACGATCCATCGCTAAAAAGGCAGGTAAAATGATCGGCTCCCTGTACTGCTCCAGTAAATATCTGACTCTTCATGGCATCTTCTACCTTTATAAAAGCCAGATCATACCGAAAATGGAGTACGTTTGCCATATTTTGGGCGGGAGCTGCCCAGTCCTAGAGTTCAATAAAGTTTCCGCGTCCTTGTTGGAGAAGAATTATTTTCCACCCTCCAAGCTCTCTCTCTCTCACAAGCGGGATGTGGTGAGTCTCTCACTGCTCTATCGCTCTTACCACTTAATATGTTTAGACGAACTGCATCTCCTGGTGTACACAATGATGTTATCTTCCTTTGTTACTACTTGCATTGATTCTTCTTTGTTTGAAACTAGTTACATTACATCATCGTTGATCAGACCTTGAGCTATCCCCAATCACGATGAAATGATGTTCCTTCAGGGAGGCCCAGTACCTTGAACTGGATTCAAACTCAACCTTAAGAGGACTCGTACAAACAATCCATTGCTAAGGATGTTGGAAAAATTGTCGGTTCCCTGCACTACTCCAGCAAGTGCCTCACAAGAGCCAGATCAGGTCGAAAAGTACTGCTGGAACTGCCCACTTTCAAGTCTAGATAAAATCCAAAAGGTGACGAACTATCTTCCACCCTACAACCTCTTTCTAAGAGACGAGGCGTCGCAAACCTCTCATTGTTCTATCGCTATTTTCGTGGGGAGTGTTCAAATGAACTACAATGCTTAGTTTCACTATTTCTAACCTTCGCAACGAAGAACCGCCGTGCTGCACATATTGTAATGAAGCACACTAACGCCCTTAGTATTACCAGCAATACATTTCTGAAAAATATTTCCAGCAATGCATTTCTGAAAAAAATTACCCGCATACATTTTTTGAAAAAAAAATATTACCTGCAATACATTTTGAAGCAAAAATATTACTAGCAATAAAACTTTTGTGGGCATTAAATAAACCATAGCGGTTGATATGCCGTAAACGAAACGAAACCAAACTTTATGAGCTCAAGTACAAATATTTCTAAATCTAAGAGACATAACTCTATCAAACCTTCAGCTTATATGCATGTACACCAAACACTAATAAATTCAATGGTTATGTTTTGAATCATTACATTCTGTTTTGTATTTTATACTATGTGCTATTTTACGTCAAATATAAATTGCATTGTGCACGCCACATTGGATAGTAACCTCCAGCGTCTTTGCTTTCCTTAATCACGCCTTTCCTAGTTAAAAGATAAATATATGTAGTACACACCCCTACATAATGGTGACAGGCCTCTACACATGCACATTGTAGCGAATTACAACAATTTCCTACGTATTCCATTAAGTGAGAAGTAACAGTAACACCCAACAGGATGTTTTCCCAATTACTACAATCTATATTCCCCACATAAAAACTGTTTCTCTTACTTTGTAACCCTCTTCCTCAAGTGGGTGTCGGGTCGTGTACAAGGTGAACCTCACTGAAAAAAAAAAATAAATAAATAAAAATAAAAATTCATGATTTTTTGTGGCTCACTCACATAAGTCCGCCAGACATTGTTTGCGGGGCAAATGTACTGGAGGTATTATTAAAAGGTAACAAATTTGGAGATTTCCGCAACATTTGATTTATTTATTACTCAAAATAATTCCGTATCCTTATCATTGTAGAGATTTTTCCAAGCGTTGCTTAGATGTGGCACAAGCCCGAAAGTATGGGGCACCCGTTGAGGGTATCCTTATCACTGTGACATCCACGCATGATTGCATGGTTAAATTAGAGTTAAGTCCCCTTGAAAGAAAAAAAAAACACACTTTGTTATCTCCCTTGATTTAAAAAAAATGTCCCGGTGAATATTTAAGTTAACGACGTGGTCCATCGTGATAAAGGGATATTTTTAATTTCTTTTTTTTTTTTTTTTTCGTTATTCTTTTTCGTAAACTTTTATTTATCTTTGGTAACTTTGTGATATGATATCTTAATCTGGAGCAATTTGATTTTCTGTTAAACAGAAAAAGAAGAAGAAAAAAAAACGACTTGTTTACACAACACTCAAACAGTGACAACACGATTTAAATGTCTCTTCCGTTAAATGTTTTTCAAAACAAATAATCGACATTTATTGGCATTTCATTTATGTCACTAAATTCGTTATTAGAACGGAAAATAAGCGTTATTTTTCGTTTAGATGCGTGTATTAATGTTGAGTTGACGCTTCCTTAGTGAATGTTTTTATTGTTGTTTAAAGCATACCTTCTGAAAAAGAAAAGTTTTTTTACCTTCTGAAAAAGAAAAGTAAAAAATGTTGTTTCGCGAGGTGACACCTCTTCGATGGCGACAATTTGTGACTTTTTTGCTCGGTTGGATTTCTTATGCCTCCACTTATTTCTTGAGAAAACCCCTTGGAGTGGTAAGTAAATAAATATTAAAATATATACTTGTGATTCAGTTGAGTGATATTTAAAAAAAAATCTCACCGATCTAAAAAAAAAAAAAAAAAAAACGTTTTTATTTAGGATCCTCTACAAATTTCGCTAAAAAAAAATCATAGCATGATGAAAAAAAAAACCCCGAAATTTGACGAAACCAAAATTTCATCGTCAAATTGTTTATGTTACTATTTAAGAGAAAAGAACAAAGTATTTTATATAAGTATTTTTAAAATTTTTTTACGTCTTTGTAGAACCTTAAAACTTTTTCATTAAAAAAAAATTCGTTTTGCATCAGCGGAAGTATCATTTTTTTTTTTTAATGACAGTCATTAATTTGGAAAATCTTGCAAAAATAAAAATAATTATCGTATTTTAATGAAACTTTCAGAAACTATTCATAAATGATGGAAATTGTTAAATGTTTCTTTTTTTTTGTAAGTCATGGTAATTTTTTTTTTTTATATTTATTTATTACCCGACCAACATAACTAATTTTATGAAAATTCTAGAAATTAAATCCATTTAGTTAGTGATTTTAAAAGCACAAGACTTTGAGGAAATTTAAATCATTTTTTTCTGTTTTGAGGAAAGTAAATCAGTTTACAATACATCTACCTAAAAATCAGGTTCTGTAACATAAAATTCAATAAACCAACGATATTATTTTTATTCAAATACTTTTTAGTTTTTTATAGATTGAGCTTCGCTAAAAAAAATAAAAGAATAAACAAACCGTTTTCCCGTTCAAAGTTCGTTTTGATTTGATTTCATTATTAAGAAGAGAAAAAAATGTTTAGAAATCGATAAATGTCTGTGAACAGAACCACTTATGGTGATAGACCATTGCACGGCTTTTTTTTTTTCTTTTTACAATGTCTGATAAAAATCAATAATTAACCCAAATAACAAATTCACGGATGTAACTTTAGGCTTTAGCATTTCAAACTTTTTCTGTATACAGCCATTGATTTACTACTTTACACACAGACTCTACTTTCACTCGTTTTTAACCAGCTTCGTATTCTATTACCTCCTTAAAGATAAAAAACGATAAATAAATAAATCCCCAAAAATGTAATTTCAATTATTTTTAATTGATAAATTTCAGTTTTTTCATACAAACAAAAAATACTTTTAAATAAATTATATTGCATTATTTTGGAATATAATATAAACATCTTTCTTTTTTTTTTTTCGTTTATTAGTTTTTTGGCTGATCTTTCAACCAGTCAAGAATATGAGTAGAGTTAAAGTAAGGGAGGTAACTCGTTATGTTTCCAAAAATCGTTAGTAACGCTAAACTTAACATTTTGTTTGACTTTTTTTTTTTTTTACAATAAGCTTCACTCTGCAGAAGGCCCGAGAGCCACTCGGGGCAGAGTGTCAAGGGGGTTGTTTATATGAGGATTCCCTGCACTACTGTTAAATCTAGACTTGAACAGGTTAAAGATTGTTTCTAGTGATCAGAGGGAAACATCCTCTTGGGAGTTGATTCCACAGAATAGTGGTTTATGCCAAGAAGCTGTTTGGATGGAACTAATCTTTTTTCTTTTTAAATTCTCGAGTTAACATTTTCTGCTGTCAGGAAGTGGAGTGATTATATTGAATCAATTTCTAGGTCTGCTTCAAGGAATGTTGGTTGACTGTGTCGTGCGAGACAATTTTTTTCTCCAGAATCTATCTTACACATTTAAGTGTCCTGGGTAAGACGATAAACTACATCCGCATCCTGGGTAAGACGATAAACTGCGTCCAACAGGAAGGTCTTTGATCAGGAGAAGTGTAGAACCCATTCTTAATTGACGTTGTTCCCAGGTGGTAGCAACTGTTAGGGTCCCATCTATAGGCAGGTGGTTAACCATCAATCTGGGGTCAATACATTATGAAAGAGAAAAAATAGGTTTTAATACCAGCAATAAATTTTTTGAGGAAAAATTATTACCAGCAATACATTTCGGAAGAAGAAAAATCTTACCAGCAATACATTTTGGAAGAAGAAAAATTTCTTCTTCCCCTTAACTATGGGTTAATTAGTAAAATTTGTATCAATAAATCATTATTATCTCCCCAAAATTCTTACAACCTCAGAAAATATTTTCTGGTTTTAAATAATCTGCAAAAGGTTGTTAAGGCTTAAAAAGCAAATCAATTGAGGGCATGTAAAGAAGGCTTGGAGAATATGATACTCACAGGATATATTGAAGGCTAGAGGAACAGAGGCAATCATTGAGTGACCTATGTAACAAGCTTAAGTGGATAGCAGAACAGGAGCTGAAAGTAATGATAGTAAGGAGACATTGCTTAGAGTTACAAAGTATAGGAAGTTGTGAAGAGCCATGATCACACACATTTTGAAGGGATCTAATTTCATATATTTCTTGTAATTTTCATGAATAATAACATTTCACCTTCATATTTTCTATTGGAATAACTCCTTGTACAGTTTTATTTTAACTTTCATTTATCTTTCTCTCTCTCATTATTACATTTGGGCATACTAGTTATCACCATAAAAATGATATATATATAAAAAGATAGATGTAAAACGATTTTTTTTAATAAAAAATCATTTTATATCTATCTTTGATCACCACCTGATGAGATGCCTGAACTGGACATCGAAACAAATATGCATTTTTGGAGTGGTAACTTGTATGTCCAAATGTAATAACTTATAATAAATAACCATTGCTTTACTTTTTATATTGAGCTCTCTTTTAAATTAATGTTATCAACATTTGAATTTATATTCATTTTGTTCTCTTTACATTAGCATTTGTGTGTTTATATATATATATATATATATATATATATGTATATGTGTAATTAGAAGAAAGGGTCAATATGTGCTTCTTATAGTATGTAAAATAGATAGGTTAGTTAATAAAACAAGGACAAAACAAAGGGTATCAATATAATTGGTACAAAAACATTTATTAAATATTAATTAGTGTCATATGGTTAATAATTAATATTTAATAAATGATTTTTGTCCTGATTATATTGGTAACCTTTCACCCTTTCATTTGTCCTTGTTTTATTAACTAACCTATCTATTTTACATACTCTGCTGCATGTATAGCATTTGGTCTTGCACTTAGCATAAAGAAAACTGAAGTTGTGCACCAACTTGTCCTACTCCGAAGCAATTCTGTGGTGAGAAACAAAAACCACCAGTCTACAAATTTCCAGAGAAGCCATTGAAAGTAGAAGACAAACCCCTGAACTATGTAAAGTCTTTCACCTATCTTGGTAGCAAAGTCAATTACAGTGGAACTTTAGATGATGAAATCATGCATCGGATTGCTAAGGCCACGAGTCCTTTCGACAAACTTCGCCATCGCTTGTAGAATGAGCAGGGGATTCGACTGGATACAAAAAATCGGGTTTACAGAGCTGTTGCACTTGCCATCCTTTTGTATGGCTCAGAGTCATGGACTCCATACAGGTACCATATACGCCAGCTAGATGTTTTCCATAAAAGCTGTCTGCGTGCAATCTGTGGAGTTAAGCTTCAAGATAGGACATCTAACATAGACTTGTTTAGCAGGTGTAATATTGGAGGAATCAAGACTTTTATCATACAGTCTCAGTTACGCTGGACTGGTCTTGTCTTGAGAATGTCTGATGACAGGATACCCAAGATCCTAATGTACAGCCAGTTAGATCAGGGCTACACGAATGTAGGACGCCCCTGGCTAAGATACAAAGACAAGCTGAAAAGCAACTTGTCAGCAGTTAATATACCACATAACACCTTTGAGTGCTTAGCTTTGGAGTAGGTAGAATGGAGATCAACGTGTTTTAGTGGACTCAGCAATTTTCAATCTGCTTGTCTGAATCATCTTCAAGAAGCGAGAGCAAGATCTAAAAGGTCAGCCAATCTGATCTCATCTCACAATCCTCACACTTGCTCCATATGTGGCCTCCTTTGTAAATCACTAGCGGGTCTTAAATGCCCCTTAAGATTATCACATAAACTTTCATAACTGAATCAATAACCTGGCAGATCTTCATATGTCGAAACCAAAGGAGAGTCCATTATTATTATTATTATTATATATATATATATATATATATTTTGAACAATAAAAAAATAAAAAAATTAAAATCTTTAGACACACTGGGTTGTAGATTAATATTCTTTCGTTTTTTTTATTATTATTTCATTTCAAATTATGTTATGACTTCTACAGTTAGAATCATGGTAGATATATATATATATATATATATATATATATATATATATATATATAAATCAGGAGGTCAGTTGAATCCCCTACCTTGGTTTCAACTTTATGATTTTTATCAGATGATCTCTTAATGCTTTTTATTTTTTTTTTTTTAACTAATGAACGCTACATTATTATTTTCAAAAATAAATAAACAAATGCATGATGTTGGGGTGTAATAGAAAGGGAGGAGGAGGATGTGAAGAAGAAAGGGGCAAGAAAAGAAAAGCAAATTTATTGTAAATATATTAGCAGGGAATTAATTAATTTTTTTATCCAGCCTCATATGTGCTTAAGAAAATTTTCAAATATATAGGCAAGGACTTAAGACTTCGGATTTCTCGTTTAAAAGGGTCTTTGGATCCAGAAATGTCATAATTGCTAATTTAAAAATGTTAAGAGGTCATTTGATAAAAATCACCTGAGCATACCATAAGGTTGAAATCAAGGTCGCGGATTCAACTGACCCCCTGATTTTTAAAGTTAAAAGCTCTACATGTTATTTTTACTTTTATTTTATTTTTTCACTCCTGTATTGAGCACTTTTTTTAATACTACTGATTCAACTCTGACCATTAACCTTATATAAAATGTTAATTGAGTCTCTTGTTTGGATCAGTCAGTAACCTTCTTACTCACAATTCTGGAACATTTATTATGAATTAATATCATTTTCATTCAAGTTATGCAACCATGAAAAAATAATAGAGGCAAATTACAATCCATCATAGTTTTTCAGGGAGGAAGGTCATTGCCTACAACATTGTTTTCTTAAAATATATTTGTAGGGGTTGAAAATGCACACTTTCCATAGCATTGGAAAATCATGTAATTATTTAAGTAAGTAATTTGTAATGAAAGCCTATTGTTGAAAAGTTATTAACTGACCCCTCATTTAAATTACAAAATATATAATGAGTAAAATGTATATTTAAAGTTATGTATATATAAAAAAAAAATACTTCTAATAATAGCTAGGACTAAACAAAATATGGCGTCAGTTTTTGTTTGATTGTTTTTGTTAAGTGGCATATCAACACCTCTATGAGTTATTTAATGCTGAAGTCTAAGTATTTTGTGTGCAATTTTATTATTTTTTTGGAGATAATAATGGTTTTTAGTGATACAAGTCTTACTAATAAACCCATAGCTAGGGGAGAAAGCAGTGCAAAATGTTAACTCAGGAATGTAAAAACAAAAAAGATTGGTTCCATTCAAACAGCTTCTTTGCATAAACCACCACTCTGTGGAACCAACTCCCATGAGGATGTTTCCCCTGATCACTACAGTTTTAACCAGTTCAAGTCTAGAATTAACTGTTATCTTCTTTTCCTATAAACTACTTCTGAATGTAACCCTCTATCTTGAGTGGCCCTTAGTTGTGTGGCAGTCAGTCAATGTAAGAAAATATTTATTATCGTAACGATGCAATAAGTGTGGGGAAAAGCTGGTCATCGCTAACTATCCTAGTCAATCACAATCACGACCCATTTATCCAATACAATTTATCTATTTACCACAAGAACTCACCCATCACTATTCAATCCGACATATACCACAACACATTCACCGGGGAACCTAAGAAAACACCCCAGGATATAAATATCTCAAAATGTTTAAATACAAAAATATACAAAAATTTCATGAGTGAGAAAGGTAAAATAAATGGCGGAATGTGAAAATCGAGATGAAAAGGAGAATTAAAAAAATATTATTTATTATTTTAAATATCCAATAATTGTGGCGTATGGTCAAAAAGGACGCGGGAAAAGGCTGGTCTTTGCTAACTATTCTCGTCCTGGTTAATCACAATCACAATATATTCATCTGATATAATTTATCTATTTACCAAAAGAACTCATCCATCACCATTCAATCCTATATGTGTCACAATACCACATATTCGCAGGGGGGAACCTACAAAAACACTCTAGGATATAAAAATCTCATGAAAGTTCAAAATGTTTAATTAGAAAAATATATAAAAATTTAATAAATCAGGAAATGAGGGGGACGTGAATGCAGTCTAGATAAGCAGAAAATCTGTTTTTCTTTGTCAACCAGTTCTTATGTTTTTTGTCATAGTAGATCCTATCTGATTGGATAGATTTGCTTTGGTTTGTTTTTGTTCACGGCATATCAACCTCATTGGGTTATTTAATGCTGACAACATTTTTATTGCTACTAATATTTTGTTTTGTCAAAAATCTATTTATGGTAATAATTTTTCCTTCAAAAATGTATTGCTGGTGATAATTTTTCCTTCAAAAATCTATTTCTGGTAATAATTTTTTCCTTCAAAAATCTATTTCTGGTAATAATTTTTTCCTTCAAAAATCTATTTCTGGTAATAATTTTTTCCTTCAAAAATCTATTTCTGGTAATAATTTTTTCCTTCAAAAATCTATTTCTGGTAATAATTTTTTCCTTCAAAAATCTATTTCTGGTAATAATTTTTTCCTTCAAAAATCTATTTCTGGTAATAATTTTTTCCTTCAAAAATCTATTTCTGGTAATAATTTTTTCCTTCAAAAATCTATTTCTGGTAATAATTTTTTCCTTCAAAAATCTATTTCTGGTAATAATTTTTTCCTTCAAAAATCTATTTCTGGTAATAATTTTTTCCTTCAAAAATCTATTTCTGGTAATAATTTTTTCCTTCAAAAATGTATTGCTGGTAATAATTTTTCCTTCAAAAATACATTGCTGGTAATAATTTTTCCTTCAAAAATATATTGCTGGTAATAATTTTTCCTTCAAAAATATATTGCTGGTAATAATTTTTCCTTCAAAAATATATTGCTGGTAATAATTTTTCCTCAAAAATGTATTGCTGGTAATAATTTTTCTTCAAAAACTTTGTTGGTAATATTTTTTTTTCCTTCAAAAATTTATTGCTGGTAATTGTTTTTTTTCTACAAAGTATTTCTGGTATTAAAACCTATTTTTACACTTCCATAGTGTTTTACCCCAGTTTCAGGGTTAACTCTTTGCCCATAGCTGGGTCCCTAACGGGTGCTACCATCACCCCGGGTCAGAGTGGACCTGGGAACACCAGCAATTAAGAGGTGGTTCCATGCTCCTCAAAACCTCCAGATCAGAGGCCTTTCTGCTGGACGTAGTTTATTGTCATACCCAGGACGTCTGACTGAATAGACGAGACTACAATGCATTTAAATGAGACCATCTGGAAGGCTATATAAGAAATCACTTTCACCCTCCAAATAGTTATTGTTTTCTTTTTTGTTTTTTTAGTTCTGTTAGTCTGTTACTACTCATACTATTAGGATATTAGATACTGTTACAAGGACAGATGTTGCATGTAAATAATGAGTCAATTTGTAGCAATCTCAAACTATTATTGCCAGGGAACACGCTGTGAAGTGCTGCTACAACAGGCAAGAGTTCTATCTTTTATTCTCCTTTCACATCAAGTTTCAGGCACAACTCTTCTGACTTGCGTAGCTGTCCGAGTTTCCCCCTACCCCAATCCGTTGGCATAAAAAATCCGGCAATTCTAATACTTTATTTTCTCACCCATGAAACTCTGTTTTTTATTTCCTTGTCACCCCTAATTTTTAGTTTTTTTAATCATTTCATCTCAAGCAAGGCAATAATGCCACTAAGACGCAAGGGGTTACTGAGTGTGAAAGAGAATGAGAAAACTTTAGAAGGAACTGGAAATTCAATCTGAAACAGGAAACAAGGGATAAACCTCTACTCCTGTTCAAAAGATCGTGTGGAGTGTGAACTCAATGATAGATGAACCTACCAATTCCTATTAAAGCTTAAAAAATTTAAATACAATGCCAATTGCCATCTTTTGTCTTCTTGAAACCTGTTCTTTTATTGTCCTTTCTTCTGATTAATGTCTTCTCTTTCACTCTCAGTAGCCCCTTGTGTCATAGTGGCATTATCACCTTGCTTGGAGTGAAATGATCAAAAAAAAAAAAAGTTAATACTTATAGACACAAATATAGACAAGAATAAAAAAAAATGTATTAATCGACTTTCAGATGTTTGGGTTTTATTAAAATTCTGATCATTGATTTTTAAAACAACAAACATTTCAAAGGGACTCTAAAGCGTATACAGTAATAGTGATGTCAAGGGAATAATCGTCCTTTTGATATACCATTTGTTGTAGGCACGAAGGCTAAAGATTGCCGATATATCTATAATATTTTAAATGGGGTGTTTAAAACCTTAGAAAAATAATGGAGGATTAACAAAATTTAAATTGCACATTAAATCTCTGATCTCAATGAGTTGTTTTTGTTTGCTTATAATAGCAACTAATTCTTCTAATGTAGCCTTTTCTACTTTCATGATAATTATTTTAAAATTTCCTCTTAAACTATTTTGTGTAGTTTCTTTGTATATAAATTTTATTCATTGTAAATATTCACTTTTAAATCTTGTTATTTAATCCCCACTCCCAAGACAAATTGTATATATGGGAACTAGTTCGGACTATATAGAGCCTTTGAGGAATTATGGTGGCTGTTTGTAAGAGAATTGTAAATAAGAATGTGTTGTTTTAGTGTAAGGAATACTGTGGTATGTTTGGGTCAGTAACCATGGCTAGCTCAGTTTAAGATAAGACAGATTGAAGACCAGCCTTCCGCTATCCCTCCTTTTGGCCTTGTGCCACATTTTTGTATTATGCAAAATAAATATTACTTTCCTCTATGGTACGTAGACTTTATAAATTTAAGTCCTGTACTTGATTGGTGACAGTCTCATCATTTTACCGTTGAAATGGTTCTATGTAACCGTAAGTTCTATGCTAGCAGTTTCTTCTGTAACATTTTTCACTTATGGTAAACTCTTCTGGTTTCTTGCTTCACAGTCAAGTTTGTTCTTCAAAAGTTTAAATGCAATGCCAATTGTAATCTTCTGTCTTCTTAATTCTTGTTCTTTTATTGTCCTCTCTCCTTAATAGTAGTTTTTCTCATATTCTTTATCTAACACTCAGTAACCTCTTGCGTCCTAGTGGCTTTATTGCCTTTGATCTTCAAAAATTTAAATGCAATGTCAATCATTAACTTCTGTTTTCTTAGTACCTGTTCTTTCCTTATTCTCTCTCTCCTTAATAATGTCTTTTTTCCTCTCATATTCTCTAATAATTCAGTAACCCCTTCTGTCTTAGCAGTTTTATTGCCTTGCTTAGGGTAAAATAAAAAATAAAAAAAGTAATAGAAAATCCTATGACTGCAACATAATAATTGTTAGAATTGTATACACAGCATACTCTATATGTAACAAGTATTTCGCAACAGAGATAGTACTTTTTGTGAATTACTAAATATTTGTGCCAAATTTATATAAAATATACCATTTTTATAAAAAAAATACACCATTTAAATATTTGTGAATTAAAATTAATTTCATTTTCAAAAATTTGTCATTTATAATGGCTGTAGAAATGATAATGGTAATATCAGCCAATTGTTTCCTTATAAGGAAACAATTGGCTTTCCTTGACTGAGCAGCCATTGCTATTGTTGGTTGAAATTTATAAAATCTCTCTCTGAAAATAATTTTTCAGGAAAATAGGTTTCCCAATTCCAGTAGCTGTTAGCGCTCTCTCCAATACTGATAGGAATTTCTCTCTAAATTAGTGCAACCCAACCGATTTGGGGCCATGCCCCACTTTAGTATTTCTAAAGTTCTGGTACTCCCCTGTAATATTTAATTCTTACATATTCAAAATTTTACTGCAGTTCACGTGGAGGAAGTTTAAAAGGCTATTAATTTGGTCTCTAAACAAGCCTCCAAGACAATGGCATCTATGAAAGAGAACAATTAAAAAAACAAAAGTTTTATATATATATATATATATATATATATATATATATATATATATATATATATATATATATAATATTAGTGGTAAATATACATATGCAAAATATAAATAGTAATTGTAAATTCAAATAACCAACAATTACTATTCTTAAAAGAATATAATTATTTATTTAAAAATTATAACATAAATAGGTTATAAAATCACTACAAAAATAGCTATTTTGTTTCAACACCTGGTGTCTTATCACGTGATGATGTAGATTGTAGAATAACATATTTATGTTATAATTTTTAAATAAATAATTTTATATATATATATATATATATATATGTATATATATAGTTTCAAAACATATAATAGAGAACTGAAAGGCAGAAATATAAAATATTTGAATGAAAACTTATTCTGTAAGTTACTTTGTTCATTTTAATCATGAAATAATAATGCAAAATAAAATTTGAGCTCATGTTGTTATAGTAAGCTGAGGGGTGCACATCCTATGCATACCCCACGAAAATATTACCATGCCCTACTGGTGGGGCTTATTGTTCTAAACCTTCTATTTGAATTGGTATGAAATGTCAACAGCTTCATTATTGTCTCTTCAAGTTACATGTACTATCCATTTTAGTTGTTACAGCTGTTGAAAGTCCTCAAGTCATGTCGTTTCTGTTATTTGGTACAGTTCTTTGTTTGTGATTCTGTAGTGCCAGTTCACCAAGTTTGAGGAAGGATGGTCTTCAAGAACCACAGACTTTACTCTCTCAAATCAATTTTTAAGTATTGATCTGGGAAAGCAGTTATATACAGCCAATTGTTTAGATATGGACATATTGTAATTAAAGAACAGTTTCCTTGAAGATGACTTGGTGTCCTTTTGATGCATGCTTCAATAAACTTAACTAAATGTATGGCTGGCCACTCATACTTGATGATACCTGTCTACTAGGGTAGCAAGCCAATCCCTATTGCAAACATTTGCTCAAGCACATTTGTGCTTGTTCAACACCCACAGAGCACATCTAGCATGATCAACAATCTGAACAAGGCCAGCATGCTAAAAACCTTGATCACGTTGACATGTGACTTTGTGCTAGTACAGCTATTAATGACCACTAAGGGTCCTGTCTACCCAGTTTCATGCACAAGGCTTGGGTCAATCGGTTGTATGGTTTTCAAGCACTTTCCAAAGGTACTGTACACTGTGATTGCCATCTCCGGTCCGATAATATCAGGAAGTCTCCTTCCTGACAAATCAACCATGTTGAAATTCAAACCTGGATCTCATGGTCAGAAAGTGAATGTTCTAACCACTTGGCTATGTTTCAATGCAAACTTAACTAAATAAAAGAAAATAATTTGAATTTACAAGTGTATTACAGTAGAATCTCTGACAACCAGACTACGAAGGCCTTCTGGATATGAGGAATTGGTTACAAAGTCTGGATATGAGGGCTTATATTTAGTTTAAAGCAAAAGAACTGAAATCATGTTTAATATTTATTTTCAATATTTTATAGTAAACAAAATAAGCTAATGGTGAGTGAAATATAACGGAATTGATTTTAAGGAAAAAAGAAATAAAATTATGTAATGTTAATAAAAATTCCTTAAATTAAGTATGCCACGGATGCAAAACAAATAATGTAACGAGGATTTTTTAATCGCTGTTTCATGATGATTCTTTCTCTTCTAATATCATTCACAACTTTTCCGCATTTCGTTTTGCTTTTGTTCTTGAATTTTTTTTTTAAACGAAAGACACTTTTTAACTTCTGGCTTTCTTTCCATAAAACTGTCCTGAGTAAGATGTTAAACTACATCCATGTCCTGGGTAAGACGATAAACTACATCCAGCAGCAAGGCCTATGATCAGGAGGCTTTGAGGAGCATGGAACCACTTCTTAATTGTTGGTGTTCCCAGGTCCACCCTGATCTGTGGTGGTAGCACCTGTTGGGGGTCCTAGCTATGGGCAAATAGTTGACTATTACCAGCAATACTATTTTGAAAAAAAAAATTATTACCAGCAATACAATTTTGAAGGAAAAATATTACTAGAAACAGGTTTTTGACAAAACAAAATATTACCAGTAATAAAAATTTTGTTGGCATTGAGTAGCCCATTGGGGTTGATATGCCGTAAAACAAAATAAACCAAACCAAACCAAAACTTTCCATAAAACTAACAAACTTTTCAATAGCTTTTTCAGTTTCAGTTCTGGTTTCATCACAGTTATGCATCTTGTCGCTATCTTGTTGCAGATGTGTCTCGTTGTCATCCTTTCCTCTTATTCCCATCATCTTTTGCAACAATACAAGCCATTAGGGTGAAATAAGCATAAGCAATTATCCAAAGTAAATTTCCTGAAAAACAGACATTTCAAATCAGTTACATATCACCCAAATAATTTAAATATACACATCAAAATCATGTCCAGATATGATGCACTCTAAATATAAGGGATTTTATGGTAAGTTGAATTTACAAATGTCTTAATGAAAACTGAAAAAATGTGTGATTTATCATTGCTAGTAAATTATTCATTTATTCTTTTGTCTGTAACTTACTTTCTTTTTCTTTTTAATCAGGTAAAAACTGATCTTGAGGTCATTCTGAAGATATCCAAAACACAGTTAGGCTGGCTTGACACAGCTCTTCTTTTGCCTTATGCAGTCATGCAGGTAGGTATGTGTATATATATATATATATATATATATATATATATATTTTTATCTTAATTTATATATTAATACTAATGTCTCTACTTACCTACCTATGGTGTATGTTAAGCTCTAGAAGAAACAAAGCTTAAATAAAACTTCACTCATTTTAAACAATCAAATTGGTAAAGGAGTAAAAAAAATCAAGACAGCAAATCTGTCCGTCTTTCATCTCTGACATCTTTTCTTTCCATTTTTCTCAAGCCTTCTTACTTACCCTCTATGTTTCCTTATTGCTCAGTTCTTTGTGCAGAAAGTGACATATTGAAAGCTGATGTCACTCCTCTTCATGCACACACACACACGTGTGTGTGTGCGTGTGTATATATATTTTTTGCTGTTATCATTGCATGTTTTTACCAGAGCTCATATTGCAACTTTTGTTGTTATTGCTATTCTCTGGCACTCCTTATTACTGAGGACAATAGTCTGAATAATGTAAATAATGTACATAATATCTCATCTCAGAAATATAGACAGATACTATATCATTGCCATACAAACAAAATCGGACGAGTGATTAATGTAAACAATACATGATGCCAATATGTGAGGGACACAGGATGAATGTGTTGTATGAGAGTGACTTTTTTTTTCTTAGCAATTTCTTTCTAATATTAGTGTGTGTCTTCCTAGGCACATATATATATATATATATATATATATATATATATATATATATATATATATATATATATATATATATATATATATATGTAAAATAGATAGGTTGCTTAATAAAACAAGGACAAATGAAAGGGTACCAATATGATTAGTACGATAAATATTTATCAAATATTAACCATATGACAAAAATGAAGCATGGAAAGAAAGGTTTTATGTTCAGAATTTTTGGACACGTCTGTCCTTTATCAACTGTCCGAGGAACAAACAGAGAAATTGGAATTGCTAACCGACAGGTAGTTTTTGTAGATGGGGTATTTTCCAGTAGAAATCACATTATTAGCAAAAAACTGATCTGTGTCTCATTCCTTGATGTGCAAAACTGTTTATGAAAATAAACTTAAATTTAAAATTTAGATTGTAAAAGTGTTAGACAAGTCTGTTGTTACTAGTGTGTGGAATGGGATTGTAAACATTGATAAAGAGAGTTAAAGGTTGGGGAGGGGAAAGATGTCTCATGTGTCGCAAGTTGTAGCAAACATTGTCAAACCATGTGGTAGTGTTGGAATATGGTTAAAATATGATATGAGGAAAAAGGAAGAAAGAGAAAGGCGGGGGAATATGTAGATATAATTGGTGAAGGAAATTTGAGAGCTGAAAAAAAAAGCAAAGATAATAACATCTTCTATAATAATAAAGTGCAGTGTACATGTGTCCATCTGTAGGTCCATTTTTTGATTTTGACGAACCTGAAGTAACATGCAATTAAAAATAAAAAAGTTTTTTTTAAATTCAAATATCAAACATAGTTAAAAGTTTTAAAAAACAATTCTTAATTAAAGGCTTAACTTTAATTTCACTTTTCATTGCAATTAAACCGTAATTAAATCTTAAGTGGGGCATGGTATGTTGCTCATATGTTTTCTTTTTTCTTTTTCTAGCACTACAAAATCACTACAAAAATAGCCATTTTGTTTCAACATTTCTGGTGCCTTATCAAGTGAAAACAAAATGGCTATTTTTGTAGTTAATTTATAACAATTATATTATAATTTTCTAATATCTATATATATATATATATATATATATATATATATAGAACAATAAAAAATATTAAAAAATTAAAATCTTCAGACACACTGGGTTGTAGATTAATATTCTTTCGTTTTTATTATTATTATTTCATTTAGATTCCTTGACTAGTTTCAGCCAAAATGGCCATCATCAGGAGAAGAAATATTTCTGCTTGCTGGTAGCAGTAAACTACAGAAATGAATGTCTTGATAGAGAAAAATGAACCTTTGTCTGTAGTTTTCATTTGTTTTTTTTATTTTTTTATCTTTTTAACAAGAATTTTTTTTATATTCCTTGTGTTGGTCAAACAGTCTCTTTTAAGTTGTTATTTGAGACAAGAGCTGGATGGATCTATGCTGCTCTGAATGCCCCTGGTCAGTTTGACAGTTTTATTGGTTCCTGGAGAGGGGTTGTTTCTCTGTTAAGTGTGTGTGTGTTATTTGGTTCTTAGTGAGTGAGTATGATATGTGTAAGCGTGTATATTGCTGTGGATGTGTGTTATCATTTGGCTCATTAGGGAGTGAGTGAGTATGATGTGTGTAAGTGTGTATGTTCGTGTGAGTGTGTGTATAAGTGTGAGGCCTCAAGACCTCTGTAAGAATGCCTGTCTTGTGTGGGTGAGAAATGTGGGTAGGTTTTGATTTGTAAGGTTACATATTAATACTATCTATATTGTTAAATTTATGGTTTAGCCCGGCTGGATAGTGCGTTTTTAATCATTGTATCCACTTATCTTCATGGAACTCTAAAATCTTTCTAATGTTATCTGCTCTGAACTTTTCTATTCTCTCAATTACAGTGAATTTGGCATGGGCTTTGAAATCATGTTTTTCTAGGCGGAAATGTTGTTCTACAGGTAATAATTTTTCATGGGGAGTTGACTTAATTCGATTGCAATAATGATTAATTCTGTATATATATATATATATATATATATATATATATAAAATATTCTTGAATGTACAAAATCTAATTACAGAAATAAGTGTGTAGCTTAATATTACAAGACATGTTAAAAATGAAGCAACTGGTTTCGCTCCCGCTCTTCAGGCCTTTACGGAAGATTTAACAGAAAATGTGTAATTAGAAGGGGGTAAAAAAATAAATTGAACACAAAGAGCTAGAGACAAATAACAGTGAACCCCAACAAACATTCACGCTGTTTACACAGGAAAGGCTTGCGGGACCCAATGTAAAGTGCCTCCAGCACCTTGAAATAACAAGTGCGACCAGGACAGAACCCTGAACCAGTCCACACTAAAATTAGCAGCACACACTCTGTTATTGAAGAGGTGCTCACATGTGGTGGAACCATAGATATTTGGGACAAGTCCATTCAAAGTTAAGGTGTGATTCCTGATCTTGGTGGGGATTTGCTGTTTAATTCTCATGTCCACACGTTGAGTAGTTCTGCGTATGTAGTCAGCACCACAACTACAATTGTATTTGTAAACAATAGAATTAATTTGATGGGAAGGGAGAGCATCCTTGCACCCAGAATGAAACATATATAAGGGGTTACCAAACCCTAATTTGTGAGCCAACATTTGGCTCTTTGACCTTTTAATATATGGCTCATGGAAATATGTTTGCTAAGCTCCTTTTTTCATCACAGTTAATATTACTAAATAAGAAAAGTTAGTGAAATTAATATCGGTAAATAAGAAAAATTTCAAGTTTTATAATTATTTTACTGGGTATGAGACCCGATTGGATTAAAAAGTACGCTTAATGTTAATGTGCTATGTAACAAAAATGTATGTGTAAATGTTGTTCATATCTTGCAGCTTTCAAACACCTGAACTTTATCGTATATGGCTCTTGCATTAGTGGACACTGAGATCAACACCAATAGTCTGTTTCAACAGTACTTGCTTCTTTTTGATATTCCTGTAGAAATACCATTTTGAGAAAGGAATGATCATCATCCCTTGAAATATACAGAGGGTTGACACAATGTTTCTTAACTTGCCAAAATAAGTTAATCCGAGTGCGTCAACTAGGTAACATGTCATAAAAACAACCAATGTGACTAAATTATGTTAGCAAACTTATCATGCATTAATGAGTTGCAACCATGTGCATATGGTGCATGTAATAGCATCAGTATTTGTATACAAATCTTTTCTCTATAGAAAATACAAAGTCAATAACACACTGCACACTTCTAAAGTATATTGACTAATTATGAAGCAAACCACAGATTTATTAAACAAATACTTTGAAACTTTTTTCCCCACTAATGATTACATTTGTAATGGCAAAGATTTATTTAACAAATATATCAAAACTTTTCTTCCCGGTGTTGATTTAATAAAAAAATATCACTTATTCCCTCTTGTCATTATATATGTAACAGCTAAAATTTGTAAAGCAGATATGTCCAAATATTAATTTCTTCTAATGCTCATATATATATATATAAAGCACACACACACACACACACACAAGCTGATTCCATAAACAACAGCCACTTGCGCTAATGCAAAGCTCTTCAGAAAAATGAATTGGACCCCTCTGACAGATTGGCATTTGTTTACATTCGTAAAACAATATGCTAGAATTAGCTGTTTCTCTCTGCTGAATGATGATAGCTTAGTGGTAGAAACTCTTATACCAAATTGGATGGGTTTCGGTCCTGGCTTGAAGCATTTAGATGTCTAGTTGCACTGAGGAGCTGTGATACAGCGAAACAGTACTATCTGCGAATGATATATATATATATATATATATATAGTTAGTTTATGCAAACTTAGGTAATCCGTATGGGTAAACCCAAGGAGGATGATATCCGGAGAGCTCAATGTAAAATTCAGAGCAGATGTGTTTGAATAAAAACAGACCACGTTAAGGTTCCATGTTCCTTAACGTGGTCTGTTTTTATTCAAACAAAATATATATATATATATATATATATATATATATATATATGATTGATGTTACCTTCAGTATCATGACTCCAGAGTTTTGTAGGCGGACTTGTCCGTCCACTCTTCAGAGGGTTTCAGTAATTGACTGCTTATATTTTTATTTCTTTTTCATGCACTCATCATTGATGTAAGTTTCTTTCTGTATTGTTTGTATTTGTGTGTGCATTTGCACATGTGCAGCGATACACCCATTTGTGCAGATGCATTTTCACGTGCATATGGCAGAACGTGTAGGGTGTTGGGATCATTTGTTCTTTTATTCTTTTTTTTTACCCTCCTTTACACTCGCTCCTTAAGTTTTTCTCTTTTTCCCCCTTTTCCTCTCAATTGTAACCATTTGTGGCCAATTATTATGATCTCTAGACATGGCACCATTTTCAATTTTAGAGCATTCTAGTCTTTTGGGCTAGAAAAGGTTGTATTTCATTTTTTACTCTAAACACACACACCAATTTTCATCTTGCTAAGTCACACACATGCCACACTCCACCCCCACAAAATTTTAAAACAAACAAAAATATACCAGAGTGCTAGCTATTATTGATGTGACTCTCTCTTGTCGCAGATGTCTAAGACTAAGTCTGCGTGTTTCCCTTAAATAAGCAATGATATTCTCTATCGTCCTTTCTTTACTATTTTTCTCTTACACAGTATGATGTAGGTCGCATGTGGAGAAAAGTGTCCCCCCACTAGGGAATGCACATACCTTCCACTTCACTGTCAGTTAACTTTTTCTACTCCAACCAACTTCCACCTTGGATCATATTCACAATTACACAAAATTATCCCACGGCTATTAGAGTTGATTAAAACATCGGTTTGTGAACTTAGTGACATAGTAATCATGAGTTCAATCCCTGGGGCAGGCAGTGGGAATGTGGACTCAGTGGAAGCAGGGCGAGCAATGACAGCGGTAACCTACATGGAATTTCAAACTGAACTCCTTATTTAATCTATGGGGGTAGACTGTTCTCGTTCCACTGCCAGTGTCTGGGGATATCTCATCTAGTTCTTAATTTTAGTACTGCCCGTTTTTACCGAGTCCAAGTTCATACTGTCCAGCCCAGGGATTGAACTCACAATTACTATGGCTATAATCTCTGGAGAATAACCTTGTGGGTTAAAGGGTAAGCAGTAACTGTGGAAGTCAACAATCAGCATGTAAATTGGGTAAATAAATGATAACTCTATATGCCACAAATTTAGACAGAAAAGTTATCCATTTTTTTTTTTTTTTAATTTAAATTTTTTTACTTTTTATTTAGGGATTGTGAAAATTGGGCCAATAACTTTTCATAGCCTCTTATCTATATAACAACTTCAGATTTAAACCTGAGGTTATTTTAATATTTTACACTTATCTTAGTGACTATATTGTATAGCTGGTCACTCGTATTCGAGGATGTTTACTAAGGCAGCTAACCAATCCCTATTGCAGATGCTTTCTCAGATGTATTTGTGTTTATAAAAACACCCGCAGAACTCGCCTTTGGTTTATACTGCAACTATGCTGAGCAGATCTTAGTTACAGTTTCTGGGAAAGAGCGTGTTATCTAGCGTGATCAACAATTTGAACAAGGCCTGCACACTCAAACCCTCTGCCACATTGACTTGTGACATCATGGTAGCACAGCTATCAACGGCCCCCAGGAGTTCTGTCTACCCAGTTTCATCTGCAAGGCTTGGGTCAACCCGTGGGTATGGTTTTCAGACACTTTCCAAAGGTGTCACACGCCAGGTTTGACCCCCTCTAGTCCAATAACATCAGGACGTCTCCTTCCTGACAAATCAACCATGGTGAGATTTGAACCCAGGTCTCATGGTCAAAATGTAAACGTTCCAATCACTTGGCTCAGTGACTATAGATAACTGGTAAAAATGATTAGGAATACTGATTTCTTAATTCTTCATCCTCTTCAGAATCATGAAATTCCTCAACTCTTTTAATTTCAGATTCTTCTTGGTTCCATCGGAGATAAAATTGGTGCTAGGAAGACACTTGGAATCTGTTTGATTTTATCAGGCCTCTCAATGGTGAGTCTTGCATCAACCGTTTTGTTCACATTATCTTTTTCACTGGCATGGAATATTTTGAAATGCATCCTTTTATTAGCCATCTATTTATTTCTTGCCCTGCAGGGGTGGGTGGGTAAGAACACCTCCCCCCCCCTGCAAAAAGTCACTTGCCAGTGGATTTTTACAGACTTGTGTATAAACCTGATCAAATGTGAGTATAAACTGGATGTATACTGACCTTTTTGAAAAGTATGTTGACCTCTTAAGAAAAGTATGTGTGCCGTGAGCTGACCTCTTGAGAAAAGCACATGTGCTGACCTCTTAAAAGTATGTGTGCTGACCTTTTAAGAAAAGTGCATGCGCCGTGTGTCGACCTCTTAAGAAAAATGCCTGTGCCGTGTATCAACCTCTTAAAAAAAGTGCATATGTAGACTACTTATGAAAAGTGCAAGCTGGATATATGTCAACCTTTTTGACACTAGTGTAAAACTAAAGCTCTTAACATAAACCCATTTAGTAGACTGATTCAGTAGAATGGCTAGTAATTGGTGTTAACTCTGTCCATTTGTGTTGTAGAGCACATACTTAGGTATTTTCTTTTTTAGTTTGTACATTGGTATGCAAAGTATTAGGTTGGTGCAAAAATAATGACGTAATAATGTCGTTTTTTGACGTATTTTTTAACGTCAAAAAACGACATTATTACGTCAATATTTTTGCACCAACCTAATAAATTTAATTTTGTTAGGATGGTTAGAAAAAAATGATTTTTATAAAAAGAGTTTAAAATTCCGATAATAAATCCTTCCAAGAATAAAGAATGGTACATCACAGTGCTAAAATTGTCACCCATTTGTACTGTTAATTAGCCACCCCACTTATTATTTTTTTTAAACTACATTCCAACAAAACTATTTGTCCAAGTAAAAAAGTAAAATTCTATCTGACAATATACATTCTGTGCTTATAAAATCAATTTTTTTTTGATAATGGAAATATAACTAATGTTTTTATTGTTTATATTTTCTGATATAGGTCAGTTTTGGATTCTGGAGTAATTTTTATGTGTTTGCTTTTCTACTCTTCATCAATGGTGCCGCCCAGGTTAGTTTTTTTTTTTCTCTTTTTACATTATTGTTTGCAGAATGCAAGGCCAAAGAGCCACTCAAAGGTAGTGAATTACTGAATGAGGTTGTTGTAGAGAAGTAAAAAGTGCAGATTGTGGGGATATGTAGGAGAGATAATAGTTGACTAGTTTGGTCTGGACAATTTCCCCACTGATGAGGAGAATAAACTGAGGCAGCAGAAATGTGGCTCTACAGAAGAAGGGAGTCTGTAAGCAACAAGGAAGTCTTAAAGAAAATGGTAACAGAAAAAAAAAACAATTCTACAGAATCAGGAAGAAAACAGCTGGAATTCATTGGACACATAATGAGGAAGGAAGGCTTGGAAAAGTTAACCCTCATGGGGGCATATTCAGGGCAAGAGATATAGAGGAAGGCTGTGAACCAATTACCTGACAAGCTTATGTAAATGAATGAATGAATTCTAATCATTGCTCTTTAAAACATTGCCAAGGAGTGAAGGTAGTTAAAATAATAGTAGTGTTAAGGGAAAAAACATCTTTTTGACACTTTGTTTTTTTTTGTAGCTGCAAAGGATAAGGATTACGAAGTTTTCTTTGTAGGATGAGTACTTGGCTTGTAAAAACAATTTAGACTTACAATGCTTTCATGGTGTAAAAAATGTTAAAATCATTTTGTAAAGTTGGATACATTTTATTGTTAGTCAAATATGGACATGTTTTGGTTTTACTTTTGTTTTTATTTAGTCCTGTTTCGTTTAAAAATTGTATAATGAACAAAATTCACTGCATAGAAAGTTTTTTCTTTTCTGATAACAAAACAAAAAGAAGAAAAACTTGATTCCTCGTCTGTAACACACTGTCTGCGTGCAGTGGCGGATCTACTATGAAACTAATAAAGCTTAAGATTCAAGCATCATACACTCAGAGGGACTGCTGAGGCAACTATTTTTAATGAGTGAATATTTTTTTTTTAACAAAATCAATGTTTTTTTTTGTGTTTGTTAATTTTACATGCTCAAATAAAAAACCAAAAAAAAAAAAACGAATGATGGAGTAGGGACTGCAACTAAAGATAATCAATTTTTATGAATTATTGTATTTTATATAAGTTAATAATGGTGTCCAGTATGCTATGCAAATTCATTGTAAATCCTCCACTTCCCTGCCGACCATGGAAGCCAAAACAAAATATGCTTATTTTTGTAAAAATAGTATAGGATAGTCAAAACCTTTTATTATTAATTAAAAAAAAAGGTTTTGATGAGCGTGGAATCACCTCTTAATTGCTGGTGTTCCCAGGTCCACTCTGACCTGGGTGGTAGCACCTTTAGGGTCCGATTTATGGGCAAATAGTTAACCCCCAACCTGGGGTCAGAACGTGTAAAAATAGGTTTTATTACCAGGAATATTTTTTTGGAAAAAATATTACCAAAAAATACTTTTGAAAAAAATATTACCAGCAATAAAAATCTTATTGGCATTAAATAACTTATTGAGGTTGATATGCTGTAAAACATATTAAACCAAACAAATTTTCTCATAAATGTATTATTTCAAAATAGACAAACAATTTAGATTTGAAATTTGATCATTTTTCCCACCATCGAAGCAACAGGAGGTGGTGTTGCGGATACTGAATTAGTAATGAATATAAAATATAAGTAGCTGCTGAATTTAATTTTGTCTTTCATAATTTTTTGTTTTATTTTAAGGCTCAGTGCTGGCCAAATTGTGTGAAGATTCTTGGAGAATGGTTTCCTGATCGTGTACGGAACAGTGTCTTTGGGATTTTTGGTACCTGTGCATTTGGAGGAGGAATAATGGGGACTGCTCTGGCTGTAAGAATGACTTTTTTTGCTATAGGTTTATCGTTATCTCAAGCATTCCGAGCCTGTTGGACTTAATGTGAGAATCGACCTTTAATTCTTGCGGCTTATGGCCATATCATGTTGAAATGCCAGTTCTTCTATGATCACTGAAGTTAAGCAATGTTGAGCCTGGTCAGTACCTAGATGGGTGACTGGTTGAGAATACAAGGTGCTGTAACCTTGGATGTGCAGGTGGTATGGCTTATGGCCATATCTTGTTTGTCTTTGTCTGCAGACAGAGCATAGGGTAAAAAATTAGAGATGTTTAATCCTGGGGATCCATTAACTGTGGCAGCACCTCCCTCATTGTCCTAGAGAAGGAGGATGTGTAGTAATACCAACGTGATCTTCGTTTCAGAGAGTAGGCAATTTTTTAATACCACTTTCTAAGATCAATAGTGAAAAAAAAAAGGCTTTGAGCGAGTGAAGCCTAAGGGACTTTTTTTTCCATCATATTTTTGTGAATTTGACTGATTATTTTTTTTTTACTTTTTTTTTTTTTTTGGTTTTTATTTGAAGTTTCTCTAATTTCTCTCTTGTAGGTGATTCTTCAAACAAACTATGGCTGGAGAAATGTTTTTGCCCTACCCTCATCGTTGGTGGTGAGTATAGCCTTTTACTGTATGCTCTTCTACAGTACATACGTTTTAGTCACAACTTTCTAAAGTTCAAATTGGACTATTAACATTTTTCTGTGTAGAAATATGATTTCTCACATATCCTTAGGAAATAAATAGATAGGTTCTTCTTCCTTTTAATTTAATGACCACGGTTTCTCAGAAATCTTGTCTTCAGCCCATCTTTGAAATGTCAAAGTGTTGTTAGTGTTTTAGATAGCCATATAAAAGTAAGGACCTTTGACAGAGTAACCAACCAAAACCTGTCTGGGTAGTTCCCCTTTTTTTCTGGAGTGGGTGGAATAGTGGGTCCTCTGGGCAGTGTGTAGGGTTTTGTTTTCCGTGGCCAGATCTTAGTGAAAGGTCAGAAGTTTACTTTCTTGTAGCAGAAGAAAGACCCTGCCGAATGTGAGAAATTGTATTTATTTTTGCTACTTCCCAACCCAACAAGTGTCTTGAAAAGCATTTGTCGCTATCGTTTTGTTGACTGCAATCACGGTCATAATCAAAACGAATCTGGGGAACATAACGAGCTGACTTTGGATGTCATCACGGCTTGTGCAGTGACGTGTATAATTGCATTATCATATTTGTCACTCATCCTCATGGGTGGAGCTTTCCAAAACGTGTTGGCAACTCTCTTTTCTTAAAAATATAACTTTTTGCAACATATTAATTAGGTTTTATTAAATATGATATATAGCTGGCCACTCATGTTTGAGGGTATCATCTACTAGGGCGACTAGCCAATCCCAGATGCTTGCTCAGGCGCATTTGCGTTTATTCAACATCCACAGAGCACACCTGTGGTTTATACTATGCTGAGCAGACCTTGGTTACAGCTTCAGGGAAAGAGCGAGCATGTTATCTAGCATGATCAACAATTTGAAAAAGGCCAGCATGCTCAAGCCCTCAACCACGATGACTTGTGACTTTGTGCTAGCACAGCTATATACCCAAGTGTTCTGTCTACCCAATTTCACTTGGAAGGCTTGGGTCAGCCCATGGTATAGTTTTCAGGCATTTTCCAAAGGTGCCGCATGCTGGGATTGACCCCTCCAGTCCAATAACACCAGGAAGTTTCCTTACTGACAAATCGACCATCGTGAGATTTGAACCTGGGCCTCATGGTCAGAATGTGAATGTTCTAACCACTCGGCCACGTACGCATATATAAAATATATTATATATATATGTAACAGGAAATAATTCAGTGAAAAATTTAATTGTCAATGTTCGGAAATCACTGCACTATAGAAAGTACTACAGTCGAACATGCAAATTACAAATTGACGATACTGAAATCAAACAGGTGGAAAAATTTAGATATCTGGGAAGCATCTAAACAGAGGATGGAAAGGTCAACACAGAAATTGGAAGGCGTATTGGGATTGCTAAAGATGCCTTCTAAAAGCTAAGCAAAGTGTTAAACAGAAAAATATTGTCAGAAACAAAGAAAAGATTACTGAACTGTTATGTAGTATCAATCCTTCAATACAGCAGTGAATGCTGGACAATCTCCTCACAGATGAAGAAGAGACTTGAAGCAACAGAGATGTGGTTCTACTGACGACTGTCCTTAGAAACAAAGAAAAGACTGTTGGACGGCTATGTAATATCTAATCTCCTATATGGCAGTGAATGCTGGACAATCTCCTCACAGATGAAGAAGTGACTTGAAGCAACAGAGATGTGGTTCTAATGACGAGTGTCCTTAGAATTAAAGAAAAGTGTGTTGGACGGCTATGTAATATCTAATCTCCTAAATGGCAGTGAATGCTGGACAATCTAACAGATGAAGAACAGACTTGAAGCGACAGAGATGTGGTTCTACTGACGAGTGTCCTTAGAAACAAACAAAAAAATTGTTGGACCGCTATGTAATATCTAATCTCCTATATGGCAGTGAATGCTGGACAATCTCCTCATAGATGAAGAAGACACTTGAAGCGACAGAGATGTGGTTCTACTGACGAGTGTCCTTAGAAACAAAGAAAAGAGTGTTGAATGGCTATGTAATATCTAATCTCCTCTATGGCAATGAATACTGGACAATCTCCTCACAGATGAAGAAGAGACTTGAAGCGACAGAAATGTTGTTCTACTGACGAGTGGCCTTAGAATCAAAGAAAAGAGTGTTGGACGGCTATGTAATATCTAATCTCCTAAATGGCAGTGAATGCTGGACAATCTCCTCACAGAAATGTGGTTTCACAGAAAAATGCTGAGAACACCACAGACCAAACATGTGAGCAAACGAAAAAGTTCTAGAGACAATGGCAACAAAATAAACACTTAACATCAGGAAGAGATGGTTGAAATTGCTGGGGTACATAATGAAGAAAGAAGACTCGGAAACTCTGATACTCACAGGGCAGACTGAAGATGAGACAGAGGAAAGCAATGCATAACCTACCTAGAGAGCTTGAGGGAATGGATGGTGGAAGAATGGTAAGGAGAGATAACAAAAAGACAAAATTTATTTTTAGCTACAAAGGACAAGAAAGAGAGCCATAATCGTCAATGTTAAGAAGGGTCACAGCACATAGGAGAATAATCCGCATTTACACCAAAATTGGAGTAAATTGCAGGTGTCTTAATGTCTACTTTTTTTAAAAACCAATTCATCCCAAGCAAGGCAATAAAGGCACTAAGATGCAAGTGGTTAGTAAGTGTCAGAAAATATATGAAAAAAATTACTGTTAAGGAGAGAAGACAAAAGGACAAGAATTAAGAAGACAAGATAATGATTGACATTGCATTTATATTTTTGAAGATCAAAGTTGACTGTGAAGCAAGAAGTCAAAAGGGAGTTCCACAAGCAAGAAGTGTGATAGAAAAAAACTTACAGTTTAAGAGCTTACGGTTACATCTTGCCATTTCGGCTGTAAAATGATGAAACCTTGCTGCCAATCTAGTACTGTATTTTGAGCCCTGACCGCTGGTAGAGAAAAATGATGTAATGCCTAATTACTGGTTGTTGGTAGTAGAGAAAAATAACTTAATGCCCAACTACCGGTTGAACTGTGGGTAAAAACTTGTAACTATTTTTATATCCACCATGGAATATTAAATACCAATTATTTGTGAATTTTGATTCGGGAGCTCAGGCAGATGAGTTAAAGTTGCTCAGAAACGCAGGGCCCAAACGGTTAAGCATGAGTACTTCGTTGTTCGTGAAATATATTTGTTGAATAGAAGGACTTATGTACAAGATGTTCCTTAACAGAGGTAGTATGCTACAGACATATGACCTACATGCTATTACATTCAATTTCTGGAATGAGGAGTTACCATTATTTGCATGCAAACTATTGTCCTCATCTTTGTTGTTATCACAATGTTTCGGCTGTTGTGCTCTCTCGCCTTCATCAAGTGTATGCCAATTCGGGTAACTTATGGGGAATTTTGCACCAAATTCTTTATTTAATCAATGTTGGTAGGCTGTTATGATTACACTGCTCATGTCTAGGGATATCTCGTCTAGTTCTTGTTTTAATACTGCATAGTTATTGTCCGATGCATTTCCACTGCCCACTTATGGCAATATCATGTTGAAACATTGGTTCCCATACAATCACTGAAGTTAAGCTATGTCAAGCCTGGTCAGTATCTAGATGGGTGATTGCTTTAGAATACCAGGTGTTGTAAGCTTGGATGTGTAATGGACAATGGCTTGGAATTGGAAATCAGAGAGCCGAGTTCAAACTTCAGTTGGGTTCCTTATATTCTTTAATACTCAGTGACCTCTTATGTCTTGGTGGCTTTATTGCTTTGCTTGGGGTGAAATGATTAAAAAAATAATGCAGTTATGTTTATAGCATAGTAATTTGGGGTCTTTTGCTTCCTAAAGGCTGTCTATTATGGATAAGAACCTTGTATAAAAAACAAACAATGATCTGGTTTCAATAGATCATTTTAGGAAGGGAGACAAAAAATTTTGTCCTA
This sequence comes from Acanthosepion lycidas, assembly GCA_963932145.1. NCBI lineage: Eukaryota > Metazoa > Mollusca > Cephalopoda > Sepiida > Sepiidae > Acanthosepion > Acanthosepion lycidas. The sequence goes on along the minus strand of OZ010592.1, from coordinate 85,099,665 downwards.
TGTATACTCCAACAGTTTCTTTTCTCACACTTCCTGCCTGTGGTTCTCCCTTCCATTTACTTGCTTCTCTGATAAATACCATCTTCAAAAATTTAAATACAATGTCAATTGCCATCATCTGTCTTCCTGAATACCGTTCATCTTTTGACCTATCTTCAATCCTCCCTATGCTCAGTCTTTTTTCTCACTTTCACTCTTTGTAGCCCCTGAGTAGTAGTGGAATTCCTGCCTTGTTTGTGGTGAAATCATTAAAAAAAAAGAAATGGGAAATGACTTTGATTTTTGCTAAGATTATTACAAATTATTCTGTTTGGCACATCATAAATTCTCAAGTAAAAATCGATCAGTCTATAAATAATTTCTTTTTCTTACAGTTTGCTTTTTCTTTTTTTTTTCTTTTTTCAGGTTCTGATGGGTTTTGCCGTTTTGCTTCAATTTAAACAACCTACAGAATTAAACATGGAAGTCCCTGGAAAAGGTAAATACCTCAGTTATGTCCCTTGGCATTAACCTGCATTTTTCTCTTTTCACTGACAACACTATTTTTGTTTAAAAAAAAACAGTAATGTTTATTGGCATATACATTCAGATTTTCTGATAAATAAAAAAAAAAAAAAACATTAAAGTAGATACCCTCTGCCAAAAAAAAAAAGTGATAACTAAGGTTTAAAAAGCATTTTAAAAATGAAAAATCTTTCTTGAAGTTTTTATTTTAGTTTTCATTCCAATCTAATAGATTTAATTTCTATAAATACTTTCATGGTAATTATTTGGATGAACTCTTTGTCATGGTGTCTAGGTCTTTGAATTTAAGTGCAGTACTAAATTGGCAAAAAAGGTCTCGAACAATTTACAATTGAGTTGGCTAGATGTAATTATGAATTCTATGCTAGCAGTTTCTTTTCTCGCATGTCTTGCTTGTGGAACTCTCTTTGGGTTCTATGCTTTCCAGCCAACTTTAGTCTGCAAAAATATAAATGCAATGTCTTTTCTATAAATATTTTCATGGCAACTGCTCTGGGGAGCTACTTTCACTGGTACCGGAACTGCATGAATTTAATCATAATAATAGGTTGACATCCCAGTCCCACACTTTCACTGTTGAAACAGTTAAATGTAACTGCCTCTCCTATTCCAACAGTTTCTTATCTTGCTCTTCCCTACAGTAGAACTCCCTTCCTCTTATTTACTTCTCTGATAGCTATAATCTTCAAATATTCAAATATAATATCAATCAGTACCTTCTGATGCCTTGATCCTGATCCCCCATCCTTCTCTTCATCCTTTCCTCAAATACTCCATTTACTCTTGCTGTCACTCTCTGTAACCCCTTGTGCGCTAGTGGCACTCCTGCCTTGCTAGGGGTGATATGCTTAAAAAAAATAATATGTTTTTAGAGTTATTGCATTTTTTATTTTATGATTCAGAGCAGATTTTTTGTAACTGGGGTTTCAGTTTGACAAAAAAAATTGATGATTTAAGTTCTCCTAGAACTTGTCCTTATAACTAAAATATTAAGTGCTTCAAAAATGAATTTCTTGAAATTTCATAAAATTAAATAAAAGTGGCTTTTGACCTGACAACGCTCATAGGTATATATTTTCTACATGAACTATGTAAAATCATCAATAAAAATGATACAGGCCTCTACAGGGATGATGGTCTCATAATCTACAAAACTGTAACAAACGATGCACAGACAAAACCAGAAAAACAATCCTAAATTTTTTTTAAAATATGGGATTTGACATAGACATAAAAACTAAACTAAATGAAGTAGATTTTCTAGATGTCATCTTTAACCAAGAAAAAGTACATATAAACCATACAGAAAAAACAATGATAAACCACTGTATATCTACACATCTTCCAAACATCTGCCATCAATAATCAAGCTGATACCACACTCTATTATCCACAGACTTTCTGACAATTCTTTAGTAAAGCCATCTTCAGCAAAACCAAGAAAGACTATGAAACAGCCCTAAAAGATAGTGGATTCCTGGCAAGGCTCACACACACACCACACAGCACAAAAAAGCAAACAGGTAGAGAAACATCATATGGTTCAACCCACTGTACAACAAAAATTTAAAAACAAACATAGGAAAATTAAACTCATATACAAGCACTTACCTGCATGAAGCACACTCCACAAGGTACTCAACGAAAATACTGTAAAACTCAGCTACACTTGCACTGAGAACATGACACAATAAAGAAGTACAGCAGGAAAACAACCAACAAACCACCTGAACAAATTAAACATGTAACTGTAGAACAAAGAATGAATGTCCCTTAAATGGCAATTGCTTGCAGAACAATGTAATATAACAAGCCACTGTAAAATCAACAGATAACTAAGAAAGATATATATAGGAGTAACTGAAGGACCCTGGAAACAAACTATGCACACACAATACTCTTTACAAATAGTAGATATACAAACATCACAATGCTTTTGAAGCATATCTGGGAGATTAAAAACAAAAACCAGATTACACCAAAAATATCATGTAAAATAAGAAAAATAGCATCAACCTACAACAATAAATGCAAAAACTTTAAACTCTTCCAAGAGCAAAAAATTGCTATAATTACCTTCCAAGACCAAAACAAACTACTAAATAAATGATCAGAACTCATCTCAAAGTGATGATCGATGATATTACGTACGGTCATGGTACTATGGGGATCTTCCTGCTGGCATTGAGAAAAAGGTGTTGACTTTTTATTTGTTTTATGAACCCAAGTTGTATTTCTATGACTTTGTTTTTCTCTTCTAGAATCTTCTAAAAGTGTTCCAGGATCGGAATCCAAACTGAATTATTTCCAATTGATGAAGATTCCGTGAGTCCTCTATTATTCTGTTTAATATTTGTGATGAACAATTACGTAGAAGTAAGCGAGTCAGAGTGGCTTGGATCTGGTGCAAAGAAAAATAAGTTCCTTACCTCAATACATGACTTGCAGCAGCGGCATTTTGTTCCTCCTCATGTTAGATTATTACAAAAGTGTATATTCTATAACGGTAGCTTTTGTATAGCTTAGCATGGTTCGACTAATAGCAAGTCGCATGCTGATTGGTCAGACTGGAGGATGCCATTTGACTTGGTAACTGAGGACAAAGCAAAGAATGCTAACTGGTTAGTCAGATGTGGTGTTGCTATGATAAGAGAGGGCTGAAGCAGTGGGAAGGGAGGAATTTTTACGTTGGTAACATGTATGGGAACTCAAGAACAGCAGATTGAAAAAGAAGTATTTAGTGTTGTACGAGTGAAACGCAAGCTCATTTACGCTACAATATTCTGGGAATGATGGTAAGCAGAACCTCAGTTATTGCATGATGGGTAATAGGAAGAAGTCAGGAGAGCAGGTTATGATGATATCTTGCAAAGATAATGGTTAACGCTAGACTTGAAGAGGTCCTGATTGTAGTAATTGAGAGTCTGTTCTGCAAAGTAGAAGTTCTTTGGAAGAAGAAGTCTAAATGGTACTTATTTCTTATTAATGGAATACAAAAGTGATGGAAATTGTTCATCTGGCATATTGGCTGCTCATATCTAGGGATATCTTATTTAGCGCGTTCCAGTTATTGCTCACCCGTTTTCCACACTGGCCAACCTGGGTATTGAACTCACAGCCACTATGTTATCAAATTCACAAACCAACGCTTTTATCCACTAGAACAAAGGTTGCCAACCTTTTGCTAACTATGTGCCAACTTAGGGTTTTAAAATCATTCAGTGTGCCAACAGTATACATATTTTTATACAAGTCAATGTCAATATACCTGTTCTACAATATATTTTTTATAGTAATATATAGTATATATACTTTAGTATATATTAAAATTGAAACAGTTTAATGTCTTCTTTTCATTGTATTATTTATTAGTTCAGACATTGTGAGGTCATTTGCGGCTGTGTGCCACAGGCTGCCAACCCTTTCCCTAGGCCATTGCGGGACAATCTGGCGTAATGAACTTAGAGCCTTAAAATTAACCTAGCTGCTGGGTCAGGTAAGGTGTGCTTGCTACTCAGTGGAAACAGGCAAGCAATAACTGAACAGTACTAAATAAAATAAGAATTAGACGATACATCCCTAGACATGAGCAGAGAACAGTCTACCTCGATAGTTTAAATAAAGGGTTCAGTTCAAAATTCCCTGTAAGTTATCCAGATCGATATACAACTGAGGAAGGCTGGAGAGCACAATGGCCGAAACGTTGATAGCAACAACAATGATGCTGACAATAGTCCGAATATAAATAGTGTAAATAATGGCAACTCGTTATTCCAGAAATTTAGACAAATATGAGTCTCTCTTATTTCTCGCTGCGTTTTGTTCTTATTCACAAGCTGAAGTTATGATTTCTCTCTCTGAGCTTTCTCTTAGCCTAACAAAGCATATGTTATGATTTTTTTTCGTCTGCAATTTTTTTTTTCCCATCACCAGGAATCGAACCTTTTATAATTTAAATAATGATTGCTCAAGTGTGTAACATCCAGAAGCCAGAACACTGTGATTGCTTCTTTTTATCTCCTTTTCAGTGTTAATACCATTCTTGGTTTTGTGGACTTTTTGTCATGTTTCTTTGCTTTGCATATAGTGTTTGTTTACTTACTATTATTTTGTTGTTGTTCTTTTTTTTTTTTTAAGATCTTTTCTTCCAAAGTTTCTAAAAATTAAAATTAATTAACATGTTCTCTGACTTAATATGAGGCTGTGTTTGGTCCAAATTTTCTTGATATGCGATAAACTGGGAGGTGGGTGTCAAAATTCTGTTATCAAAATTTCTTAGTTGTGCAGACTGATGCATGGGATACACACTAAAATAAAAATGGGGCTTCTATTTCTAATACGAGTGACCACTTAAAGTAATAAAAATGTCAGATTATAAATAAATTCATTAATTCTTTAGAAATATTGTTGGCTCCCATCCCGTTAGGAATGACTGCAAAAACATCCCCCCTCCTTAGAAAAAATCCGCATTTGCATGCTGGGATTTCTTCCTGGCCAATAAGATTGGTCACTTCTCCATCTCCAACTCAGTTCTGGCTTTTTTTTTTTTTTTTGTCTTGAAGCTAGAATGCTGCGATTGCTTGTCTGTATCCCCTTTTGGGTGTTAATACCATTCTTAGTTTTGTGAACTTTTTGCCTTATTACTGTTGCTTTGCCTTGCATATATTGTTTGTTTACTTAATGTTATTTTGTTGTTGAGGTTTCTAAAAATTAAAATAATTTTTTTATGCACTTTACAAATGTACTCTGAGTTAATGAGATCAAAATCTTCACGTTTACAACTAGAAGAGGGGAGGAATTGTATTACAAATATCAGTTCCTGTTTCTTCCTAACACTTTTTGTTACACTTTTGATTGAGCCATTGGTATGACTTATTTTGGTATGACTTATTTTGGTGACACTGTCCTGAATATGATGAGGCACGTAACCAAAGACGAGTTATTTTTATTTTTTTTTGTTTCCAGTTACTAGGAAACACTGCAAAAACATCCCCCTCTGCAAAATTATAGACAAAACATGCAGATGCTTGCTGGGATTTTCTTCCTAACCAATAAGATAGACCACTTCTTGGTCCTATCTGACATAATTCTGTTCGTTCTTGTCTTGAAGCCAGAACACTGCAACTGCTTGTCTGTATCCCCTTTTGTGTGTTAACACCATTCTTAGTTTGTGAACTTTTTTTTCTTATTGATGTTTCTTTGCCCTGCATATATTGTTCGTTTGCTTAATACGATTTTGTTGTTCAGTTCTTTTCTTGTTATTGTTTATTGCAAACTTTGTCAATTCTGTATTCTAGGATTCGAATGATTTTAATTTGAATTCTGTAAATTTAGACTAGGAGATACTGAAGATAAAATAAGCTGTGGTAGAGTTAGTTTCACCAAACTCGGTGAATTGCTACAAAACCAAAACAATAAACTGAAAATTCAAGGCATAATGGATCCTGACCAGGCATCTCGACTTCAGTCACTTTTTCACTGACATGACGTGTCTTCCCTCTGCCTTTTCTACAAATATTTTTATAGCAATTGTTCTGATGAACTTTTATCCATGATTCCTGGCCACATGAATTTAAACGTGCTACTAGACTGGTAACTAGGTCTCACTGTTGAACTAATTAAATGCAACTGCCACTTTTAATCTAACAGTTTCTCTTCTCTCGCTTCCTACTTGTGGAACTCTCTCCTAACTTCTTGCTGCCCTGAGAACTACAATTATCAAAACTTTAAATGCAAAGTTAATCACCATCTTTTGTCTTTTGGAATCCTGATCACTTTTTCTCCTTTCTTCACTCCCCCTCCCATTCTCAGTCTTCTGATTTCCTTTTACTCCTGGTAAACCCTGTTTTATAGTGGCATTATTGTCATGCTTGGGAATGAAATGATAAAAAAAAATTTATTAAATATGCTCACGAGATTGAGACTCTAAACTTGTTCAGAAATATCTAAACTGTCAGTTGTTATACAACCGCATTCTGAGATCAATGGTTAAAAATGCTTTTTAGCAAGTGAAGCCTTGAGGGTCTTGGCAAAAATCATCCTGCTTTGGACATTGTGGACTGGCAATACAGAATCACAAAGAACTCTACCAAATAAAAGAAACCACTTCACTTGAGGACTACTAACAAAAGCAACACCTAAAGGGGATAGCAGATGTAACTTGAAGAGAAAACAATGACATAATCAAGATGTTGATGTTCCACACAACTTCAAACAAAAGGTTAGGAAGGAAACCTCCATCAGTACTGGAAAGAGTGATAACAGCTACTGGATTTGAAAAACCTATTTTCCTTAGAAATTGTTTAAAGAGAAATATTTTATAAATTTCAACCGAAAATAGTACCAGCTGCTCAGTCAATGGATGTCAAATGTTTCCTTGTAGGGAAACTGCTAATAGTACCATTACCATTAGAGTTGAGGAGAACAGATGCCACACTTTGATCCCAGCACAGTGACTAAGGAGCGAAGAAAAGCATAAGTCGAGCAACACTTGCTGCTCGGTCAATGAATGCCAAATGTTTCCTAATAGGGAAACTGCTAAGGAGTGAAGAAAAGCATAAGTCAATCAACTGTGGCTGCTCAGTCAATGGATGCCAAATGTTTCCTTGTAAGGAAACTGCTAATATTACTATTAGGTTGGTGCAAAAATAATGACGTAATAATGTCGTTTTTTGACGTTAAAAAATACGTCAAAAAACAACATTATTACGTCATTATTTTTGCACCAACCTAATATTACCATTAGAGTCAAGGAGAACAGATACTACACTTTGATCCCAGCACAGTTGCCAAGGAGTGAAGAAAAGCATAAGTCGAGCAACACTTGCTGCTTGGTCAATGAATGCCAAAAATTTAAAGCAAGTTTCTGTTCTTTCATAGTTTCTGTAGTTATCATTTGTTTCCATTTGTCTAAACTTTTGAAAATAGTCATTAGAGAAATTTTTCTTATTCAAAATAGTTATTGTCGAATTTTCTTTTTGCTTCAGGATGATGATGGAGGTTGCACTAGCTGTTTTCTGCCTGAAGGTTGTCCGATACAGCATGTACATGTGGCTACCAATGTTTCTTTATAATGAGGTAACATATACTATATATTTAGAAATTCTTGATAAAATGAAAAGAAGTATCTATAATTCTATTTGTCCTGATGTGACATCTTGGCTTCAGTCACTCTGATAAACTTCCTGCTATGGTACCTAGACTTTATAAATTTTAGCTCAGTAATAGATTGGCATTTAGGTCTCATCATTTTGCAGTTGAAATGACTAGATGTAACTGTCAGAAAATGTAAATGCAATGTCAAATGTTATCTCCTGTCTTCTTAATTCTTGCTTTTTATTGTCCCCTCTTATTAATAGTAGTTTTTCTTATATTCTTCAACACTCTTGCATCTTAGTGACTTTATTGTCTTGCGGCGAAATGATTTAAAAAAAGATTTGGGCACGCCAATGTTTCTTTATAATGAGGTAACATTTGGGCACGCCAGTATTTCTTCATAATGAGGTAACATTTCGGCACGCCAATGTTTCTTTATAATGAGGTAACATTTCGGCACGCCAGTGTTTCTTCATAATGAGGTAACATTTGGGCACGCCAGTATTTCTTCATAATGAGGTAACATTTGGGCACGCCAGTGTTTCTTCATAATGAGGTAACATTTGGGCACGCCAATGTTTCTTCATAATGAGGTAACATTTAGATGCACCAGTGTTTCTTTATACGTGTGGAATAATTTTTAGATGGGCTAGACTGGTTGAGCTTTACAATATTGAGTTTGATACACAATGGTTTGCCCCCATACAAAATCTCCAAAAAATTCTTACAATCCCAAAATATTTTCTGACTTTAAATAACCTGCAAGAGGTTGATAAGCCATAAAAAAAACCATACGAATCAAAATTAAACTGGTAGCCAACCAAAGCTGAATAGCCTAGTCTACTCTAGTACTTATCCCTAGTTGGAGGTTTTGAAATCATTATTGTTCTTTTTGTTGACTAGTTGTCATGTAAGGCTATAGAACCGAGTCTGTCCTGCTATTTACCCATAGCTGGAGGGAGGAGAGATGGATTCATACTTTTCTTAATGGTACCTGCATCTAAGTGAATTTAAATTTGAACTTGCCTCTCTGATTCCTCAATCCAAGCCACTATCCATTACTGCACCTTTCTTCCATCCAACTAATCCTTCACACAAAGCTTGATATGAATCTGCTACTTCAGATTCCTTTCTCTCATTTTATGACAACAGTATAGCACAAACATGTAAAACTTCCTCTACTGCTTGGCAATGAATGAATGATCTTGTCTGCATCTCAACAGTAAAAGTTGCTTGAGTACAAATGTGTGTCTGACATTAGCTAAGTCGCATGCTGCAGTCATTCCAGGAATTAAATTGTCACACTTTTTATATTTGCAACAAGTTTACAGTAAATAAATACTTAGCATTGAAGTGGTATTGGATATCTACTGAGGAGGGATCTATACCATCCTATACATTTTTGGCAAAACAATGCCAAACAAAAGCAAAATACACGACAAGCTGAAACTACATCCATGTCCTGGGTAAGATGATAAACTACATCGAACAGCAAGGCCTCTGATCAGGAGGTTTAAAGGAGCATGGAACCACCTCTTAATTGCTGGTGTTCCCAGGTTCACCCTGACCTGGGGTGTTAGCCCCTGTTAGGATCCGAACTATGGGCAAATAGTTACCCAAAGTGTAAAGATAAGTTTTAATGCCAGGAATAAATTTTTTCTAAAAAAATTTATTGCCAATAAATTTTTTTAGGCAAAATTATTACCAACAATACATTTTTGAAGAAAATAAATATTACCAGCAATACTTTTTTGTGGAAAAAATATTGCCAGCAATACATTCTTTTGAAGGGAAGAAAATATTACCAGCAATAAGAATCTTGTTGACATTAAATAACCCATTGATGTTGATATGCTGTAAAACAACACAAACCAAACCAGTATATACTGAGATAGATAAAAAATATTACCAGCAATAAGAATCTTGTTGGCATTAAATAACCCATTGATGTTGATATGCCGTAAAACAAACCAAACCAGTATATACTGAAATAGATAAAAAATATTACCAGCAATAAAAATCTTGTCAGTTGATATGTCGTAAAACAAAACAAACCAAACCAAACCATGACAAGCTGAGATTTTAGGGAAAAAATAGTACAAAGTTTGGCTGTGGAAAAGTTATGCCTATTGTTTACAGCAGGGACTGACTGTCTCTGTTTCTAAAGCAAGGAAAGTACTATTTACATGACCAGCTGTAGAGGAACACTTATTGTTAAGGTACAATAACCCTATGCATTAGGCAAAAAAGAATGGTTTTGTTTAACAGTACCAATCAGTTGCAACTGTGACCACATATGTTCTCTACAGCCAGTCATATGTCAGTTTTGAAACTCACCATAGTATTTATTTAAACTCACCATAGTATTTATTTAAACTCACCATAGTATTTATTTAAACTCACCATAGTATTTATTTATGAAAAATAATGATTATTGGTTAAGTGCTGATGATCTATGAAAATTTGATGAATAATTTTTGTCAATCTGCCTGCAGTGATAAAAGGTTTTAAATACTGTACTTTAATTACCATATATACTTGTGTATCATGTGACTTTTGAAGATTTAATTTTGAAGTTAATTTTAAGGGGGTTGCATCATACATGAGATATAAATTGATGTATGTATGTATGGCTGGCCCTGGCTATGCCATTGACCAAACTATAGTCAAAAAGTACATCTGTATTTAAAATAAATATTGCGCATTACATGAGTATATACAGTAATTAATTTTTAATTTTAATGTTTTTCTTTTTAATTATTTTCAGCTGAAGTATACCAAAAACCAAGCTGGTTTATTTTCTACTACTTTTGAAATTGGAGGAGTCCTTGGAAGTTTTGGAATTGGCTTTGTCATGGACAGGTAACTGCCAACTTCGAAAAAATAGACTGGTAGACTTGAAGAAATATTTTTGAAAATAATTTTTTTCTTTAGACCTTCCTTATGTTGCAAAATTGGTCAGAATTAAAAAAAAAATAGGGGGTCTTATTTATAATATCGATGCAGTATCAAATCAATCCTTGACTTTTACAGAGTTACTGGACTTAGTTGTTATTTACAAATGTCAAATTTGAAAGTGTAACATCCTTCATATCAGCATATTTTTTTAATTTGCCAAATTGTAATCTTTTATTTATTTTTTAACTCCTTTAAATTTTTTTTTTCTGTAAGGGTTTTTATGGGAACACTTGCAAACATTTGAGGTTCATAGTTATTTATCTCAAATGATGAATGAACATACCTTTATTAATTTATGTAGATTTCTATTTTTTAATTAAAAAGGTATATATTGTTTGTCTATTATTTAAAAGGAATTGTTTGTAACCTCTAGAAAAAAGTTTTTGAATGCAAAACAGCTAAGTTCAATAACATTGGTCAACAAAAAAAAAATTTTTGAAATAGTGTCAAGACACTAAACATCTTTTTTAGCTAAGTTGAAAGCACTGAATCTGAAAATGATCTGACTTTTTCTTGGTTAGATACTGTTTTTGCTGTACAGAATTGCTTCATTTTTGGAAAAAAAGCATTTTTTCATTTGTTTTCTGTATATATGATATTGGCGGATGGTGATATTTCTCAAAATAAAATCAGAAACCTCTCAATTCGTATTTAAACCAACAAATATTGGTCTGCTTATTGAGAAATACTATTTTTGCAATAACAAACAGACCCTAAGTCTTTAAAAACAACATGATTGAATATACCAAGACCAACAAGTATTTTCATCAAATCATTAAATTAACTAACAGCAGAAATAAAACCTTCGTGAACATAAGAACTATGGTAAAAATTTTCTCTTTCTTGATTGCCTGTCATGTTCAATGTTATTTAAGTCCCTTTTGATATTCCAGCAGTATCATGTACAATGGAATACGTGCATTTAATTGTGATGTCTTTAATTGGAGTTTCTTTCCAACTGTGAAAACAAAATACTCCCAATGTGCTTGGTTTCCTTACGTAGTGAATGGATAAAATTGATGGGATAAATTTATGAATATCAAACAGAAGGTTTTAGGGTTTCATTTTTTTTTGATGTCTCCTTAATTATCTGGTTTACTAAAGTGTATTACTGATAACATTTATCACTTAATTTGAATTTTGGTAATAAAATGGAAAAGTCTGGTACATCTATTTTAAAATTTTTGACTTAAAAACACTTTTTTCTTATAAAAATAGTTTATTTCAGGTGGGAAATAAATTACCTGGCCTACCTGAAAATTGGTTGGTTTCTCGACCTTTATTAACTAAATTTTGTGATCAGCCAAGATTGTAAATTGATTTTTTTCCTAAAAAATGAGCAATTTCAGTACAGCAAAAATGGTAGCTAACCATGAAAAAACTAAGGTAATTTTCAGAATCAACACCATCAAATTAGCTAAAAAATATGTTTTGTTTTTTGGCACCAAAAATTGTGTTGACTAGTGTAATTCTGTAAAAGTTCACAATTTTGCATATAAAAAGAGACTTTTTTTTGTTCTTGTATTGTTTCTTTCACACTTATTAACCCCCTTGCATTTTAGTGGCTTTATTGCTTTGATAAAATAATTCTTTAAATTATACATTGATTTGCTTGGAATAGCATCCACATCTTTGTTATTAGTGTTCCAATGTTTCAGCCATTGTGTCCTTCAGATTTCTGTTCGAGCTGCTTACATGTTGTGCTGGGAATATAAAAATTTCTGCTGCTGAGAATGTTGGTTCCTTGTGTCGGGCTAGACAGTTTTTCAGATCAGAATTCATTTTGCAAATTTATAAATCCACCATTCATTCCTACATTGAATATTGCCACCATGTCTGGCCTGGTAGTCTGCTTATATATATCTCGATATTCTCAAAAGAATCCAATAAGAGTCTGTAATGTAATTGATCCTGACATCTGGACTTCAGTCACTTTCTAACGTGACTTCACTCTTTTTTTTTTTTTCTACAAATATTTTCATAGCAGTTGTTCTAATGAATTCTACACTTTAGTACCTTAAATGCATGAATTTAAATATATTAATGGATTGGCAACTCAGTGTTGTTGTTTTACTGTTGAAACATCTAGATATAACTAAATTCTATTCTGTTTCTTTTCTTGCATTTTTCATCTGTGGAACTCCTTTCAGTGTTCTTGCTTCCCTGTAAACTACAATCTTCAAAAGTTTAAAAAAAAAAAAAAAAAAAAATTGTCATCTTCTATTTTTCAGGACCTGTTCTTTTATTGTCCTTTCTCCTTACTAAAGTCTTCTCATTCTCTTTCACTCCCAGTAACCCCTTGCATCTTAGTGACATTATCACTATCTTCTGTCTTCTTGAAACCTGTTTTTTTATTCTCCTTTCTCTCCTCACTATAGTCTTCTCCCTCTCTTTCGCTCCCTGTAACCTCCTGCATCCTAGTGGCATTGTCTCCTTACTTGAGGCAAAATGATTTAAAAAATCACAGTGTTAGATGATGAAATAAAATTTGACATTAAATAACATTAACGTAACGTTAAATGCAATGTCAATCACCATCTTCGGTCTAACTGAATCCTGTTCTTTTATTACCCTTTCCCTTCACTTTTCATTTCACTCCTTGCAACACCTTGCATCTTAGTGGCTTTCATGCCTTACTTGGGGTGAAATGATTACAAAAAAGATAGATAGATAAGAACTGATTAAATAAGCAACAAATAGAAAAAAAAAACATATAAATTTAACATAACACACCTAAGTTGAGATATTCAAAGAAATATAGTTAAATGCAAGGTCAGTTGCTATTTTGTGTCTTCCTGAGCCCTCACTAAAATCTTCTCATTCTCTTTCACTCCCCGTAACCTCCTGCATCCTAGTTACATTGCTTGCTTGGAGTGAAATGATTTTAAAAATTGCAGATTTAGACCAATTAACAATAATTAAATAAAATTCAACATTTAAATAACATAACATTTTGCAAAATGAATAAACCAACAAAACACATTTCAGCATCCTATTGTAAATTTTAAATAATGTTGCAGACTAAAATTTGAATTCATATTCTTCTCATTCTCTTTCACTCCCTGCGAGCTAGTGGCTTTATCACCTTGCTTGGGGTGAAATGATTAAAAAAGTCATAGATAAAGGATTGATTAAATTAAAGAACAAATTAAAAAAAATCTTATAAATTTAACATAACACATTTAAATAAAGATATTCAGGGTAGAATCGTTAAATGTGATGACAATCGCCATTTTGTCTCCCTGAATCCTGTTCCTCTGTTGACCTTTCCCCTAACTTGTCATTATCTTTCAATTTTAGTAAGCCCCCCCCCCCCACCTTCGTCTTAGTGGCTTTATCACCTTGCTTGGAGTGAAATGATTAAAAAAGTCATAGATAAAGAATTGATTAAATTAAAGAACAAATAAAAAAAAATGCCTTGTAAAATTAATGATACATTTCAATAGTTATTCAGAGTAAGATAGATAAATGTAATGCCAATCGCCATCTTTGGTCTAACTGAATCCTATTCCTTTATTGTCATTTCTCCTCACTTCTCATTCTCTTTCACTTTCTGTAACCCCTTGCATCTTAGTGGCTTTGACGCCTTGCTTGGGGTGAAATGATTAAATAAAAATACAAACGTGCCTGGAATGAGACAATGTCAAAAGGATGCTTTTTTTCTATGGCTTCACTTTTTTAACGATCTTCACTCTTTGACAATGTTTAATGTTTTAAAAAGCAATGATTAGAATTGGAATAAAAAGAAACATATGACAAAAGTGAATTTTTACATTTTATTGTTCTTGAGAATTTACAACAAAAATATCAAACACTATTTATTAGAATGTTTATTTACAAGAATAATTTTATATTTACAACATTCTAAAAACTAATACAATGCAATATTTATCATTTACCATTTTATAAAGAAATAAATGTGGAAACAATTTTTATTCATAAATTTATAAACATTTACTAAATTATTAAAATATGTGAAGCAACTAAAAGGAAATCTTTATTATTGACCAATTTGTAAAGTTTGAATCGATTGGCAATTACCGGCTTACAAGACGTTGCAGCTTGGAAGACGCACCCTAATACTGGAAAGAAATTTCTAAGCAAAAAAAAAGTTTTATTGTGAACACTCAAGTCCATGTTTCTCTAATACAGTATAAGAAATAAAACATTATGAAATTCTTATTATTTAACATTTTATAAAGTTTAAATAATTTGGCAATTAGCCAATGTTTTGCTAACCATTCCAATAAACAATATATAATGTATTGTGTTCATTACATTTGTTGTCAATTCTCAAGAACAAAAAAAATGTATAAACTCACTTTCATATGATTAAGTTTTATTCCCATTCTAATCATTGTATTTTAAAACAATAAACCTTGCTGAGGAGTGAAGGTAGTTAAAAAAGCTTTGTCATGAGAAAAACCGTCCTTATTGTGGTCATGTAAATTCGTGTTTGCATTTCAATCTATTTATGAAAGATGGATTGATTTTATTCTGCTTGTTCATAAAAGGGGAGATAACTCGTATCAGTAGATTCTTTGAAAGTAATTCAGTACTGTGATTGACTTGTCACTTGATTTTTTTTTTTTTTTCTTCTTGCACAGGGATTGAACTCACAACTAGAAAGACACTAGTCTGAGTAAATCAGTGTATAATAACAGTAATTTCTCTTCTCAAAAATCCAGACATAAATGTCTCCATATTTAAAAAAAAAAACAACTTTTCCCAAAGATTAGATGTTTTATTAACTATTTTTATTTTTTGTTTTGCAGATATTTTTCTAAGTGTCCGCTCTTGGGAACCACCTTGTCCGCTTTCCTGAGTGGCATCACTCTTGTACTGTTCAACTTGACAAGTCATTGGGGAATATTCTTTAATAATTTCTTCATGCTCCTTGCTGGTGCTTTCAATTGTGGCCCAGATTCAATTCTTGGTGAGTCCCATTTTGTCAAACAGCAACCGTTTTTTAGTATAATTTAGTAGGAAATTTCATCTGCACCATCATTCCAAATGAATAATACATGAAAGCATTTCTAAGAAAAACAAGCCTTGTAAAAGAAAGTGAGAAAAAAAGACTATCAACTTTAAGAAGATTATGGTTGGTTGGTTGGTTGGATGGGTTTTATGGCATATCAACCACTGTGGGTCATTTAATGCCAAATTAAGGTATATATATATATATATATATATATATATATATATATATATATATATATATATATATATATATATACACACACACACACACATATATATACAGTACTATTAAACATATAGCTGGCAACATTATTTTTTCAAAAGTGTATCGCTGGCAATATTATTGTTTCAAAAACCGTATAGCTGGCCACATTATTGTTTCAAAAACGTATAGCTGGCAACATTATTTTTCCGAAAACATTATCTGAGGCCTTGTTGTTGGACGTAGTTTATCATCATACCCAGGACGAAAGAAGATTATGGTGATTTACTAAACATAAAAACAGTAAAAATACCACGTCTGTCCAAAAACTTGTTTACCTTGGCAGCAACATCCAGTCAATGGATAGAGACATCAAAATCCACAAAGGCAAGGCCTGGGGTGTCCTAGATGGTCTGAGCATCATCTGGAAGTCTTTCCTCTCTGACAATCTTAAGAGGGATTTCTTTAGGGCCATGGTAGAATCTGTCTTGCTCTACGACTCAACAACATGGACATTGACAAAACACCATGAAGCATATCTTGACGGAACATACACAAGGATGTTCCGAGTTGCATTGGACTCAGCTGGAAGAAACACCCAACAAAGAAACAGCTGTATGGACACCTTCTTCTTATCTCAGTTTTGCTACAAGAGAAGGCTTCGGCTCACTGGTCACTCCCAGAGAGATGTCAGAACATGTGAGTGATACCCTCTTATGGAACCCATTGCGCAGCAAAAGATCAGTTGGAAGACCTAATCACACCTACATTGACCAAATTGTAGATGACTCTGGAGGACCTGCCGACGGCGATGTCTGACAGAGATTGTTGTAAGGAACGAGTCAGGAGAATCTGAGAATTCTCAACCTGAAGAAGTAGAAGAATAAGTATCTGACAATCTTGTGAGTGATACCCTCCTATGGAACCCATTGTGCGTCAAAAGATCGGTTAGAAGACCTCATCACACCTACATTGACCAACATGTAGATGACTGTGGATGCCATTTGGAGGACCTGCCAACGGCGATGTCTGACAGATTGTTGTAAGGAACGAGTCAGGAGAATCCGAGAAGAATTCTCAACCTGATAATGATGATGACTAAGCATAGCTTAGGTGTGGCACAAAGCTGAAAGTATAGGGTCCCTGCTTAGGATTACACTCACTACAGTAATTGTTCTAGTGAGACAAACTTGCTAACCAGATGCTCATCCCAGAAATTCAGACAAAAAAAAAAAATTTCAGGTGTTAATTAATCTATCATACTTTTCTGTTTGATATTGCTTCATTATATTTCTACTGTATATGGTTGCATATCATGTAATTTTTGAAGACCTAATTTTGAAGCTAATTTTAAGGGGGTTGCATCATGCATGAGATATAAAATTAGCACATATACTGCTGACCGTAGCTACGCTGTTAATCAAACTATCCATTTACTGTAGTCCAAAAATACAGCTGTATTTAAAATAAACATGATTTTGATGAAACTGATGTTTTACTTAACTGTATCCAATAATAAATGCATGTAACGAGTATAGTGTTACTAACGATACTTTTACCATTCTCTTACTTTTTTAACTTATTTAACTAGAAGATTGGATAAAGAGATAGAGGAAAAAAGTTTAGTCTACTGTAATTTGGTATCTCACAAAAGGAACTTGCATGATACACTAGACACATGATAAAATCAGTTTTTATGAGTGAAAATTTGGTTGGTTGCACGCTGCACAAGATTGCACATTACATGAATATATATGGTATATATTAATAAATTATGGAAATAAAAAATATTATCTTTCATTAAAAATGAAGAAAGAAAACTTTATAATAAAAAACAAGAAAATCAGTATCTAAACAAGCTTTGTTTGAGCAAAACTATTCTAATTTAAAAAATGTGCCAGCAAACAGAGGAATATGAAACAACAATCCCAAAACATTGGAATTATCTCCCCGTTCTTGAAGCGAGACAAAAATTCAAAGTATAGAACATGACAGATTTTGTGCTTATTAATTTTTTTAATCAATTTTGGTGAATTTCCTGTCTTTGAGACAAAAGATGTTCAATTATACTGTTTCCCAAAGTACAAATATGGCCGACATATCAAATACCTTTTGTAAATAATTTTTATGAACACTTGTCTACTTTGTTTTTTTTATTATCTATTGTGCTGACTGTATTTGCAATCTTGCTTTTTAAGACAAGTCGTTTTTTTAAGCTGAGTATAAATTTCTGAAAACATACTTTTTTTGTTTTGTTTTTTTTTTTTGTTTTACCCCATGCAAGGCAGTAAAGCCACTAAGACACAAGAGGGTTAAATGGTATGGAGAAATTAGGAACTGAAACATTATTAATGACCGGGATGAGGAAAGATTAATCAGGAGTACAGTAGATAGCAATTAGGATTGCATTTAAATTTTTGCAGATTAAAGTTAGCTAGAAAATATGCAGCTGGAAGTGAGTTCCACAAGTGAGAAGTGCGAGAAAAGAAACTGTTAGCATAGAACTTATGGCTACATCTAACTAGCTCAACTGTAAATTGATGAGATATTGATCACCGTGTAGTACTGCACTTAGATTAAAAAAAAAAAATCTAAGCTTCATAGTGAAGAGCTCATCTGAACAATTATGATGAAAGTATTTATAGAAAAGACACAGAGAGGCAACCTTTATGGCAGTGGGGAAAGTGACCGACGCTCAGGACCAATAATATTGCTGATTCTTCTTTGGATCTTATCAAGGAGCTAAAAGTAAATAACTGAAGCACCTGACCATATGTGGCAGGAATATTCTAAACCTTGGGCGAACTTTAGAATTACAGATATGTAGGATTCTGGACAGAAAATTTGTCTAGCATGGTGTAGTGAACCAACTTTCTTGGTCAAGTTATCTCCTCCTTAGTTCCTTAATCCTTCAATAGGGGGGTCTCTCTCTCCCCTGGTTATAAATACTGGCTGACCCTTCACCCCGATCTCTCTTTTCCCTCAGGCCTTGGGCCGTTACCTCGCTTGGGGGTGAGGTGGTAATTCTTCTCTCATTTCAGCTAACACCAATATGTGTGCTCTCACAGACACAGCGTTTCCCAAATTCTGGGAACACGCTAAGAACAATACATGTACGTACGAACACTCACCACAACACACACACACACACATAATATTCACCACACGCACTCAATGTAACTGTCTATGTGCTTGTAACTTGTACTTGTTGTTAATACATGTATTTGTTTGTATATAGTTATTGATCTTGTTTGTTTTCTTTGGACTTAATTAAAGTCCAACTTTCTCATTGTTATGGAGAAACACACCTATTCTATAGTTAATAGACTCTCCCACCTAATATAAGCAGTAGAAGTAAGAGAAACGATGGTCAGTCGATGTCGGACGACAGTCGAATACAAAAGTCTTAGTGACCACAACAAGATTACTCTGCGTAATACCTATTATATCATTTTCCTAACGTTTTTTACGTCGAACCTATTTTAGGACCGATTTAGTACAAATACACGCCTCCACTGCGAAATCACTCCACAACACTCATGTAGCTGGACCAGCTAGCAGGAAATTTTAATTCACGTTGTGTTCTTTACATACTCATCACCCAACGGTCGGCCACAAATGTACAAAAAAAAAAAAGTGAGTTTTCAGTGACGGTACTTAAATCTATTAGCATTTTTCTACAATTCTGAAACTGGGCTCCACAGGTGGAATGACCTTTTTTTGAAGTCCCAGAACTTCATACAATTCTGTGTGAAAAATACTCAAAGCATCTACCATGTCTTCATAGACTTAAAAACAAAAGTCTTTGACAGAGTGTGGAACAAGGCATTGGGGATAAGAATTAACAAATATGGCATAAATAAGAAATTGATAAATACTAACATACAGCTGTATGATGAGGTGAGCAGAGCTGTTTTAGTGCTAAGTAGGAAAGAAAAGAAACAAATTTTAGATGACATTCCATTTCCATTTTTTTGTTTTTTATTCTGCGGACATATTTGCACATGACAATAAAATGTATGAAATACTGAAGCAAATATTTTTTTCTTGTCATTTTCACATTTTTTTCTGAATTTTCAGGTGCTGCAGTCCCTTCCAAAATTGGTGCCCAAGATGGTCGCAATGCTGCTGCTGCTGCTGTAGGTTTTGTCAATGGTAAGGGCCCCTGATTATATTTGTTTAACCCTACATTAGTCATTGAAAATGGATATCCTGCTGGCATCTGCTTCCCATAACAACTGAGCTACAACTGTGCCATCCCACGGGCTGCATATCCTCATTGAGTTAGTAGGGGAGCAGAAAAAAAATAAGTTGCCAGCTAGGAATTAAAAGTACTTTAAAAAAAATTGGGGTAACAAAACAGGCCATGTGACCCAATGCAGGTTTAAAATTTAGGAGGAGGTGATGATAAATATTTTTTTTTATAGTTTTTAAAGAGATGTCACTGAACATTTACTTATTTGGGTTTCACATATTGATTGTAAAATATAGGATTTTATATCCTATAGGCAAAGGGTTCTTAAGCTTGCTTGCCCTCGTTCACCCCTTTCACCATTTGTCATAATGCCATCCTTCCGACCCCTCCTTTTCAAGGTGACAGGCCAGAGATGCCAAATTCTATAATTGCTCTCCTCACCCGCTAAACTTACTGTGATCACAATTCATTCCTGAAAAACCCAAATTCACCCCCTGGGGGAAAATCTCACCCCTGTTGAGAATCCCCTGCTATAGGCATTTTCCCAGAGAAAAAGGAACAAAGAAGCATCTTTACAAATGGGAATATATGAATAGTGAATATATATATTTGGGAAATAAAATCAAAATGCTTATTTGAAAATATAAAGCAATAAAAGATGTATAAAAAATTTAACAACATTAATTATGGCCCCTGATTCTAAACTTTTACCGAAACGTTCGGCTCTTATCCATTAATGAATGAATTAAATACTGAATTTTTTTTTTATTATAAAACTTTGCAGAAATATTTCAAGAGGGTTACTCCCCTGACCCCGCATTTCGATACATCTTGAATAACCCTGCGTTAATCACCCTCGGATTTCTGAAAATGTATACTCCCCTGGCTTCTGCCTTCCATGGCAACTGAGCTACAACTGCATCACCCTGCGGGCTATACGTCCTCACTGAGTCAGAAGAGTATTAGAAGCGAGCAAAAGAAACCAGTTGCCAACTACGAATTCGGGTGCTACTATAGCATAAGGTCTACCTCATTATGTTGCCTAATTATGCTAATTAATAATTACACTAATTATGGCATCAATTCTAGACTTTTACTGAAATGTTCAGCTCTTATCCATCAATGAATGAATTGAATACTGAATTTTTTTTTATTAAAAAACTTTGTAGAAATATTTAGAGAGGGTTACTTTTTTTTTTTTTTTTTTTTTTTGTTTTTTAAGCATTTCACCCCTAGCAAGGCAGGAGGATTTGGAGCGAGAGCAGATAAGAATGATAGAGGAGAGGAGAAGGATAGTGGATAGATCAAGGCAACTGGAGATGTCTATTGACATTACATTTGAATAGTTGGAGATTAAAGCTATCAGGGAAACAGGAGTAGGGAAGGAAGTTCCACAGGCAAGAGGTGTGAGACATGAAGCTATTGGAGTAGAAGAGGCAGCTACATTTAACAGATTCAGCAGTGAAAGGATGAGAGCGGGATTCCAGCCTCGTAGGATGCTTGAATTCGCAAAGTCTTGGAACCAGTGAAAGCAGCTCATCGGAGCAAATTACCATGAAAGTATTTGTAAAAAAAGATAGAGAGAGGCGACGGCACGTCTGTGAGAGAGCGACTGTTGACGAAATGCCAGATCAGGGCCAATTGCATTGCATATCTGTCTCTGGATCTTATCAATAAAAAAATAAAACCATGTACCAAAGTATTATAGGATGGGGTTAATATTTATTGATAAGTGTTGCCAATAATCCAAAGAAAACAAAGTATTA
The DNA here is from genome assembly GCA_963932145.1 of Acanthosepion lycidas. Classification (NCBI taxonomy): domain Eukaryota; kingdom Metazoa; phylum Mollusca; class Cephalopoda; order Sepiida; family Sepiidae; genus Acanthosepion; species Acanthosepion lycidas. Next base: position 85,077,944 of record OZ010592.1, on the reverse strand, counting down.
TGGGATGGGCATAGTAATATTTATTAATAAGTGTTGCCAATAAATAATCCAAAGAAAAACAATGCAAATGTTCCAAAGTATTATGGGATGTGGTTAGTAATATTTATTAATACGTGTTTTTCTTTTGATCATTGGTAACAATGTATTAGGTTGGTGCAAATATAATGACGTAATAATGTCGTTTTTTGACGTATTTTTTAACGTCAAAAAACGACATTATTACCTAATACAACTATTATGAGATGGCCGGTTCTATTTAATTACTGGCAGCCTTGTTTAAATGTTGTTTTTTTATGCTCAAGTTATAACTCTGTTTTTTAAACTTGATAGCAGTACATTTTAAAAAGAATGTGTTTATTTATTTATTTTTTTTTTTTAAATATAATCAGTCTTGTGGGACAAAGGCAATAACTGTTTTTTGTTTTTGAGAACTTTTGTTTTATTTTGTTTTCAGGATTTGGGAGCCTTGGTACAGTTTTGGAAGGACCAATTATTGGTTTGGTTTCAACAATGTACGGTTGGTCTGGAATGTTCTACTTAATGATTGGTTTATCACTTTTTGGCTCCACAATGGTCTTGAAAGCAGCCCACACCCAGAAGTCACAAGAGAAAAATGCTATTTTTCTAGAAGTATAGCCATTATATTTTGAGGAATAAAAAAAAATAACAACCTATGCTTGTCAAAAGAGAAAAATAAAAATGAAAGTAACAACAAAGCATTCTCAAAGTAAACAATGACGGACATTAAACACTGGGATTTTTTCATCTCCTCTTCAACACGATCAGGGGAAAATTTGTTGTCTATCACCAGCCTGTCAGAATATCACATCCTGTTAGGCAGTGTCTTGACAATTTGAAGGCGGTAAACTTGATTTGTAAATATTTTTGTGAAGTAGTAATTTTGTATTTACTATTAATTTATGCAGGTAATGTCAGGTGATCTCTGAAAATGTCTTTCAGTGACTTCTGGTTTTCGATTATGAACATGTTTTCAACTTATTATCCTCTTGAGTTGTTACTGAATAATGGCTGTCTACCTTGAAGATCTCCCCAAAGATATAAATATAAAAAATTTCAATTTTCAAACATATACGGCTAAAACAAAGTTATCTTTCTTATAATATGATTAATCTAACCAAAAATTCGAACTGTTGTAGAGGAGTTATAACTCTGAATAAATAATTATAAACCACCTAACATTTATATATATATATGTATACCTCACCCTACATCATTAAATGTCCTGGGTATGACGATAAACTAAATCCGCGTCCTGGGTATGGTGATAAACTACATCCAACAGCAAGGCCTCAGATAATGTTTTCAGAAAAATAATGATGCTAGCTATAATTTTTTGAAACAATAATGTTGCCAGCTATACTTTTTTGAAACAATAATGTTGCCAGCTATACGATTTTTGTAAAAAAATGTCAGCTATACGTTTTTGTTAAAAATAATGTTGCCAGCTATGTGTTTTTGAAACAATAATGTTGCCAGCTATACGTTTTTTGGAAAAAAAATTATTCCAGCTGTACGTTTTTGAAACCATAATGTTGCCAGCTATACGTTTTTTGTAAAAAATGTTGCCAGTTGTACGTTTTTGAAACAATAATGTTGCCAGCTATACGTTTTTGATTCCATACAAAATAGGCATTTAAAATTCATATGAACTGGATTTGGCATTAAATAACCCACAGTGGTTGATATGCCATAAAACCCAAACAAACAAACCTACATCATTAATTGGTGCCAGAGGTCACAACTTAGGTCGAAAAACAACTCGAAATGACCACACTATAAACTGCAAATAAGCAGACCCCATTGCCTATTACAGCAGTTGTGATATGTATGTACAGTATTCTGAATACAATAATTAAGTAAAGGCCAAAGTTAAATAAACTCGAGCAAAACGACCTAAGGCAAGTTTTATTTTTCTATATAATATTTAAGAAAAACCGACGTATCTTTGAAAAAGACTTAACTCAAAATGACGTAATTTAAGGGCGTTCTGGGTAAGACAATAAACTACATCCAGCAACAAGGCTTCTGATCAGGAGTTTTGAACAGCGGGGAACCCTGCCTCTTAATTGCTGGTGTTTCCATGTCTGCCCTGACCCGTGGTGGTAGTACCTGTTAGGGTCCCAGCTATGGGCAAATAGTTGACCTCCTCCCAGACTGGGGTCAAAACACTATAAAAGTGTAAAAATAGGTTTTAATATCAGTGATACGTTTTGTAAAAAATTATTAATAGCAATGAATCTTTGAAGGAAAAAATTATTACCAGCAATACATTTTAGGGAAAAAAAAAATTACCAGTAATACTTTCTTTAAAAAAAAAAAAAGTTATTACCAACGATACATTTTAAAAAAGAAAAAAATATTACCAACAATTTAAAAAAAAAAAAAAAAAAAAAAAAAATCTTGTTGGCATTAAATAACCCATTCAGGTTGATATGCCGTAATACAAACCAAACCAAACTAATATATACTGAGATAGATCGATCGATAGATAGATAAAACAATATTACCAGCAATAAAAACTTTATCGGCATTAAATAACCCATTGTGGTTAATATACCATAAACCAAACCAAACCAAACCAAAAATAAGGTTTTAAAAGGACTTCTTTATTTTTATTTTTTTTCATTAGTACCACTGTTATTTTAACTATGTTCATTCTTTAAGCAAGGTTTATTTACATGATTGTAAAAAAAATTATATATCTTTTGTAAAGATTTGTTAATTATCATTTTATAAAGAAATAAATGTGAAAAGAAATCTTTTTATTCAAAACTTAGCAAAATTTGTAAATCATCTAAACATCAACTAATTGTCAATTTTACATACCTTCACTTCTTCAATAACATTTACTTGTTTTTTTTTTTTTATAATTTTAATAAAACTCGAACATATGAAAGGGAATTTATACATTTTTTTTGTTCGTTGAAAATTTATGACAAAAATATTAAACACTATTTATTTATAAGATTTTTTATTTACAAAAATAATTTTATATTTGCAACATTCTTAAAATATGAACCAATTAATACAATGCAATGTTTATCATTTGTCAATTTTAAAATAAATAAATAAAAATAAATATGAAAATTAATTTTTTTTACTGATAAATTTATAAACTGCCTATGAAGAAGAAAATTTAAATAAACAGATAACGAGTAACTGTAATTATAAAATTTTCAAAAATGCATTTTCTGTACATTTCTTTCATTTGCTCTTGCAAAACATTTTTTGAAACAGTTTTTTTTTTTTTTTTTTTTTCTTTTGTGTGCATAAATGTCAATGTTTGCCAGAAAAATCATAGTGCAAGTTTTGCATAAATGACAGATCTTTTTATGACTTTATTTTTTTCAACATTAACATATGTACACTCAAGTTGGGATTCTTCAGTCAGGTGATATTTTTATTTCTAATATTTGACAGGTGCAATTTCATTTTGAAGTTTGAGAAAATACCTGAGAAAATGAATAAAATAAATTTGGGAATCTTTCTTTTAATTATTCTTTTTTCTCATTCAAAACAAACATAAAGTGGATTCTTGAAAATTTATTGCCAAGGGCTTGTCTACTTGCAAAGCGAATGGTATGTTAAAAACTACAGAATATCAAATGTTTTTTTAGTTGTATTTGTTTTATCCAACCCAAAAATGATTTCTGGTACTGTCAAAAATATCAAGTGCATTTTCGCGGTAATATGTAAAACCTTTGCGGTGTTTGAATTTTGTAGTTTTGTTGCTGCTAATGGAAATGATAAACTTCTGTTTCCATGAAGAGACCGAAACAGGTTGGCCTCTCCTTTCTCCTTTTAATAGTCTCTATTTTTTGTATTTTATTGCCATCCTTTAAGGACCCCCCTTTCTACTCTATTTTTCTTAACACTCTCCATTTTTATCTTATTTCAATCAACAGCCATGCTCTTCTGCTTTGCCTTTTATTTTTTAATAGCTAACTTTTTGACTTGTTTTTTTTTCTTTTTAATGCACCTTTGTTCTGCATTTTTTTTTTGTTTATCTTCCACTATTTTGCCATCTTTTTCTAATGCACTCTACCTGCCTGTATTTTATGTTCAAACTTTTTCGTCTGGCTTTTTTCTTTTTTTAATGCCCTCTTCTTACTTTTTTTTTGTTTTTTCCTCCAACAGCAAAGCCTATGATAATACGTTTTTCGAAAAAATAATGTTGCCAGCTGTAAATTTTGAAAAAATATTACCAGCTATGTGTTTTTTTTTTTGTTTTTTTTTGTTTTTTTGAAAGAATGGTGTTGCCGGCTATTTGCTTTTTGAAAAAATAATAGTACCAGCTATACGTTTTTGAAAGAAATATTATCATCAGCTATACCTTTTAGAAAAATAATATTACCAGCTAAACGTTTTTGAAAGAAATATTTTCAGCTATACGTTTCAGAAAAATAATATTGCCAGCTATACGTTTTGCAAAAATAATATTACCAGCTATACGTTTTTGAAAGAAATATTATCATCAGCTATACGTTTCAGAAAAATTATATTACCAGCTATACGTTTCAGAAAAATTATATTACCAGCTATACGTTTCAGAAAAATTATATTACCAGCTATACGTTTCAGAAAAATTATATTACCAGCTATACGTTTCAGAAAAATTATATTACCAGCTATACGTTTTTGAAAGAAATGTTATCATCAGCTATACCCTTTAGAAAAATAATATTACCAGCTATACGTTTTGGAAAGAAATATTATCATCAGCTATACGTTTCAGAAAAATAATATTACCAGCTATACGTTTCAGAAAAATAATATTACCAGGTATACGTTTTGGAAAAATAATATTACTAGCTATACGTTTTTGAAAGAAATATTATCATCAGCTATACGTTTCAGAAAAATTATATTACCAGCTATACGTTTCAGAAAAATTATATTACCAGCTATACGTTTTTGAAAGAAATATTATCATCAGCTATACGTTTCAGAAAAATAATATTACCAGCTATACGTTTCGGAAAAATAATATTACCAGCTATACGTTTTGGAAAAATAATATTACCAGCTATACGTTTTTGAAAGAAATATTATCATCAGCTATACGTTTCAGAAAAATAATATTACCAGCTATACGTTTTAGAAAATAATATTACCAGCTATACGTTTTTGAAAGAAATATTATCATCAGCTATACGTTTTGGAAAAATAATATTACTTGCTATACAGTTTTGAAGAAAAAAATATTAACAGAAATAGATTTTTGACGAAACTAAAATATTACCAGGAAAAAAAAAATGACATTAAATGACCCATTGAGGTTGATGTGCCGTAAAACAAAACAAACTAAACCATACTTTTCTTTTTAACAAAATCCCTTTCTGCTTTGCTTCTTGTTTTCATTACCCCATTTTTTGCCTTGTATTTTAACGTCCCCCCCCCTTTTTTGTTGTTTCACATCCTCACTTTCTGCTTCGTTTTTTCCTTTTTTAATGTCCCTTGTTGCTTTTGGCTTGTGACCACACCATGTTGAAACACTGGTTTCTGTACAATAACTGAAGTTAAGCAACATCAAGCCTGGTCCGTACCTAGATGGGTGACCACTTAAGAATAGAAGGTGCTCTAAACTTGGATGTGCGGGTGGTGTAATGGATAATGACTTAGAAGTGTCTATTGGAGAGCCAAGTTCCATTTCCCATTAGGTTTGTTATATTAGGTTGGTGCAAAAATAATAATGTCGTTTCTTGACGTATTTTTTAACGTCAAAAAACGACATTATTACCTTATTATTTTTGCACCAACCTAATATAAACTTATACGTAAATACCTTTGGGAATGGTGTGAATCCACGTCTTCTCCTTCCAGCAATGGATTAATTAGTAAGACTTGTACCACTAAACCGTAATTATCTGCCCACCCTCAAATTCTTACAATCTAAAAATACTTTCTGGCTTTAAATAACCTGTTGGTAAGCCATAGAAAATGAATGAATTAATCAATCTCTTTGTCTCTTGATTTTTTTTTTTAATGTCTTCCTGTCTCCCGTGTCCTCTTTTTCTACCTTGTTTTTGTTAACACCCCTAATACTTAATGAGGGGGCATTTCTGCCATATTTTCTTTTCTTTTTTTTTTAATCTCCCCTTTTCTTCCTCTTTTGTATCTTTTTCACTTCCCCATTTCCGTCTCACCCCCCCACTTTCATTTCATTTTCTTATTTTCATTTCAACTCGTTTCTCTCTTTCAAAAGTGATCATGTCAAAATGAAAACTGCCTTTAACTTTTTCATCTGTTATGTCACGAATCACAGATACTTGTTTGGAAAATAATGTTCAATTTAAGAATCAACATTTATTCCTGAATTAATATACTTAAACAGTGTTTAAATCAGTCAAAATAGAAGCCTGGACATCTATACAATTCTGCCTTCAAGGTAAATGTTATTTAAGCCTTTACGATAAAAATCTAAACGTTTCGACACCAAGAATTCCGTTTCTGCATCTTCTTTGGGACAGAATGTCTTCTAGCTTGAAAAATTATCAAGATTCTTGAAAATGTGGTATCCTATGGAGGAAAGATCAGGGAACAATGGCGGATGTAGCAAAATATCGTATTCTAAATCGGTGGTCTTCTGCTGTGTCATCCCTGGTAAAATGTAGCTGAGTATTATCATGAAGTAATATTGGATCTCGTCGATTAATCAGTGACGGTTGCATTTTGGTTAATGGAATGTGAATTGATGATCGGGTTAGATTCCAGAAAGCTGTAATGCATAACACCAAAGTAGGACCAGCAGACAGTCACCATAATCTTCTGTTGGTGCAGTTTTTATATTTGGAAATTGTTGGTGTCCTTTGTCAAGAGCAAGCCACTGAGCCAATTGTTTACGATTGTCACAAAGGAGCCATTTCTCATCGCAAGTCACTATTCGATCAAGAAATGGATATTTTCAATTCCACAGATGCAGCATTGAGCACACTTCAGAACATTTAATATTTTTAACTCAAAATAGGAAGCCTGAACATCTAGAAAGTTCTGTCATCGAGTTACAATATTATTTATGCTTTTATGGTATTTTAGAAGTAACTTTTATTTCTGAATTAATGTATTTGAACAGTGTTTACGTAACAGAATTGGAACGGAACCCTGAGCATCTATACATTTTTGTCATCGATTTATTTATGCATTCAGTATTTAACTCTAAAGGTTTGAGTGCTAGGAAAGTTTTGAATGCAGCTTCCGCATCTTCACTGGGCGAGAGAACTGGAAAATAGGGCCGATGTGGCAAAGATTCGTATCCTAAGTCGGTGAGCTTTTGTAACATTTGTTCGAGCATTGTTGTGAAGCAGTTTTGGGGTCTCGTCGATTAACCAGAACCGGCCGGATTTTGCTTAAATGAATGTGCATTTCATCCAGTTGATAAGAGAAATAAAGAGCTTTATAGATTATAACAATATATTAGAACAGAAATAAAATGTTTATTCTAAAAATCAGTCATTATTTTCCGAGCAACCTAATATTATTTTCCTGTGTCTACATAGGGTGCGTCACGTATTTGAGAACAAAATTCTGAAAGCGATCGATCTGAAATTAACAAAGCAGTCATTTTAGTAATCAGGAATGAGTAATGTATATTTGTGCAACTATTATAACAATATATTAAAAAAGAATTAAAAAAAAGTTATTTAAGCGTTTACGATAAAAATTTAAACATTTCGACACCAAGAATGCTGTTTCTGCATCTTCTTTGGGATGGAATGTCTTCTAGTTTGAAAAATTGTCAAGATACATTAAAATGTGATATTCCACGGAGGAGAGATCAGGAAAAAATGGCGGACGTTGCAAAGTGTTATATCCTAAGTCGGCGGTTTTCTGCTGTGTCAGCCCTGGCAACATGTAGCTGGGTACTATCATGAAGCAATATTAAACCTCATGGATTAACCAGTGATGATTGCATTTTGCTTAAATGAATGCGCATTTCATCCAGTTGATAAGAGAAAACATCTTTGACATTGAAACTCAGGTTAGATCCCAGAAAGCAGGAATAGATAACACCAGTAGTGGACCACTAGATTATCACCATAATCTTCTGTTGATGCAATTTTAGTTTTGGAAAGTGTTCTTTATCAAGAGCAAGCCACCTGAGCTGATTGTTTAAGATTCTTCATAAAGGAGCCATCTTTCATCACACGTTACACTTCGATTAAGAAATGGATCATTCGAATTCCACAGATTCAACATTAAGCACACTTGAAGCAATATTAATGAATTGAATTCTTTGACTCACAGAGTTCATATGGGAAACATTTATCGAGATTTTTTAACCTTGTCAGTTTTCTTGAGATGGACTGATATTATTGAAACCATGCTCTGTTAATGTCGGCAGGAATTTGAGAACCAATTATTAGCAAGCTTGAAGTCATACAAAAAAAGACGGAGGGCATTTAATGTTTTTGAAGTTAAATTCTAAAAGGGATTGTTATGAAATGAACAAAGAGGACACTTTCATCTATTATAACATATTAGAACACAAAAAGTTTATTATAAAATCGGGCATTATTTTCTGAACAACATACTACTACTTTAAAGTATCTACAGAAGGCGCATAACGTATTTGAGAACAAATTTCTGAAAGAGATCGATATAAGATTAACAAAGGGAACACTTTAATCATCAGGAATGTGTAATATATTTTTGTGAAACAATTATAATGTATTAGAACCCAGTTAAAAGGTTTACTATAAAATCGGACATTATTTTCCGAACAGCCTAATACTGTTTCTCAGTGTATGCACAGCATGCATCACCTATTTGAGAACAAATTTCTGAAAGAGATCGATATAAAATTAACAAAGCGATCACTTTAGTCATCAGGAATGAGTGACGTAGTTTTGTGCAGCTGTTATAACAACATATAAGAACAGAATTAAAATATTTGTTCTTAAATCGGTCATTATTTTCCGAACAGCCTAATTCTATTTTCCCCAGTGTATACACAGGGTGCGTCACGTATTTGAGAACAAAAGAGATTGATATATTAATTAACGAAGAGGACACTTTAATCAATGAAGGAGTCATATATTTCTATGCAGCTATTATAATAATATATTAGAAGATAATTAAAAGTTTATTCTAAAAATAAACTTTATTTTCTGAAAAAACTAATATTTCGATTTTATTCTAATTGCGCAAAACTGGCTTTCATCCAATTAGGACATTAAGAGAATTATCACCTTTTCTCTAACAAGGAGCTATTTGCTGATAGTCTAAATATATTTCAGTTTTAAAATTACTTGCATAAAATGTATTGATAAGAACCAGTAACTTTGAGGTAATTAATTTTTGCTTGGAAGAAAGAAAATGCTTTTTCTTAATGCCTATAATTATTTCAAAGGACAGAATTTTAGGAAAGAAAACAAAAGAAGTTTGAAAATTACAGCGTATTTATTTAAAATTTTGTTTTGTAAAATTACAACTTATACTCAACTCAGTAGTTGAAAATTGTTTATTTGACTAGGACTGATTTTGAACAATTTGTAAAATTTTATAGCAGGGATATTTTTATGAGCTGAAACCTTGTCAATTAATCATTCATTCATTCTTGTCTAGGATTTCTTTCATTTTCATTTCAGTTGATTGATTTCCACTAGTAGTATTAGTAGTAGTAATAGTACCTAGAAATTTTATCAGATAAAGCATTGAAATCATTTATTGTCTCAAGACTATGTTTCTTTTTTTTTTCTTTCTGAGGATGACCAGAGAATGGTAAAAAAAAAAAAAAAAAAAAAAAAAAAAATGCTAGAACCACTGATAAGAACTATAGACAATTCCTGTATAGTCATGAAAAAAAAAATTTGTTCCTTTGTTAAAAAAACAACAAAAAAAAAACAAAAAAACAAATGAGACAACATATAAAAGATTAACCAATTATTCCTTGTCTGTCATATTCTTTTATACACATATAAATGAAAAATTTTTGCTTATATATATATATATATATATATATATATATATATATATATATATATATATAATATATGTATAGTAAACAGGGTCTGCGGAAATGCGTTCTGAAGTGCTTGGATGCTAACATAGTGAGCTGTAAATGTGAGAGATGTAATAATGTTCTACTCTCTAAAGCTAGATATGTTGATGTTGTATTGTCGAAGTGAATGATACACAAGGAAGAATGGATGTTTAATATATTTATTCAGCGCCATTATCCGGTGCTAATGGATCCATACAAAAAACACTAAGTTTCAAAACAACAAGACAACTTACTGTTCCAGAGGAGGGTCAAATGCTGTATAGCCAAACGAAGTAAGATCAGTCCGAATATTAATCAGCTTAGTATCAACTTATAAATCTATTATTGAAGTTCTTAATTGTAGACTATTTAAGGCCATGGGGCCAGGCCATCTGGTAGATTGCTGAAGGGATGGCAGCTACTCTACAACAGTTAACCATCTGGAACCACATGAGAGACAACCTTCTCAAGCAGTGCCACCTTTGTGACCAGGTGTTACTGTTTGTGTGATTTGCAGCAAGATATGCAAATCTACGGCTGGGTTGATGAGACACGTGGTAGTGCAAAAGTAACAGATATCACAGCAAAATCCGATCAATCCAATGGCGACACTAGAGTTTATCAGTCATCTTTTGTTTCAAGCCATGCAATCAGCTGCTGGTGTGAAGAGTCACCTTCGTAGCCATTCAAGGAGCAGGGGTGGATATGTTGATGCATAGGTTGCAATCATCTGTGAAGACGAGCAATCACATATATATATATATATATGATAAAGAACAATTGGAAACGTATCTCAATCTGACATGTTTCACCTTTATTAAGGTTTCATCAGAGAGCGAGATAGATGTGAAAAAAAGCAAACATACCTGTGATTTGTCTCTGCTTTTTTTATTTGATCTTTAACTTTATATACAGAGGGAAATTAACAGGAGATAACTGATAACTGACATCCATCAAACATGGCACGTGGAACTAGAACAGTTTACCCCAGGGAGCGAAAAAAAGGGTTCAGTTCGAAATTCCAACCACGTGAAGAAGGCCGGAGCGTACAACGGCCGAAACGTTGTGATAAATATAGCGACAAGGATGAGGACAATACTCTGAATAATGTAAATAATGTTTTATATATATATATATATATATATATATATGAATTTTTTCAAAATTCAGTGTAACGTTGTTGTGGAGAGGTTCAGTTTTTGCGTGCGATGACGAATAGAGGTGTCTGGATTTTCGGCCACATTCTCGTACACTGCAGCAATGCTTTCCGCTGAACGGCGTAAACGAACTGGCAATAGTGTTTTCACATCTGCCACCGACCCAGTTTACAATTTTTCTAATTGCACTCTCGCTTGTTGATTATGTTGATAAAAAAAACAAAAAAACGTGGAGTGCGCGAAATGCATTTTTGTATGAACGGCCATTTCCATAACAGGCTATAATAACTTTAACACGTTTTGTTTGATTGTTAATCTTTCCATGGTTGAAACTGCCAAAGACTTAAGTTGTTAAATCTGAAAGAAAAAGAAAAAAATCATTAGACGCTTAAAATTAATTCATATTTAAAATCGGTCCAAGTTATTGGAATAGCCATTATATATATATATATATATATATATATATATATATATATATATATATATATATAATTAAAAAACAATTATTTGCACTTGGCTCAGGTATAGTTCATGCAAATTGCATTCTGGCAAGTTGTCTTGCCAACTGTCACCAATTTCCCCGAGATGACTACAGGTTCATTTCTCTATTCCATGTACATACATCTGGCGTTCACTGAGACTCAACAAGGTTATCTTGTACTCGTTTCTTTCTTATTCTTATGGAAAGCCTTTCTGATAAAGACTCTTGCTCTACCAACCCAATCAAGTGAACGGAGTAAAAAAAAATGAAAGTTCAAACAGAAATGCACTTCGAGATATTTTTGATCAACATAATCGACCAACCGAGATTGCAATTGGAACCGATCTCACGTTGTTGTGGAGATGTTCAATTTTTTGCGTGCGATGACGGATAGAGGTGGCTGGATTTTCGGTCACATTCTCTTGCACTCCACCAATGTTTTCAGCAGAACGGCGTAAACGAGCACCCAATGGGGTTTTCACATCTGCCACCGACCCAGTTTGTTTGAATTTACGAACATTTTTTCCAACTGCACTCTTGAAACTTTAACACGTTGTTTGATTGTAAATCTTTCCATGATTGAAATTGCCAAAGACTTAAGTTAAATTTGAAAGAAAAACAAATCATTAGACGCTTAAATTTAATGCACATTTAAAATCGGTCTGAGTTATTGGAACACCTATATATATATATATATATATATATATACACACACGCATATATATATATATATATATATATATATATATATATATATATATATATATATATATAAATATAAATGATAAAATAAAGAACAAGTAGCAAACATATCTCATTCTAACATGTTCCACCTTTATTAAAGCTTCATCAGAGATCAAGATGGAAGTGAAAAAAGCAAACATACCTGTGATTTGTCTCTGCTTCTTTTATTACCACTCATGATGACAATAAAAATTAAAACTGAAAGAGGGGCTAGGTAACCCGGTTTCGAACGTCAGAGCTAAATCGAGGTTAATAAACTTATCACTAAAAAATGGACAAAGTGTATTGGAGAAAAGAAAAGAAATAAAGAAAAAAATGTTTAGATGATAATTCGTTGGAGGCCTAATACAAAGTCCTTCTGTTTACACAGAGTGGGCTTCAACGACAGAATCTAGATATCCTCCAACACTTTTAAGTGGTAATTCGAGTGGGTCCTACTAAGAATGGTAAATGAATCCACACTAAAACTAGCAGCACAATTATGGCTATCTATTAGGTGTTCTGCGATCGAAGACCTGTACGTATTGGTCAGAATGTCTGAGGGAGTATACTTAATTTTTCGGATTTTCATTGGAACGTGCTGCTTTATTCTAACATCCAGCCTTTGTGTCGTTCTCCCTATGTAGCGCAAACCACAACTATATTTAAAAGAGTAAATTAAAGAACTATTATGACGTGGAGGGAGAACATCCTTACGCAAAGACGGAAGGACAGGCTTGGCAGAGAAAACAACATAAGTGTTAGCGGCAAAGTAACAATGTCGAACTGTACCTACGTCTTCCTTGGCTAGGTAATGTCAGTGATCGATATGCTAAGCAGATTTCTGTGGCAGTTCGACATTGTTTTTCAGTTTTACTTTTTATTATCATCATGAGTGGTAATAAAAATATTTTTTATCTATTTATAGCAGTTTTAAATTTTTGTACCACAAAACATATCTTTATATATATATATATATATATATATATATATATATATATATATATATATATATATATATAGCTGGCCACTCGAATTCGGGGATACCTGTCTACTAGGGCACTAACCAAACCCTATTGCAGACTCTCGCTTGTTTGTTCAACACCCACAGAGCCTACCTGTGGTTTATACAGCAACTATGCTGAGTCGACCTTAGTTACAGTTTCTGGGAGAGAGCGTATTATCTAGCATGATCAACAGTCTAAACAACGCCAACACGCTCAAGTCGTAGGACACGATGACTTGTGACTTGGCACCCAAGGGTTCCGTCTACCAAATTTCACTTACAAGACTTGGGTCAACTCGTGGTATGATTTTCAGGCATCCGGGTCTCATGGTCAGAAAGCGAACGTGCTAACCACTTGGTCACGTGCCAATAGATAGCGAAGATTGTCTTTTGACAAGGGAAAAAATAAATAAAAAGTCACCTGGGGTATTTTTTGGAATCTAATGCTTTTAAGTCAAGCAGTCTTTGTAAATAAATTTCTCACTAGCAAGAGATAGAGCATTAATCACAACAAATGGCGTTTTTTTTATAGAATTTCTTTAATATTAACCACCATAACGATTAGATCCATGAAACTCCAAATAGGAAATATTTTCATTTGTTGCTCTCTCTCTCTCTCTCTCTCTCTCTCTATATCTATATATATATATATATATATATATATATATATATATATATATATATATATATATATATATATATATTGTGTGTATTTAGACAGCATTTTTTCATTCAAACATGTTTCATTAAATAATATAGGCAAGTGTTGTCTATTTATTTTATGTAAATTCTTTTCCTAACGTCTGATAAGCTTAATAACATTATCATTAAACGAAGAAAGAAAATCACAATATTGATGCATATTTTTTAATCCAATCTGTCTTGTGCGTATATTACTTAATATGTTGTACAGTAATTGACATCTTTGATAATGGCTTATGTAAGCCGAAAACTTAGATTGGATTAAAAAATACGGATCAATATTGTGGTTTTCTTTCTTCGTTTAATGATAATATTAAGCTTATCAGACGTTATGAAAAGAATTTACATAAAATAAATAGACAACACTAGTCTATATTATTTAATGAAACATATATATATATATATATATAGGTAAAAATCCGTGTGTAAATAATCCAAGTGAATCGTAATAATATAAAATATTAAAACTGATCCACAAAGAGAGCTCAATGTATTTATTACAGAGCATATATAAATAAACTACATAAAAAAGAAATTCAAAGATACCCCATATGAATAACTATTTCTCCCCACGAGAATTACCCTTACAAGGTTTGTTAACATCAAGGGGTTTGGAAATAATTTTTTTTTTTATTATATCTCCAAACCTCTTGGTGTTGACAAACCTTGCAAGGTTAATTCTTGCGGGGTGAAATGGCTATTCATATTGGGTATTTTTGAATATATATATATATATATATATATATATATATATATATATATATATATATATATATATGTATATATATAATGAGAAAATCAGTTGGTTAAACCTCCAACAGAGTGGACTGAACAATTATGGAAAAGATTGTCTGGGGTTGACGTGCTGAATTTAATATCAATCAGCTAAGCTTTAAAAATTTTATTTGTATTAATCCTACACACATAAATAGTGGCTGTCGACCCACAAAGCGAGTATGGCCATCACTGGCATGTACAGTTCATCAGTTAACCCTCCCCCACATCTACAACTTTGCATTGTTGTATGAACGACAGTGGCTCATAAAGCCAGCCATCTATCTGCATATCCGGGTGGCGGAAGTTGACTTTGAACACCACTTCCAATGTATGTTTTTATAGGCCTTGTCAGGCCCGACCTGGGCTTGCACACTCTAGTGCAGGTCGGACATTCAAAGCAATCCATTACGAAATCATCTTATGTAATAAACTGTTGCTGTTGGTGTGATTTCTGGTTACTGAGCAGACCTGTGTTGGACAGACATATCCAATTGCATTAGGCACATGGCCAGGTTGGAACTTCATGGCAATTTAGGGATCCCTTTCGAACCCTTCTCTTCGGTTCTGCATATTTTTGCGATGCCCCGTGGAAGATATAGACACCATCGACAATACCAGCTCTCCAAAAAAAAACGGTCTTCAGCTAGAGTCCCCCAGTTATCCACACCAATATTGCATTTTTATATTGACTCTTTAAGGCAATCTTTGTAACAAACTTTTAGCTTGTGCTGTGGTCTTTTCCCCCCTCATTTCTAATTCTCCATGCATTAATTGTTTTGGCATTCTGTCATCTTCAATACGAATAACATGGCTTGTCTATCGCACTCTGTATTTGTGTGTAATTGCTTCCACAGAGAGTAAATTGGCCCTTTGTAGAACAACAGTATCAAGGGTTTGAGACATCCGGTGGATTTCAAGAACAGACCGAAGACATCGTTGATGGAAACGTTCCAGTGTCTTCAGATGTCTGCGATAGACTACCCACGTCTCACACGAATATAGCAGAGATGACATAAAGAAGGCATTATATATTTTAATTTTTGTCTGCTTTTTATGTCCTTCTGACTCTAGACACGGAACTTGAGTGCTGCAAATCCATCGGGGGCCTTCTTAATTCATAATGCTATCTCATCATCAAGGGAGCAGTGGCGGTTGAGGGTGCTACCAAGGTATACAAATTTGTCTACTACCCCAAGTCAACTACCATCAACATAAATTGATGGCTCTATATACTGAATTCCCTGGACAGGTTGACACATCACCACTGTCTTATCAAGTCTGATGGCTAGTCCAAAAGACTTACATGACCCTGATAGTCGATCCATGAACACCTGTGCGTGCTGAATACATACCTACACACACACACACACACACACACAACACAATAATAATAATAGTATTAGGTTGGTGCAAAAATAATGACGTTTTCTCACGTAGTAACATATGCGAGAAAGCGACATTATTTTTGCACCAACCTAATAATAATAAATAAGCAAAAGCAAGTAAAAAATAATCCAGATAAATAAATTAAATAATAAACAAATTAAAAACTGTCCACCCGCCAAAATAACTACAGCAAGCTATCTAAACACTGGACGAATAAATAGCTTTAATTATCTTCCCAGACCAAAACAAAATATTAAATAAGCGCAAATCTCACCCCAAATTTTTACTACGTTAATAAAACATCGAAAACCGGAAAGTATAAATAAATATATAAAATGAAAAATGTAAATAAATAAAAACAAGTAAAATAAATAAAACCAAATAAATAAATAATCCACTCCCGCCAAAATAACCGCCAGAATGGAATACACACAATAAACCACTGATCCATATATATAAATAGTCGAGAAAAAACCCAACACTCGCGGCCTGACGATTGCGTCTAGCTTGAAACAGCCTGTCGCCTCTGAGTGTTGATTCATTGTTCACTTATATATATATATATATATATATATATATATATATATATATATATATATAACTCAATAGCCAGAGGAGACAGTCTGTTTCATGGTAAATATAATTGTCAGGCCACGACTGTCACCTCACGGTGTTGATTTCAATATCTAATAATAGCATTTTCATAAATTCCAATGCAATGTCTATCGTTATCATTTCTCTTCTTAATTCATGTTCTTTTATTGTTCTTTCTCCTTAATAGTGTTTTTTTTTTCCTTATACTCTCTCGCGCTCAGTAACCCTTTGAGTCTAAGTGGATTTATTGCCTTGCTTAGAGTTGAAATGGTTAATAAAGAAAATTGTTAAAGACTGTCACAATCCTAGCAACCTGACTGGAAAAGAGCTTTAGGTCTTTATTCTAATTAGAAGTTTCTTGTCTGAAAAGAATGTCTCAGTTGTTTGTTAACTATATTCAAAATGTCTTTATCATTTCCGTTATAATGTCTCTCCCAGGGCAAAAGGAATAACTCACTTTTTGAATTTATTAAATATCACAGTACATTGAAGAAAATCTTATTCAGTACCGAGATCTTTATTCTAGTGGAAATGAAATGCGGACACAGATGCTTATTGCAACAGATAATATTACCCAGCCCCGTCAGTCAAAGAGACGACGTTTAGTGTGCTCTCTCTGCAGAAAGGAAGAAAACAAATGAATGCCTTGTCAGAACAGATCCAGTGCGAACCTCGGGACGTCTGCTTATAATAAAAAAAAGTATCTATCAGCTTTCCCATGAAATTAGCGGTATTAGCTATGCAAATGATTCCTTTTGATAGCCAACTGTTAATGTCTTGGACCCCGTAAAACAAGCACATTTTCTGGGAAGAGTGTGGCAGAGCCCCGTAGCCTTGATTTTCTTTTTTTAAGTCTCCCTAAGTCACATCGGGGCTTTTATCTGTGGAGCCCTGCCTTAGTTAGAATAGACCCTTCTCGTATACCTAGTTAATGTGAATAAGTGTTGTCTCTGGCCTGTGTCGCGGCTATGATCCAGTTTGTTTTTTTTGGTCCGTTTTGCATCTCGACTGGGTCAGTTTTTCCCATATTTGTATTTATTTCATCCTTCGCTCTTCCTTATCAAGAGAACCTCTTGATTTTGAAGACAGAATACAGCGCCCCCTCTCAGTGTTGGCTGGGTCCTACTAATATCAATTATTTTTAGTTTGTGTGTCTTGCTATATTTTAGTTTGGTTTCGGGTTCATCTCACCCCAACTCATCGCTTATCATCAATAAATTTTTATATATAATTTTATATTTAAGGATTTTTATGTCATGGAGTGTAGGTTCCCTCTGTGAGTGTGTTATTGTGGTATACGTAGGATTGAGTGAGGATGGACGAGCTTTTGTGGTAGTTGTGTAAATTGTAACGAATGAATGCGCCGTGAATCGGATTAGCTAGGCATAAGATAGTGTCGACCAGCCTCAATAAATCTCGTGTGGTAGAGCCCCTTGATAAATGCTGCATTAGTGAGGATTTCTGTCCGTGTCGCCCAGCATTGACTGAAATTTGTCCTTGTTTGTGCATCTGGTATCTCGGCTACGTTCGTCCCATATGTGTGGTGTTTCCGCGTGGAAGATTTCTATGTGCCCTGCCCGTCGTGAGCCAGTGTTCAGCTCCTTTAGTGTTTGATTCTGCAGCTGCTCATTTTTACGTCCCTTCTGAGTTGTAACACGCCTCTTCGTTGGCAGATACCCAACCGATAAGAAGGAAATGTCTTCATTTATTTTATATTTGTGTATTTAATGGCATACCAACTCTTTATGGGTCATTTAATGCCGAAATTTAATTTTCTTGGAAGCTTTGAAGGAATAAAAATAAGATATGTTTTCTGCTTTCACAATTGAATACACGTCTTATGTATGACGATAGACTAGATCCGCGTCCTAGGTAAGACGATAAGCTACATCTGTGTCCTCGGTGTGGCGACTAACTACATCCGCGTCCTAGGCAAGACGATAAACTACATCCGCGTCCGGGGTAAGACGATAAACTACATCCGCGTTCGGGGTAAGACGATAAGCTACATCTGTGTCCTGGGTGTGACGATAAACTACATCCGCGTCCTAGGCATGACAATAAACAACATCCGCGTCCTGTGTAAGACGATAAAGTACATATGTGTCCTGGGTAAGACGATAAACTACATCTGCGTCATGGGTAAGACGATAAACTATGTCTAACAGCAAGGCCTCTGGCCGGGAGGTTTTAATTGCTGGTGTTCCCAGGTCAACCCTGACCTGGAGTGATAGCACCTGTCAGGGTCCCAGCTATGGGAAAATAGTTAACACCCTCGAAAGGGGTCAAAGCAGCATGAAATTATAAAATTGGTTTTAAAACCAGAATTGCTTTTTTGGAAAAAATATCAGCAATACATTTTTGAAGAAATAATTATTACCAGCCATAAAAACTTGGCATTAAATAACCCATCGAGGTTGATATGCCGTAATACAAACCAAACCAAACCAATATATACTGAGATAGATAGATAGATAGATAGATAGATAGATAGATAGATAAAAAAATATTACAAGCAATAAAAATCTTGTCGGCATTAAATAACCCATTTAGTTTGATATGCCGTAAAACAAATCAAACCAAACCAATATATACTGAGATAGATAGATAGATAAAAAAATATTACAAGCAATACAAATCTTGTCGACATTAAATAACCCATTGAGTTTGATATGCCGTAATACAAACCAAACCAAATAAGTGAATATATGGAAGATGATACTCAGCTGTTATACATGCACATGTTTATGTGGACATATTATCAGAGTCGATGATATGTGCGTTTTGTGTTGTAGTTGAAGATATATTTTGGAATATTATTTCATTCCCTTAATAAATTGTAGGGTATTATATGTATTAATGTCATGAAAGAGTTCTTCCATGTTGATTGATAGTGTTGGTCATTTTATTATAAATAGTAGCATACCTACGGACGATAATGGGTAGGTCCTTATCCATATAAAGACAGTAGTAAATACTGTATGCTGGCTTGCAGTAGGAGATTCATTTCCTGCTGTGCTGGTCTAACATTCTGTCTCCAGGCAGAGAGGATCCCCAGGCAGAGGCAGAGTCTCGTCTCGGGAAACAGCTACCCGACCCTGTTTTATACGGGGAATTTTTGCCCGAGCCTACAGGCTCGGTTACCCCACATTAAATTTGGCCTTGTACCACATCTGACTGCGTGGGATGGTTGGTAGATGTTCTTCAGTTGAAGATTCATTGTCTAATTCATTTGACTTACTTCTAGCAGTTGACTATTTCTTCTACGCGCCGCTGGCGAATCTTATATGTGTTGTTCTTGTCCTAAGTATTATCGTTCATTACCAACCTTCGTGTGATTTTTCTGTTCCGTAACTTTCCTTAGGTTACAACATAGATATTGTTGGTAATTTTTTCATGTAAAAATATATTGCTGTTATTTTTACTATAAAAATGTATTTTTATACTTTCACACTGTTTTGTTTTTGTTTAATATTTGCCCAAAGCTGGGACCCTAACTGGTGTTACCAACTCGGGTGCGGGGTGGACCTGGGAACAACATCAATTAAGAAATCGTTGTAAATTTCTCAAACCCTCCAATCTCCTGACCAGAAGTCTCGCTGCCTGGTGTGGTTTATCGTCATACCCAGGACTATTATGCATTTTACTGATAAAATGGTAAAATAAAACATTTCTATGCAAGAAACATTTGTCATCCATTGACCTATCATTACTCTTGGTTGAAATTTATAAAGCCTTTTTTTTCCTGAAAACTGTTGTTCAGTAAAATAGGTTTTTCAAGTCGTCTGTTATTGCTCTTTTTATTACTGATGGCAGTTTCTTTCCAAACTTTTTGTTTGTGGCAGTGTGAAAAGTTAATATCTTGGTTATAGCATTATTTTCGCGTCTAATTACATGTGCGATCCATTTTAGCTGCTGTAGCTGTTGGAAGACTTCAAGTGATGTGGCTTTTGTAAACTGTGATTCTATAGCGCCATGTTTTTAATTTTTTTTTATGAAGCCATTTTCAAGATCCAGAACATTGATCTGATAAAACAGTTGGATACAGATGTTACTTTAGGCATTCCCGAACAAGTTGGATATAATTCACTGTATCAATACAAGATGAGATCTGACAAGGCTATTTAAAAATATCTTCTGCATTTTAAGTATAAGAATTTTTCCCTGAGCGGAATGTCACATGCAGTTTGTAATTAAGTTAAAAATTCCTGAATATCGATTGACGAAAATCTTATTCAGTTTTGCATTCGTTCTTATAATGATAAATGCTTCCATCTTTATTTTAATAATAATGTTCTCCGGGAAGAATTTATCAATTAGTTGTTTAACATTTATCACACTGTATATGACTTCATTTGCTGTACAAAAAGCTTATCCTGCCACTGAAGATGACTCTGATCCATGACCAATAGTGTGTTTGAATTTCATAGATGTGTTGTCATATCCTGCTATGGCAACAGAAAACAACTTTGAGTTAGATTAACAGTAAGGATACTACAATTAAAAGGCGTTGAAAAAGAATACAGTGGAAAGGGGAAGTAATATTTAAAATACAGTGTGTTAAAGGTTACGACATTTAAAACGCCCGTATCTTGATTGGAGAAGATCTTATATTCAATTTCAGTAATGAGAAAATCTTCAGAATCGGGGTATTTTTTTTTTGTTTAATACCCAAATAGCCATTCTATAAAAAGAGAATATTATTTCGTCATAGAAGTTCTCTTATGTCTCTAAAATTTCTTTTTGCTAATTATACTAATATCACTTCAATTTACGACACTGGAGATATCTACATAGAGATGACAATAGGATAAATAATTGTATATTTTTTTAATTTTATTATTATAACTCACTATTTTTGCATTTGGCTAAATAATTTAGTACAATTTTAAGGAAATGTAATTAAGCAGATAACATTGACTAACTCAGAAAAGCCAATAATTTTTTTCAGGTCCATTTGATAGATTTGTAGCAACGTAGACGACAACAATGCATATTATGAATACTTCCTAACTTATGATTATATTTTGAGAAGGTATATTTAAATTATTTCTTTACATGATGAATTAAAAAGAAGGAAAATTTTGAAGGAAACACTTCTTTTATGTGGTAATTTAAGAAAATGAATTAAAAATAAATAACACATGAAATATTTGTTAAAAATGCTTTTAAAAATTGATTTGCAAATTAAACATTGCTGCTTATATTATAAACGCTACTTCTTGGTAATATATATAAATGGCTGGTAGTATATTCTTTATACAGGATGCGATTGGTAAATTGTTGCCGTTTTTTATTCTTAATTTCGCGCATGTACGTTGTGTTTGATTTTGTCAGGTACACAATATAGTTGGGCGCCGACTGGAAAAAAAAGAGTACCGTGACGCAATTTGGAAACTGCATGCTGTACTGCTTAGCATTCGCGCCGGAAGTTCCAGTACGAGCATTTCAGAATATTTCAGTGTCAATCTGAGGACAGTGCAGAAGATTCGGAAAGAGTTGGATGAGTCTAATGGTGATTACGAAAGTATGGCAATAAGGAAAACTCACTCTGATCGTTTTGATAAGAAAAAGAACCCCCGAATTTGTTGGTGAGTGTCTCAGACTCAACATGGAGGCCTACATCAAGTGCCTGGAGGAGGTAGTTCTGCCCTGGGTAAAGAGGGTGCCTGCTGGAAGAACCTATGTCTGGCAACAGGACTTTGCATCATGCCACACAAGCAGAAGAACCCAGTGATGGCTGCCAAACAATTTCTGCGACGACATCGTCCCTTACATCAGGCCACCTAACTCCCCAGACTGCAATTCCCTTGATTATTATGTGTGGAGTGCAGTTGAGCGAGAGACCAAAAAAAAAAAAAACTCCTTGTGACACCAAAGATAAACTGAAGGCAAAGATTATGACAACATTCATCAAACAGGGAGACCTTCCAGAAGAGTTGCAGGAGATTCTGAAGGCGTCTGGAAATCGTGGTTGAAGCCGATGGAGATTTTATTGATATTTCAAGATATTTTTGTGTCAATTTGTTAAATATATCTGTTAAAATGAGATAACAGTGTTGTTTTGATTTTGGCATCCTTTGGACGACAATTCATCCATCGGACCCTGCTTGTGTTCTGTTAAAATGAGATGTCAATGTTATTTTTTATTTAGGCGTCCATTCGACGACACTTTATCCATCGCAACCTATAAGTTAGTTCTATGAGCTGGTTTGTTTTGTTCTACTGACAATTTAGTCTTATAGAAAAAAAAAACATCTATTTTAACCGGTGAAAATTTTCCGGTTTTCCTATTTTAAAATTCTGATGAATTCTTCAGTTAATTATCGAGTAAGCTGATGGCAAATTCTATGACAAAATATATGTAGAAATTCCACTGTCACATCGTTAAATATATGAGTTTAACTTGACACTTTTTCTATATATTTTTATGTTATGTTTCCAATTAACTGCAGTTGTTCTCTGCGTTTATGATTTCATTTTGGTTTAGCACTTTTATCGACAAACTGTGGCTCACAGGCCACAAGGATACACATTTGGCTTTCCAAATGGCACGCCTAATTTCATGAGAAACACAATGCTAATTAAAATTTTTCTTTCATGTTGTCTTGTTCATTCACGCACTCTCATACATAAACAAGGCTTAATTAAAATGGTTCTTGATTTTTGTAACTTTTCGATGATGGTAACATTTACATTGTTTTAAATTATTTTGATTTTCACTATGGAAGATCATAAGTGTATGCATGTTTTGCTTTAAAAACAAAACATTCATAATCATTAATCATAACAAACCAAACCAATATATAGTGAGATAGATAGATAGATAGATAGATAGATAGATAGATAGATAGATAAAAAATATTGCAAGCAATAAAAATCTTGTCGGCATTAAATAACCCATTGAGGTTGATATGCCGTAATACAAACAAACCAAACCAATATATACTGAGATAGATAGATAGATAGATAGATAGATAGATAGATAGATAGATAAAAAATATTACAAGCAATTTTAATTTTCTGATGAATCTTAATTCTTAAGTTTATGATTGAACAAGCTCATGTCAAGTTCTATGACAATAAAATATATGTAGAAAGTTCTCTTTTGAATCATTAATATTTGAGCTTAACTTCGACAAAATATTGCAATAATAATCATCAATATAAATGCTGGTCGTTATTTTTAGAAGTAAGGGGATACAAATGAAAAGATTTGATATTAACAGCTTTTTCCAACGGCATTTATACATGTTTGTCTTCTCTTTAATTTTCTCACTGAAAAGAAGTAGCTTCTTTAATGTCTTTTGTCCTATCACACAATCAAAACGGAATATTTATTTATGCGGTATTACAAGGAGACGCCAAGCACTTGTATCTTCTTTCTTTTACTGAAACCAAGTAGCGTCTCTGATGGACCTTGTTTTTTCTACGTGATCAAATTTGAATAGTCCTTTATTTATGAGGTATTGGCAGCGTGTAATGGTCGTTCGAATTAACGGAGGGAAGACAAGCACAATTATTATCAGATCCTTTCAGTGGAATTTTCGTCTACCAAAGTTTTAGGGAGAGAAAAAGAACTCGAGTTTTGGGAGACGAACAGTCAAATAAATAAAGATAATATGTGCGTGTATCTGTTAAGAAAGTTCGTCAAAAGACAGAACGTAAATTAAAGACAACAGGAACAAATGTGTTGCGAATACATCAAAGAGAGTTCTTGTAAGATAGAATTACTGCAGCTGACATTATCTACTCTGGCAGTTACTGCAGCCTGTGCAGGTAAAAACGTCCTTGAGGCGAGAAGTTTGACTGCAGAAGCATTTGACAGTTGCAACTATGCCTTGGGCTGTGAGAGCTGAATACTTATTGCTGTTTCTTCTTCACACGACTCTTTTTAATCGTTTCACTCCAAGCAAGGCAATAAAGCCACTAAGACTCAAGGGGTTACTGAGTATAAAAGAAAAACAATTATTAAGCAGCGAAAAACAATAAAAGTAGAATTTTTTTAAGCACATCACCCCAAGCAAGGCAGAAGTGCCACTAGCACTCAAGGGGTTATAGAAAGTGAGAGCAAGAGTAAAGAGGGTTGTTTGAGGAAAGGATATAGAGAAGGACGGGGATCAGCATCAAGACATCAGAAGATGTCGATTGACATTACATTTGAATATTTGAAGATTATAGCTATCAAGGAAGCAAGTAAGAGGAAGGGAGTTCCACTGTCGGGAAGTGCAAGAGAAGAAGCAGTAGAAGAGGTGTTTACATAAGCATTTCATCCTAAGAAAGGCGGGAGTGCTACCAGTACGCAAGGGGTTACAGGGAGTGAGTGCTAGACTCTAAGTTGGTGTTTGAGGAAAGGATATAGAGAAGAACGGTGATCTGTATCAAGGCATCCGAAGATGTCGATTGACGTTACATTTGAATAATTGAAGATTATAGCTATCAGGGAAGCAAGTAAGTGAAAGGGAGTTCTACTGTCGGGAAGTGCGAGAGAATAAGCTGTTGGAATAGAAGAGATGGCTACATTTAGCCGTTTTGACAGTGAAGGGGTGGGGCCGAGATGCCAACCTAGAATTCATGCAGTTAAGAAGACAGCAGACAAAGAAATATTAACTTTGCATTTACATTTTTGAAGATCAAAGTTGGCTGGAAAGCATGGAACCGGAGACTGTACTTAAATTCATAAAGTCTAGGTACCAAAGATATTGTTCATAAGAACAATTACCATGAAAATACTTATAGAAAAATATTTTGTGCTTGACTGTTATCTTGTGTTCGATTGTCTAGAGCCACTGATTCTCTAACATTTTATATTCACTAGTAGAATACATTGGACTCCAAGAATAAGTCAAGCGCTGTCATGTGTTCAAAAATAATAGGATTGTATTTGTTGCACGATATATTATTGGCATTTTAAGATCATGGACTGAACATGTGAGCAATGATGAAGCCCCAGGGAGATTGGCAACAAAATGGACACCCACGCTTAACATCAGAAAGAGATCTGAAAATTATAAAAGTGAATTCGCCATTTTATATCATTAACTTTACTAATTTACTTTTTGTATGTATGATTCATTGTAATATATATATATATATATATATATATATATATATATATATATATATATATATATATATATAAGGACGAGGACATAATAAAGGAAGAGGACTTTGAAAATTTGGCATTAACAGGAGAGACTGAAGGCAAGAGGGACAGAGGATATGAATGCATAAGCGAACATGGCGAGTTTGAGTAAACGGATGGTTTAGAAAGTTTAAGAGAGAATACCAAAAAAAAAAAAAAATGCACTAAGAGCTACAAAGGATAGGAAACTGTGGAGACCCATGATCGCCACGTCGTGAAGGTACACGGCAGAGAGAAGAAGAATGAGTTAGCATAAGATATGGATGTCGGGAAAAAGATTTTGGAGTGAGAACAAAAAGAAAAAAAATTATTAAGAGCTACCAGAACAGGAAGTCGTGGAGAGCCATTATCGTCAATGTTCTGAAGGGACATGACACAC
Organism: Acanthosepion lycidas; assembly: GCA_963932145.1. Taxonomy (NCBI): domain Eukaryota; kingdom Metazoa; phylum Mollusca; class Cephalopoda; order Sepiida; family Sepiidae; genus Acanthosepion; species Acanthosepion lycidas. Next base: position 85,051,591 of record OZ010592.1, on the reverse strand, counting down.
TGAAGACGAGATTTGGTTAAATATATGGTGGAACAAGATTTAGGGGTGATAACAAAAAGACAAAATTTATTAAGATCTTCCAAAGAACAGGAAGTCGTGGAGAGCCATGATCGCCAACGTTCTGAAGGGACATGACTCACTGAAGACGAGATTTGGTTAAATATATGGTGGAACAAGATTTAGGGGTGATAACAAAAAGACAAAATTTATTAAGATCTTCCAAAGAACAGGAAGTCGTGGAGAGCCATGATCGCCAACGTTCTGAAGGGACACACGTCATATTGAAGAAAAAGGTTTGGTGTGTATTAGTGAAAGAATGACGTATATCAGGAGGCAGAGAAACAATCAATATGACTAGAATGAATGCGGGGTTCAAATCAGGCTGTCACACTTCTTTATTATCAAAGGCTGTTTTTGTTAAATTCTCTCTCATTTAATCTCACGGATGACTTATGACGATTAAAGAATTAATCCTATACTCTATCTGATAATGCTATAATACAGATGAATTAATCCTCTGCATCATCAGTTAATCCTATAAAACAGATTAAAGAATTAATTCTGTACTCTATCCGTTAATGCTATAATACAGATGAAATAATACTGTACATTATTAATTAATCCTATAAAACAGATCGAAGATTTAATCCTATACTTTATCCGATAATGCTATAATCTGCTTCCTTCAGACTCACTTCCTGTGTGTCGGCCAGTTTTTATTCCCTTCCATCATGAAATGCATTTTTAATGAAAGACAATATGCCATTTTGCATCAGAATTGGATGAGTTTTAAATGTCCATTATCAATGGATCTTTGTTTTTTCTTTTGAAAGCAAGACATTTTGAAGAAAATGCAAGAATTTGCAAATCATTGTTGAACAAAGCCAACAATTGGTAATTAAAATAGTTTTTGTTGAAATCTTTTGAGTAAATATTTATTTTTTTTATCGATCATTTTCGTTCTGTTTTTCTTTCTTTCTCTCATTTTTTTTATTCAGTCTTTCTTTTTATTCCTTTAAAATATTGCAATAAATAAAAGTGCTGATACGTGATACCAATCCTGGTTGCTGGGCAATCTTCTGACAGATGAATAATAAACTTGATTTTGGTTTGCTTTGTTTTGTTTTACGATATATCATCCTCACTGTGTTATTTAATGCCGACAAGATTTTTATTGCTGGTTATATTATCTATCTATCTATCTATCTATCTATCTATCTATCTATCTATCTCAGTATATATTTATGTGGTTTGTTTTGTTTTACGGCATATCAACCTCAATGGGTCATTTAATGCCGACAAGATTTTTATTGCTGGTTATATTTTTTTCCAAAAATGTATTGCTGGTAATAATTTTTTCTTCAAAAATTCATTTCTGGTAATAATTTTTTTTACAGAAATATATTACTGGTATTAAAACCTATTTTTACACTTTCATAGTGTTTTGACCCCAGATTGGTGGTTCACTATTTGCTCATAACTGGGGCCCTAACAGGTGCTACCACCCGGGGTCAGAGGGGACCTGGGAACACCAGCAATTAAGAGGTGGATCTGCGCTCTTTAAAACTTCTTGATCAGAGGCCTTGCCGTTGGACGTAGATCGAAAAAACTGGAGGCAACAGAAATATAGCTCTACAGAAGGATGCTGAGAATATCATAGACGAAGAGTGTAAACTTCAAGGAAGTCTGAAAGAAAAATGACAAAAAAGAGCGGTTCTATTTGAAATCAGGAAAAAAACAAATGAAATTCCAAAATATTTATTGGCATTTTAAGATCCTGCACTGAACATGTGAGCAATGATGAAGCCCCAGGGAAAGTGGCAACAAAATGGACACCCACGCTTAACATCAGAAAGAGACATCTGAAAATTCTAGGACACATAATAAGGAAAGAAGGCTTGGAAAATTTGGCGTTCGCAGGAGAGAATGAAGGCAAGAGGGACAGAGGATATCAATACATAACCAACATGGCAAGAAACCTACTCATATGACATATAGGAAGGTAAGATGAACAGAGAAGAACAACGATTAACCTACATTGCTAAAAGTTAGAAAGGATATATATATATATATATATATATATATATATATATATATATAATTTAAATTATATTTGCTCTACACTGTATTGAGCACTCTTTCAAGTATAGTAGTTTTTGGTTATTGGAATTTCTTCCGTATACACCAATCCTATACTTAGGTAAATATATATATATATATATATATATATATATATATATATATATATATATATATATATATATATAAATTAGAATGAATCATTCATACAAAAAGTAAATTAGTAAAGTTAATGATATAAAATGGCGAATTCACTTCGCTAACTAAATTTAGTTTAATATACTTACCTTTACTAATTTACTTTTTGTATGAATGATTCATTGTAATATAAATTAAGCTGCACCACACACACACACCCACCCACACACACACACACACACACACACACACACACACAAAACCTTGGGGACGGTATATAAACATGTCTTCTCCCGAGAGCAGGAGATACTGGGTCATTAGTAGGTAACCAGTTGATTGCAAAAAGAAACGGCGTGGAAATTCTTCTGCCTAGTTAGTTAAATCTCAAGAGACATGATCACCCAAGTGTGTATCACGTTTGCTTTGAATAGCAGGACAGATTGGATCCTATAGCCATCGTTGGCAACCAGTCTACCGCTGAAAGAAACTGCCACCTAATGCAAGAAAATCTTCTTCCTTTTTAGTCATGAATCGAAAGAAACATGATCGCCCAAGCGTGTATCAAATTTGGTTTGAATAGCAGGACAGACTTGATCCTATAGCCTTGGTTGGCAACCAGTCTAATGCAGAAAGAAGCGGTAATCTACTGAGGGAAATTCTGCCTAGTCAGTGATGAATCGAAAGAGATATGATCGCCGAAGGGTGTATCACGTATGGCACTTAACTGACTGATTTATTCATCTTATATAAAAGCACAAATATAAAAAAAATGGGAAATTTTTAACAAAAAGTCATCAACTGTTCTGAGATGCCTCTAGATTCAAATTTGAATCGCGTGATGACCATGTATCATGGTCTATGTTCACTTGTAACTGGTAACCAGCCTCGATTCTTCGTAGTCCAACGTGTTCGGCGACATGCAGTGTGGTCTAGAGCCAGACATTCCTAGTTGTTTGCATCGATCTGCATTGCTTTCAGTTCCCTCTTGATGCCGTCTTCGTAGCCAGAGACTTTGAACGCCTCACCGTCGCTTCCGGCACTTGAGTTCACCATTCAAAGTAATCAAGTGTCGTCCAAACGATACACAATCTCAATCTAATGTAGTCTCGCTGCTGCTAACATATGGCTTCTACACTTTGTATTTTCCTCTGGTAAGGACCTCGATGTTAGGCATATTATCTTTCCACGAGATATGCTTGATGTAATAAAAATGGCGGCACTGCAAACTTGTCAAGTGCTTGCTATCCCTACGCTGTGGGGTACAGATTCCAGAGCCTAAATCGGGGTTGATAATAAACAAATTTATATATATTCACATACATTAATTCATTCAATTACTTTTTCTTAAAATGAAGTAGCAAAAATAAGTTAAACTGAGAATGAAAAAGAATAGACGGACAATCATTTTATTTAATAAAAGGCTTCCTTACACTATTTACATTGTTCGGACAGTTGTCTTCATCTTTACTGTCATATTCACGGCGTTTCAGCCGTTATAGCTCCGGTCTTCTTCAGATGATATACGTTCGAATTTTGAACAGAACTCTTTATTCAGTCCACTGGAGTAGATTTTTCTAGTTCCACGTGCCATGCCTTTTCTGAATATCTCAGTTTCAGTTAATTTCCTTTTGTAACTCAACTCTCCAAGATTTTCATTTTTTTTTGTTCACCTCTGCTGTAGTCAGGTATTGAACTCCCTTCTCTTTTGGTCAAGTCATTGGATTACTTCAACCAACATTTTCATCCACTGGATCGAAACGTCGTGAATATGACCATAAGAGATGAGGACAACACTCCGATCAATGTAAATAGTGTAAATAGTTATAATACCTTATCTCAGAAATATAGGCATATCCTGAAGAAGGCCAGAGCGTAAAACGGTCGAAACGTCGTGAATATGATAATAAAAATGAGGATAACATTTCGAACAGTGTAAATAGTTAAAATTTCAGAAATGTGAACATATTTTAAATGGCTTCTTTTTTTAAAAATTTACAAACGTTTTCCTATGAAATAAAATAAATTATCTTTCCTTAAAAGAAAATTAGATTTTTTTTATCCATTCGAATAATATTAAGCGTAAAAATACTGAAAGGACCTTCGCTAATATAAAAAAGTGTCGAAATAAATTTTCAAAATCTTTGGAGCATGCTGGACCCGAATATATATATATATATATATATATATATATATATATATATATAAGTATTTAAAAAATTTGGTGTACAGCTTGTCGTAATTCTGGGGACAGACATTCCGAGGAATAATAATAATAATAATAATAATAATAATAATAATAATAATAATAATAATAATAATGTATAGCTAGCCACTTGTATTCGAGGATATTCATCTACTAGGGCGGCTAGCCAATCCCCATTGCAAACGTTTGCTCAGGCGCCTTTGTGTTTATTCAACACCCACAGAGCCCACCTGTAGTTTATACTGCAACTATGCTGAGCAGATCTTAGTTACAGTTTCTGGAAAAGGGCGTTTGATGTAGCGTGATCAACAATTTCAACAAGGCCAGCACGCTCAAGTCATTAGCATCAATCCTTTTCTAAAATCCTATAGTTTCAAAAGATGTTTACACGAGTAATTTTCGCACTTTAGGGATTGTCCAGCTCCCTTTTGAGAATTGTCAGAGGAATCAAGCTGTCTCTTCTCCCAGTTTCTCAGCATCTACGATGACTTGTGACTTCATGCTAGCACAGCTATCGACGGCTCCCAAGGGCTACGTCTACCCAATTTCATTCACAAGGTTTGGGTCAACCTGTGGTATAGTTTTCAGGCACTTTTCAAAGGTGCTGTACACTGGGATTGACCCTCTCTAGTCTGATAAGATCAGGAAGTTCCTGACAAATCGACCATGGTGAGATTCGAGGGTGTCAAGCAACTCAGTTCCTAGAAACTGACTGCCAGATTACCTGCGCATATGATTTAATTATAGTGGTGAAGGCCACACTCTCTTGAAGAGCCGAATACTAGAGACCTGGTGTACCGTGTGCTACAAGGTCCGAAACTCCAAATGTTTTGAATTTAGAGTAGTCCTTCTCCTACATCAGTTGCCACCCAAAGCTATAGAACCCAGTCTGTTCTGCTATTTACACATTGCTGGAGGGAGAAGAAAAGGATTCATACCTTTCCCAAAGGTATTAGAACGTAAGTGAATGCAATGGATTCGACTGGAATTCGAACTCCGATTCCTCAGTCCGAGCCTCTATTACACCACTCTACATCCTATCTATCTATCTATCTATCTATCTATCTATCTATCTATCTATCTATCTATCTGTGATGTGCATGTACAACAGCTGAGTATCATCTACCATATATTCAATTGTTTGGTTTGTTTTGTATTATGTCATATCAACCTCAATGGGTTATTTAATACCGACAAGATTTTTATTGCTTGTAATATTTTTTTTATTATCTATCTATCTATCTATCTATCTATCTATCTATCTATCTATCTATCTATCTATCTATCTATCTATCTGTGTACGTGTGTGTGTGTGTGTGTGTGTGTGGAATTAATATAATTAAAAGATTGTCACTTAGCTGATTGATGTTACCTTCAGCATTCTGACTTCAGTGTTTCATAGACGGACGTGTCTGTCTACTCTTCAGAGGGTATCAGCAAATGACTGCTTATATTTCTAGACATTTTATGCACTTGTTTGTGTAAGTTTTTTCCGTATTATTTGTGTGTGTTTGCGCGGATATGATTTGGTTTGGTTTATTTTGTTTGACGGTATATCAACCTCAATGGGTTATTTAATACCGACAAGTATTGCTGCTAGTATTTTTTTCCAAAAAATAATGTCGTTTTTTGACGTTAAAAAATACGTCAAAAAACGACATTATTACGTCATTATTTTTGCACCAACCTAATATATTTTTTTTAAGCATTCCACTCCAAGCAAAGCGGAAAGCCATCCGCACGCAAGGGGTTACAGAGTTGGAACGAGAGCAAAGAGGAGTTATAGAGGAAAGGATGAAGAGAAGGATAGGGGATAGATCAGGGCATCTGGAGACGTCGATTGACATTACATTTGAATAGTTGGAGATTATAGCTATCAGGGAAACAGAAGTAGGGAAGGGAGTTCCACAGGCGAGAGGTGCGAGACATGAAGCTATTGGAGTAGAGGAGACGGCTGCATTTGACTGTTTCGACAGTGAAAGGGTGTGAGCGAGATGCCAGCCTAGTTGAACGCTTGATTTCATGAAGTCTGGGAACCAGCGAAAGCAGCTCATCGGAGCAAGTACCATGTTATATTAAAACTCAGATATTTATTCTGAATATAAAACAAAAAACACTATCATTAAAAGAGGAGACAGAAATACAGAGCAATGGAGACAAAGAAAATTGGTTCACTGATTGGAGATTCTGAAGACATCAGATGAAAACACCATTCGTCTGTATGGAAAAGCTTGATAAACTATGGATAAGAAGAGACAGAATATCTATCTGAGAAGAGAAGATTAAAGTTGTATAACCCCTTAGTGAAACCAGTTTTAACCTACAACTGTGGAACTTGGGGCCTTACAAAGAAAGAAGAGCAGGAGCTAAATAGTTTCCACAGACGACAACTGCGAAATCTGAGAGGGAAAAAGGTACCCTCATAATATCGCCAACAAGAACTTTTACAGCAGATGTCAAGAATCTCGAAAGCAAGATGGAAGCTTCTTGGAGATTTTGCGAACGGATCCAGAATGCCCAGCTAACAAAGCTATGGAGTTTTACTTTGAAAAGACTGACTTCAAAAACGTTCAGAGGTCATCCAAGAACCACCATAGCCACAACGCTGAACCGAGACATTCAAAAAACAAGGCAGAAAGATGCCACTTTTCATTTGGAGAAGTTTACAGTCAAGGAAGATCTGCAATGAATTTGCAAATTCACAGAGGACAGAGAAGGCTGGCAAAATATTGTCGTATCAATATACAGTGCCGCTGAAGATAAGAGAACATGACACCAAATCGAAACAGTTTTGATGAAGATGATGATGATATCTTTTCTTTATAATTCTTAGTCCAGTTTCATTCGAGAAATCTTGTCAGAAAAATATGCGTCCTCCGGCATGATTAGAATATAAATATATCTCTATATATTTCTATCTATCTATCTATCTATCTATCTATCTATCTATCTATCTATCTATCTATATATATATATATATTGAAGGCATTGAAGTCAACAGCCAGCAGCAACAGTCTCTTTCATACTTAAACCAAATTTCACGCCATCGACGAATTCGTTTAAGCATGAAACAGACTGTCGCCTCTGGGTGTTAACTTCGATTTTACACTTTCATATTTATATAGGCTCTATCACTGATATTGATCACTTTAATCCATATATATAGCATACCTTAAACTGTATTTTTAACATAATGTATATATATATATATATATATATATATATATATATATATATATATATATATATATATTAAAATAATAAGAAAGAACAGTAAGCTTTCTTAGCAATTACTTTTATTAAAAAAACAAAACAAAAAGAAAAAACAGTAGAGCATAATATTATAATTATTTTCTTTTTCAAACATGAATCAATCGAGAGACAAATTTCTATGTTTCAAAACTGAAATTTCTATGTTACAACTTTAGTTTCAGCTTTGAAACATAGAATTTTGTCTCGATGGAATCATTTTAAAAAAAGAAAATAATTATAATATATATATATATATATATATATATATATATATATATATTAACTTTAATATAGTCCATTTGAAATACTCATATATATATATATATATATATATATATATATATATATTAACTTTAATATAGTCCTTTTGTAATACTCATATATATATATATACATATTAACTTTAATATAGTCCTTTTGTAATACTCATATAGAAATATATATATATATATATATATATATATATATATTAACTTTAATATAGTCCTTTTGTAATACTCATATATATATATATATATATATATATATATATATATATATATATATATATAATCCGTGGATAAGCAATCTGAGTGAATCCTATTAATATAGATATTAAAACTGATCCACAAAAGAGAGTTCCGTATATTTACTATAGAGCATTAAAATGAATTACATAAAGATGTACAATTGATGTACAAATGAGTTTTCATTTATATATATATATTAACTTTAATATAGTCATTTTGTAATACTTATATATACTCATATATATATATATATATATATATATATATATATATATATATATATATATATATATATATATATATATATATATAGTTCAAGGGAAGCAGAATTTTTGACAAGAAATTTCTTCGATAAAGGAATAAAGTTCAGTTGACATAACTGACTTTAATTGATTTCAAATCTTCGGTTAAATCCCACTCCTCAGAGTCAGACAAATCTATTAAATTATTACCTGAAATAATCCTTACATTTTGTATAATAACTGCTAATAATTGAGTCTAAATGAATTTCAAATTATTACTACGATAAAATCTGTTATGAACTTGAGAACTCTTAAATATTCAGAAGTATTATAAGATGACGATATTAAAGTGAAAATGTTCATAGTAATAGGAATAATAATAATAAATAAATAATGCCATATAAATTAATAATAATATCTAAGTTTATATATATTTATATTCATGCCTATCAATACATATATATATATATATATATATATATATATATATATATATATATATATATATAATTATTTATTTAAAAATATGATTCCAACTCGCTACATAAGAGGTCTCATGTTTCAAAACAAGAGCCGAAAACTTCAAAATAATATTTGAATTAACTTAAATGCTCCTTCAACAACATAAACTTAAGACATCAGACCTCTCTATCTAAATATTTTTGACACCTAAAGTAAAATGGAAAATCATTAACAGGACTAGAACTTGCAAAACTTGGGAAAAACTTGGGATGACCCATGCCCTTTGTGCCTCCATGAGAAACTACACATTATTAAGCTTCTAAACAATAAAAACCTATTAAACAACAGGCAAGAATTAACGGTTTTCTGCCGACACAACCGAACTTACGCTCTGAATAACTAGCTAAAAACACGCATAAAATAAAATAAATTTTAAAATCCATAGCCCATATACATATTAATGGTTTAATTAGCCCATATACATATTAATGGTTTTAATACCCTACAAAAAAATGAAATCAGAAATAAGTCATTCCCCAAAAAATTTCGCTTGAAGATGGAACAGAGCCTACTTTAACTCAAGTTAATTCAAATTTTATTTTGAAGTTTTCGGCTCTTGTTTTGAAACATGAGACCTCTTATGTAGCGAGTTGGAATCATATTTTTAAATAAATAATTATATTTATGCTCTACTTTCGTATCGAGCACTATTTAAAATAATAACAAAAATACTAAGGAATTTTGGATTATTTACCAAACCAGTTTCTTTCCTATTTGCTACAATATTTTCACATATCTCTCTCTCTCTCTCTCTCTCTCTCTCTATATATATATATATATATATATATATATATATATATATATATATATATATAATATAAAGGCTTAAACACTAATATTCCATGGTCATAATTAATTCCCATGGAATCGTAAATACGATCCAATTCATCAGACCAACAAATTCAAAAAGAAAACGGAAAAGAACAACTCCGGAAATAAAAATAGAATTTAGAGAGAGTGTATGTATGAGAGTGTGGGACGAATGTTAGAGCTAAAGAGAGGGGTAACATACGAGAAAATTTGGGAGATTAAAACTTAACAGAGAGGGTTTTTTTTAAAAACTAGAGGTGAGTGGAAGTGGGAAATATGAATGTTGTCTAATACATTAAGGATACATTTCGTGGAAACATACACACACCATAGACGATCTAATGTTAAAGATCAGAATAAGAAGGAGGGTGAGAAAAGGAAAGAAGTGGTGGGGGAGAAAGGTGGGGGCGGGTGAAATTAAAATTGGAGGACATATACTGAAAGGGTCGCTGTGTAATTGAGAAAATTTGTCAAAAATAATATCGACTACAGGTTACAAATCAAATATAAACATATAAAGAATAAATATGACGATTATCTAATCTAGCAAGGACCTATATTTTTATGTTCAAAACACATGCGATTACACACATACACAATAACATATACACGTATATACATACACATAGGCGTGTGCCTACATACACACATACATATAGCCATGTACGCATATACACATATCCACATAATACACACATACACATACATACACACATACATATACATATATCTGATTCAATATCTTAGCTCTATCTCATATATATATATATATATATATATATATATATATATATATATATATATATATATTAAGAAATATATATATATATATATATATTAAGAAATATAGTTTTAAGGTGAGCTATATTTATGAGATAAAGTGCTCAATATCAAAGATCGAGCGAATGTAAATATAAACATAAAAGTGAACACTGAAGTCAACACTCAAAGGCTACAGGCTGTTTCATGTTAGACACAATCGTCAGGCCGCGAGTGTTGGATTTCTTTCTCGACTATTTATATATATATATATATATATATATGGGTCAGTGGTGCATTTTTTTACTACGTTAATAAAACTTCGAAAACAGAACAAATAAATATATTAAATAAAAAATGAAAATGAAAAAAAATAACCCAAATAAATAAACAAGCCACCAGAATAGATTACCCACAATGCACCACTGACCCATATATATAAATAGTCGAGAAAAAGTCCAACACTCGCGGCCTGACGATGGCGTCTAGCATGAAACAGTCTGTCGCCTCTGAGTGTTGACGTCAATGTTCACTTATATATATATATATATATATATATATATGTGTGTGTGTGTGTGTGTGTGTGTGTGTGTGTGTGTGTGTTCAAATCGTTTGAAGATCGCATGAGCGTGGAAATTGGGTTAAGACTAGGGAGATCCTTTCATAGGATTTAACGTTGTTAAGCGTGTTTTGCTGTGTCTAGGCAAATTAGGCTTCGAGCACTTTACGTTACTGAGTAGGTAGGTTTGCCTTTAGGCATTTTTTCTTTTATCAGCATTGTTTTTTTGTGCAAGTCTTTATCCTTTTTGTATTTCCTTGATTCAACTCAGGTTAAACATGTAACAACGACTTGGTTTACTGCTATAATCGAATGACACTAAGATCACTTTTTAGAGTTCACAGTCTGTGTTATTTCAGTTTAGTTATGTGCCATGCGTGATAAACGCTAAAGAGATCGTCTATCTTTCGATACATGGCTGACGAGGCAGATTTTTTCACCGCAGTAGGTTGCCATTTCTTTCTGCGGTTGACCAGTTGTCATTCAAGGCTATAGAACCCGATCTGTCCTGCTATTTACCCATAGCTGGGTGGAGAAGATGATTCATACCTTTCCCAAGTGTATTTACATTATACATATTCTATTCTCTTAGTAATGCTTGCCTTCATTCCTGACCACTGACAATCCCCCTCATCCTCGTTTTCAATGCGTTCCTATAATAAAATCATTAGTAAAAAAGAGAAAGGAAGACAGAAAGAAAAAAAAAAGGAATAATTAAAGAAAGAATGTCATAATTTGGTTAACAGACACACGTACAAAGTTTAGTCAGGTATGCGCCATGCGTGATACATGCTTAGGCGATCATGTATATTTCAATACATGACTGACGAGGCAGATTTCCCGCATTAGGTTGCCATTTCTTTCTGCGGTAGACAGTTGCCATCAAAGGCTATAGAACTAGATCTGTCTTGCTATTTACCCATAGATGGGGGGGAGAAAAAGATGAGTCATACCTTTCCCAATGGTATTAGCATATAAGTGAATGTAATGAATTCGACTGGAATTCGAACTCAGTTCTCCGATTCCTCAGTCCGAGCCGCTATCCATTACTCCATCATAGTAATTTAAATTTCTAATTTTTGGTCTTCAGGACTGGCTGAAGATTTTGGTCAGGAAGTCTCAGCGAACGATGTGGTTTCCAGTAACAGGAATGTGGAGACTCTTCAAGTTGTCCAAGCCTCCAGCTTATATGGAGTCCAGCGTCCGTCAGATGTCGGGTTGACAAGAGTCTGCGGATCGATTTTCTTTCACCCTTACCATAAATCTTTTTCTAAAATCCTATATTTTCAAAATATGTTTGCTCGAGTAATTTTTCCAATTTAGAGCTTGTCCAGCCCCCTTTTGAGAATTGTCAGAGGAATCAAGCCGTCCCTTCTCCCACGTTCTCAGCATCCAACCTCAGCCCACTACATAGTTTTTGCGACGAATTTAAACTTTTAGCATGCGTAGGCGAAAAGATGATTTCTGTTCATTACCCTTCATTTATCAGCTTGTATCACGCTGGTTGTTTTTAGCCCAGCCGGGCGCCTATGGTCATTCTAGGCTAGTAAATATTTTACTTTATCACTTTTATCCAGAGGAATCCGAAAAAATGTCGGCCATAAAAAATAAAAAAAACTTTGAATAAACTCGTCTCCAATCTTAGGCGCTAATCTCTATTCTTGTACGGATATTTTTCTTGGTTGCCGATTCAAAACAGATGTTTTTTTTTACGGGCTCTTTAACCAGAAGAATTTTAGATGGTATTTTCGTGACCACCAGTGTTTTTTTTTTTTTGTTTTTTTTTTTATTGACAGCATATGTTTTTCTATTTCCCAGGATCGACATCTTCGAGAATACATTAATTTCCTCCTTCTTATTCACTTTCCTACGAATTTCAATCATTGTCATCCAGTTAATAGTGTATTTCCTCTTCTTTTTTCTTCCCGCCCCCTTTTTTGTTTGGTTAATCCATATATTATGCGGGGATTATTATACATACATACATACATACATACATACATACATATATATATATATATATATATATATATTTGGTTGGATATATATGTATTTGGTTGGATATGTGTATATATATATATATATATATATATATATATATATATATTTGTATATATATATATACATATATATTTGGTTGGATAGATGTGAGTTTGTGACCCTGGGTTTCACGCTTTAGCGATCGTCAGACATGTCTGACGATCGCTAAAGCGTGAAACCCAGATCACATCTATCTAACCAAATATGTTAGCTCTATCTCTGATATTGAGCGCTTTCTAATAAGTACCGCGCATATCATATATAAATAATTATACATATATATATATATATATTTATATTTATATACACACACTTTTCACACACACACACACACACACACACACACACACACACACACACACACACACAGACACACACACACACACACACACACACACACACACATATATATATACATATATATATATATATATTGTAAATTTACTATTTGAAAAATATGCTTCCATCGCTACACAGGAATTACCAGGTTTCAAAAACAGAAACTAAAAACTTCAAATTTAATTATAGAATTATATTAAAATACCTAGTAATGTTTCGTTTTCAAGCGAATTTTGGAATAACTTATTTTGAAATTTACTGAGTTTTATAAGCACATACATTCTTAATATTAGTTGCTAAGGATACGGGGAAATTCAATCATTTTGACAAGGAGTGGTAGGGTATTCATTTTCACTGACAACTATTGTATCAAAATATGAGTTGCCTTCGAATTGAGTTTAAGTTAAGGTAGGGTAGGGTAGGGGTGCCTGTTCAACAAATGATGACATCTGTTTTTCGGATGTGTTTTTTTTTTTTGACAAAAAGTTTTTCGGCATTTGTTTTACCTTAAAATTTGTGATTGTATACATAAAGATTTTTCCAAAAGAGTTGTTTGAATATAAGTACGTCGTATTTAAATATAATTTTAAAATATTATTCCTAATTCTAATTACTAATAGACTATACTTCTTTTAAAACAAAGAATGTATTAGAATTATTTTATTATTTAAAAATTATTATTAAAATATCAAATATAAATATGTATGTTTCATTTTTCAGCTTTTTAAAACATTATTTAAGGTAAATTGTCGACAATGTCGGCAAAGAATAGCTATTTCATTTCTTTGATTAAGTAAATTTTTATTTTTTATAAACCTAATAATGTATAATTTCTCATGTATGCACAAAGGACATGGGTCATTTAATGACCTACATATTCTAGCTTTTCTTATTAATTTACATTTGGGAATAGGTTTAATAGTGTTAGGTGTTTTATGGTTTCTTTTAAGTGCCACAAATATTTCGATAGGGACGTCTGATTTCGGTATTTATTTATCCTAAAAGAACCTTTGATGTTGGTTGAAACGCTTTTTGAATTCATGTCTTGTGCATCCAGTGTAGACTTTTACTTTGTCTGGATCTTCAATAGATGAGATATTGCATTGGTACACTAATGATTCATATTTATTTTTAAGCGTTTCACCCCAAGCAAGGCGGGAAGCCACTAGGACGTAAGCGGGTACAGAAGATTTGGAGCAAGATCAGATAGGAGTTATAGCGTAAAGGATGAGGAGAAGGATAGTGGATAGATCAAGGTAACTGGAGATGTAGATGGACATTACATTTGAATAATTGGAGATTGTAGATCTCAGGGAAACCGGAATAGGGAAGGGAGTTCAACAGGCGAGAGGTGCGAGAGGTGCGAGATATGAAGCTATTGGAGTAGAAGAGACGGCTACATTTAGGAGTTTCGACAGTGAAGGGGTGAGAGCGGGATGCCAGCCTCGTAGGGCGCTTGAATTCATGAAGTCTGGGAACCAGCGAATGCAGCTCCTTGGAGCAATTACCATGAAAGTATTTGTAAAACAAACAGAGAGAGGCGACGGCGCGTCTGTAATAGAGCGACTGTAGACGAGATGCATATTATATTGCATATCCGCCTCTGATCCGAGGTAAACAGAAGGGGCTGAAGACCATATATGGCAGCAATACTCCATGCAAGGGCGAATTGTTGATTTATAGATCTGAAGATCGATTCCGTGGAGAAAAATTTCCTGGCGCGCCACAGGGAGCCAACTTTCCTTGCGGTGGACGAAACAATTGACTCAATGTATTTGTTCCATCTCAGGTCAGCAGTCAACGTGAGACCGAGCAGCCGCAGAGAGGTGCTCTCGAGAAGTTGAGCGTCAGACATTCTAATGGAGGACAGGGAAGGATCTCTATGGTGATTAATAGAGTGCAGTTTTGTTTTTGAGGCATTAAAGTTGACCAGCCAATTCCTACCCCACTTCACAACCGATTGGAGGTCCTTTTCGAGACGCACGGCCAGGTTAGTTTTGTCAGCGACACTAGATTTGTTTATGAGGCAGGAATAAATTGTCGTGTCATCCGCGTAGATGCCAACTTGGGAATCTATGGCGTCAGGAAGGTCGTTGATGAAGACAAGGAATAGAGTAGGGCCCAGAATGGAGCCTTGAGGAACACCTGCGTTCGTGGGACAGGAACTGGAGGAGAAACCGTTGAGAACGACCTTCAATTCACTGTTTGACAGGAATGATTGTATTAGGTTATACAATCGACACGTAATGTCATAACCCTGAAGCTTGCGAAGAAGGCCGACATGCCAAACCCTATCAAATGCTTTGGAGATGTCTAGGGCCACGGCACGAGCTTCTCCGTTATTTTGAAGAGCTTGGTAGACAATTTCAGTGATGGCCGTAAGCACATCAGCTGTAGATCAGGCAAAGCGGAAGCCATATTGCTTGTCTGAGAGCAGATCATGGGATGTAAGGTGGTTAACCACTTCGGCGTTGATTAGGGGTTCGAAGACTTTGCCGAAGAGGGGTAGGAGACTGAGAGGACGGTAATTAGAAGGGTCAGAGGGGTCGCCAGAGTTCTTAAAGACAGGAACAATCGATGAGGACTTCCAGCAGTCAGGAAAACAAGATTCCTTGAGACATACACACACACACACACACACACACACACACACACACATATATATATATATATATGAATGAATGGGTCATATAATTATATATATATATATATATATATATATATATATATATATATATATATATATGACCAGTTTACGTTACGTTTAAGCTTTCTTAAATGTTTCTGTGGTCTTCTCAAATATGTAACAAAAAGAATTTTCTGTTAAAAGATATTTAAACGCCATTATTCAACTTGTAAACAGTGAAAAATACATTATTCCATTAAAAATTGGCAATGAAATAATTATGATAAAAAAATAAACTTCACAAAAAAATAAAAAATATTTACACTATTTATATTCGGACTATTGTATTCAACTATATTGTTGTCATATTTACGTTTCGGCCGTTGTGTTCTCTGGCCTTCATTAGGTGCCTATCAGTGTGCGTATCCTACAAGGAATTGCGAACTGAACCCTAAAAAAAGAGTAAAATAAATAACAACGAATCTCAAGAAAGAATTTATTGTTTGTTGAAAATTAATAATCAAATGAAAAACTACTTATTTATAACGATAAAATATATCGAATTAGATCTAACGAAAAATATCCTCATATTTTCCGACAAGTAACTTACTAACAAAACGATAGCTTAATCTTTCAAATGGTAGCCAATGATTCTCAAAATCAAAAAAAAAAAAAAAAAAAAAAAGAAAAAAAAAGAAGATTGAATTACTTTGCAAAAAAATCTCCAGACGATCATAGTACGAACTAAACTTTGTGACCCACAAAAGGGTGGATGAATAAAAAAAAAATCGATACAACTGTCCAAAACAACAACAAATTAAAAATATCCCAAAAGAACTCAGCGTCAATGAAGATATCAACAAACAGACGATAAAAAAGGCGATAAAAATCTTCATCGTTCGAAGATAAAAAAGATTAAAATTTACACTTCAAACTGTTTTAGACGACAAAAGTTGAGCAACACCAGAACTCCTTAAAAACATAAATAAACAAAATCATTAATATAAACAATGCAGAAATAGGACCAATAAAGACTAACGCTTTGTAAACATTTATGGCTATTATTTTTTTTAAAACGGCAAGGACATTTTTGGTAACGTATCTATTTGTCTGCCTGTCTCTCTCTCTCTCTTCCTCTCTCTATGTATTTTAATACATTTTTATGTTGAACGTTCTTTTTATAGATACAAGTATTTAAGTAAATGCTCTGTATTATAATAAACAGTATTAGTAACATTTACCGGCCTGAATGTCCGAGAAATTTTCATAGAAAATATTCGTTCTCCGACAGGAATCGAACCTGTATCCTATACAGAACCGTCATTTAGGCCGGTAAATGTTGTTTAATACTGTTTATTATAAACATAGGATTTACTTAAATATTTGTATCTACAAAAAGAATTTATAAACATAAAAATGTATTAAAATAATTGTCGGACTTTCTCCATTTCATAATGTATGACGTCATTCGTTTACATTTGGATGGCTTTGAGCAGATATGAATGTACGAGAGAGGTTCATAGAAGATTGAAGTTTAAATACAGTAAATTCGACCTATGCTAATCGAAAAGTCCTTCGTGGCCAAATCGGTAAAGGCACGTTAAGCTAAATGACGGTTTCGTATAGGGTACAGGTTCGAATCCTGTCGGAAGACGAATATTTTCTGTGAAAATTTCTCGGACATTCAGGCCGGTAAATGTTTAATACTGTTTATTATAAAACAAAACATTTACTTAAATATTTGTATCTATAAAAAATGTATAAAAATGTCTTAAAATAATTGTTTCATAATATATATGTATGTCTACAAAATAGCGATACTTAAATTTTGTTGCTTTCCTAACTTTTTGTTTGAAATCGTCTGCAACGTCATTTTACTCATATTATTTTCTCTTCGAGTTCCATGTGGTGCCGATTTCTGTTGTTGCTGAGTGTCCTCAAGTGATGTTTTTTTATTTCGTACAGTTCTTTATGATTCTGTAGCGCCCGTTCACAAGCTTCGAAGGTCGTTGCTAAGATCTATAGGTTTCCTTCATTCGAAGCCATTTAAGTATTGATCTGTTACATACAACTATTGATCGGTTGCAGACAGTTTAGATATTTCTGAACGGATTTGGTACCAGACATGACATCCATATGAAAATCTCAATCTAACGTGACTATTTAAGAACATGACTTTTTAGTTTTATGTTCTGGTTCTGTAGCAACTTGTGGTGTTGGGCAAAATTACCTCCAGCCAGCATTTTTTTCAATATGCTTCCTAAATTTTTGTGTTGGATTCATTGTAGATACCATCACTACCCTTATTCCATTTCCAGATAATATTTTCCGTTTTTTTTATCATTTAATCCTATGCAAGGAGTAAATCCACTAAGAGACAAATGATTACTGAGTTTGAAAGGATAAGAAAAAGAAAAGAAAAAAGAAGCCAAACATTATTAAAGAGCATATACAATAGAACAATAGAAGAGTAATCAAGAAGACAGAAGATAGCGATTGACATTGCATTTAAATTTTTGAGCATCAAAGTTGGCTAGAAAGCATGGAACTGGAAAATAGTTCCTTAAGCGAGAAGCGAGGAAAAAGAAACCGTGAGCATAGAATTTTCAGTTACATCTAGTACATTTAGTCAGTTCAGTCATGCGCCATGCGTGATACACGCTTAGGCGATCATGTATCTTTCGATACATGACTGACGGGGCAGATTTTTTCCCGCATTAGGTTACCATTTCTTTCTACGGTAGACCAGTTGCCACACAAGGCTACAGAACCTGGTCTGTCCTGCTATTTACCCATAGCTGGGGAGATGATGATTCATATCTTTCCTCAGGGTATTCGCACGTCAGTCAGTCAGTTATGTGCCATGCGTGATACACGCTTAGGGATCATCCTGCTATTTACTCATAGCCGGGGGTGGGGGGAGAATAAGAGGATTCATACTTTTCCCAAGGGTATTAGCACGTAATGGATATGACTAGAATTCAAATTCGAACTATATGAATTCAAGTGCAGTATATTTATTACTGTACCTAAATTCATAAAGTCTAGGTACCATAGCGAAGAGGTCATCGAAACAATTATAATGAAATTATTTATAGAAAAGGCATAGCGAAATTACATCACGACAGTGGGAAAGTGACTTAAGCCGATATGCCATGCTAGGACCAATAATATTACTGATTCTTCTTTGGATTTCCCCCAAGAATCTTGAATTCAATTTCTTTGAATACTTGGCAGAGTATGTTGATTGTTCAAAATAATATATATATCCTAGCTAGAAATACTGTGATGGTAATTTACCCACGCACGCATGGTCTCTCCCAGTTATAAATAGGAGCAGGTACTGCCTTTTCGAGAGAGAAGTTTCCAGCATTCAGCTCTGACAGTCGGACCGAACATTCTTGCTGTAACACTCTCGTTTGTAAATTTTGTATTACTGTTTCTGGAACATGGATGGATTGAAGTAATGGAGCAGGGCGCTGTCTGGGTTGGCGGAAAATCTGAGCTGATTCTTGTTGAGGAGCGGTTGAATAGTCCAAAATACTGTCAAATATTAGAGAAAGGACTACTCCTACTATTTGAAACCAATCAGATTGACAAGAATGTCTACCTTTTTCAAGAAGATGGAGTGAAGTAGAAAAGGCCCGGATGGAATCGCAAGGAATCAAGTCACTGCCAAGGTTAGCCCAAAATCCTGACATGAATCCAATAAAATCCGGTTGGGAGCACCTTTACCGAAAATTTCGAGAGCGTTCAACCAAAATCACATCAGTGGCAACCCTTAATGAAACATTGCTAAAGGAGTGTCAAAATATGGGTCGGACGATTCTTGATAACTTGATCAAATCCTTGAAAAATCAAACACAAGCACGGGAACGGGAAAATGGAGGACCTACTACCTACTGGTTCCAAATACTGTTTATTTATATTGAGTTGGGATTACGTAATTAAATTTTGAAATTGAATGTAGTTTATTTCCCCTGGCTAAAATCTTTTCTTAGGCCACTCTAGACCTCGTAACAATAACAAAATGAAACGTGACTTTACAGATTTGACATTTTGTAAAATTGATAAACCACCAAAAAACGTCTCAACCTCCTATTGTAATTTTAATTAATTTTGCTTATTAAAAACACAAACAGTAAATAGATTTCTAGTCGTAGTGAAAGAAGGGGGGTTCAGCTGATGTTTGCCTTCTCGTGACTGCGTATGGACAGTTAATTAATTAACACTTTTTTATGGTACCGTGCAACTACAGAAGGTAGCGAAGGAGAGCGAGAAGAAGGGACTAAGCATAAACTACAAGAAGACAGAATGAATGGTCATCAGTAAGAAGATGAGCGTGAAGTGCGATTTACAGGACGGGGACACTAAAATCAAGCAGGTGTGGAAACTTAAATATCTGGGAAGTGGTTTGACAGAGGACGGTAAGTGCGACAATGATATCCGAAGATGTATTGGCATGGCCAAAGACGCATTCCGAAAGCTAGACAAAACATACACGAAACAGGAGGATTTCTTTGATAACAAAGAAAAGGGTACTGGGCTGCTACAATCTTAACATAAGATATGCAGATGACACGGTACTGACAGCAAACGCAGAAAAGAAATTACAAAACCTAGAGAATGTAGCGAAGGAGAGCGAGAAAGGGCTAAGCATAAACTACAAGAAAACAGAATGCATGGTTATTAGTAAAAGGATAAATTTGAAATACGATTTACAGGTCGGGGATAGTAAAATCAAGCAGGTGCGGAAATTTAAATATCTTGGTAGTGTTTTGACAGAGGACAGCAAGTGCGACGCTCAGATCCGAAGAAGCATTTGGATGACCAAAGACTCATTCTAAAAGCTAGGCAGAGTATTACGAGACAGGAGGATTTCGTCGTTAACAAAGAAAAGAGTACTGAACTGCTACGTGACAACTGTCCTCCTTTACAGCAGCTAATTTTGGACGGTCTCCTCAAAGATTAAGAAGTCTCGAGACGACGGAGATGCGGTTCTACAGAAGGATGCTAAGGATATCATAGAGCGAGCCTGTGAGCAACGATGAGGTTTTGGAGAGGATGTAAACAAGGATGAAGCTTATACTTAACATCAGGAAGAGGGAGATTATATATCTGGGACACGTAATGAGAAAGGAGGGCTTGGAGAATCTGATACTCACAGGGCGGATAGAGGGAAAGAGAGACAAGAGAAAGCAACACATGACATACCTAGCGGACTTAAGTAAGTGGATGAAATAATATGGCCTGGAGAAAGCAGGAAAGGGACAAAACTACAAGAGATTGGGCGAAGTGGAGAGCTATGATTGGCTACGTCCTGAAGGGACACGGCGAATAAAAAGAAAAGAAGATCTATTTCAAATATTATGAAAACGTCTGAAGTAATAAAAAAATTGCTGGATTAAAATCTTGCTGACCTGATACCTACACACTTCAAAGATTTAATGCAACGTAAATCGCCATCTTTCCCTTCTCTTTCACTCCTTGTAACCTCCTGCGTCTTAGTGACATTGTCTCCTTACTTGAGTTAGAGCACATAACAATAATGAAATAAAACTTGACATTAAATAACGTAATATTAACGGAACGTTAAGATGGTCGAATGCAATGCCAATCACCATCTTTGGTCTAACTGGATCCTGTTCCTTTATTGCATTTTCCTCTCACTTCTCATTTCACTCCATGTAACCACTTGCATCTTAGTGGTATTAACACCTTGCTTGGGGTGAAATGATTACAAAAAAGATAGATAGACATATAGATAGATAGATAAGAACTGATTAAATAAGCAATAAATAGAAAAAAGCCTTATATATTTAATATATCACACTTAAATTGTGATATTCAGAGAAATATAGTTAAATATAAGGTCAGTTGCCATTTTGTGTCTTCCTGGGCCCTCACTTCTTCTCACTAAAATCTTCTCTTTCTCCTTCACTCCCTGTAACCTCCTGCGTCTTAGTGACATTGTCTCCTTACTTGAGTTAGACCTCATAACAATGATGAAATAAAACTTGACATTAAATAATGTTAACATTAAGGTAACGTTAAATGCAATGTCAATCACCATCTTCGGTCTAACTGAATCTTGTTCTTTTATTACCCTTTCCCCTAACTTTTCATTTCACTCCTTGTAACACCTTGCATCTTAGTGGCTTTCATGCCTTGCTTGGGGTGAAATTATTACAAAAAATATAGATAGATAAGAACTGATTAAATAAGCAACAAACAGAAAAAAAAACATATAAATTTAACATAACACACCTAAGTTGAGATATTCAAAGAAATATAGTTAAATTCAAGGTCAATTGCTATTTTGTGTCTTCCTGAGCCCTCACTTCACTAAAATCTTCTCATTCTCTTTCATTGCCTGTAACCTCCTGAGTCGTAGTGGCATTGTCTCTTTGCTTGGGGTGAAATGATTTTAAAAATTGAAGATTTGGACCACTTAACAATAATGAAATAAAATTCAACATTAAATAACATAACATTTTGCAAAATGAATAAACCAACAAAACGCATTTCAGCTTCCTATTGTAAATTTTAAATAATGTTGAAGACTAAAATTTGAATTCATATTCTTCTCATTCTCTTTCACTCCCTGCGCGCTAGTGGCTTTATCACCTTGCTTGGGGTGAAATGATTAAAAAAGATAGATAAATTGATTAAGTTAAAGAACAAATTAAAAAAAATCTTATAAATTGAACATAACACATTTAAATAAAGATATTCAGGGTAGAATCGTTAAATGCCACAACAATCGCCATTTTGTCTCCCTGAATCCTGTTCCTCTGTTGACCTTTCCCCTAACTTGTCATTATCTTTCAATTTCAGTAAGCCCCCCCCCCTTGCGTCTTAGTGGCTTTATCACCATGCTTGGGATGAAATGATTAAAAAAGATAGATAACGAAATTGATTAAATAATGGAACAAGATAAAAACCCTTATAAATTTAACATAGCACATTTAAATAGAGTTATTCAGGGTAAGACGGTTAAATGTGACGTAAATCGGCATCTTGTGTCTTCATGAATCCTGTTTTTTTATTGTCCTTTCTTTTCACTTCTCACTAAAATCTTCTCATTCTCTTTCATTCCCTGTAACCGCCTGCGTCCTAGTGACATTGTCTATTTTCTTGGAGTGAAATGATTTTAAACATCGCAGATTTGGACCACTTAACAATAATGAAATAAAACTCGACATTAAATAACGTGTATAATGTATAATCAACAAACCAACAAGGCACACCAGATTTCTATAGAATAAATTTGAATTCCTATTCTTTTCATTCTACAGTATTTACATTACTCGGACTATTGTCCTCATCTTTGTCGCCATATTTATCACAACGCTCCGGCCTTCTTCAGGTGGTTGGAATTTCGAACTGAACCCATTATTCGATCACTGGTGTAGACTGTTCTAGTTCCACGTGCCATGTTTGATGGATGTCAGTTATCAGTTATCTCCTGCTAATTTTCCCTCTGAAAGTTCTCCACTGCCTTAACCGGGTATTGAACTCTCACTCTTTGGGTCTGTCACTGGATCTAACCAACGCCTTTATCCACTGTGCCTTGAGGACATCTGGGTATGAATTTCTGTGTATTATAAACCTAATGTTTCCAGCAACCATTTTTACCAGTGCTCATATTGCAATTTTGCTGTTATCATTTCATGTTTTTACCAGAGCTCATATTGCAACTTTCTTATCATTGCTTTTCTCTGACACTCCTTATTACTGGTTCCCATATTGTATTTATTTCTATGCTTGGTCGGCTCAGGAGATTTTTGTGGCCTAGCATATGTGCTGATTCCTTAAGTTTACGAATTTCCCAATGGTGTTCCCTGTCTATGATCTCAACTTGATCCCACAGGGGACGGTGATCTCCCTTCTCTCTCCATATGTGGTCAGCTACGCCTGATTTTTCTACTTCCACTCGCGTTACAGCTTTCTGGTGTTCTTGAAGCCTTACCTTGAGGGGGCGGCCCGTCTCTCCTTCATACTCCTTTCCGCAGCTGCACGGGATAGCGTACACACAGTATTTAGTCATGTTCTCCTCTATGGAGGCTCTCACTCGAGAGAGATATCTGCGAAGTGTTGTCAAGCTCTTGAAGGTTGTCCTGATGTTATATGGACCGCAGATCCTTTGTATTTTATCTGATAACCCCTTCACATAAGGCAGGCAGACTGTTTTCTGAGTGTTGTTGTCCTCCTCCTCCTCTTTTACCTGCCTATCCCAGTTTGGGTGGGGGGGGGCTGCTGCCATGTACCCAGGGTAGTTGTTACGTTGTAGGGTACTACTTATACTGACCAATTCTTTATCTAACGTCTCTGAGTCGCCACTTATGACTTTTGCTCGGTGTTGTAAGCAACGGACGATCCCTTTCTTTACGCTGTATGGATGGTGGGAGTTGTAATTGAGGTACTGTCCGGGAAATGTTGGTTTACGGTCTACGGATGTCTTGAACCCATGTTCTGTTCGAGATATTAGTACATCCAGGAATGGGAGTGTGTTGTTACTCTCTTTCTCCATTGTGAACTGTATCGAAGGTCTTATTGAGTTCTCATGGTCCAGTAGAACCTGGACATCTTCCTGGTGTGGCCAGAGTATGAAGGTGTTATCTACGTACCTTAACCATATAGTAGGCTTTAGAGATATAGATTCTAATGCCATTTCTTCAAAGTATTCCATGTATATATTCGCCATTGCTGGTAATAATGGCGAGCCCATTGCTAAGCCCTCAAAAATCTCCTGAGCCGACTAAGCATAGAAATAAATACAATATGGGAACCAGTAATAAGGAGTGCCAGAGAAAAGCAATGATAACAAAGTTGCAATATGAGCTCTGGTAAAAACATGCAATGATAACAGCAAAATTGCAATATGAGCACTGGTAAAAATGGTTGCTGAAAACATTAGGTTTATAATACCCAGAAATTCATACCCAGATGTCCTCAAGGCACAGTGGATAAAGGCGTTGGTTAGATCCAGTGACAGACCCAAAGAGTGTGAGTTCAATACCCGGTTAAGGCAGTGGAGAACTTTCAGAGGGAAAATTAGCAGATGATAACTGATAACTGACATCCATCAAACATGGCACGTGGAACTAGAACAGTCTACCCCAGTGATCGAAATGAAGGGTTCAGTTCAAAATTCCAACCACCTGAAGAAGGCCGTAGCGTACAACGGCCGAAACGTTCTGATAAATATGGCGACAAAGATGAGGACAATAGTCTGAGTAATGTAAATACTGTACATAATACCTCATCTCAGAAATATAGACAGACTCTTTTCATTCTCTTTCACTCTCTGTAACCTTCTTCATCCTACTGTCTTATTGTCTCCTTGCTTGGAGTGAAATGATTTTAAAAAGTCGCTTTGAACGCGTAACAATAATGAGATAAAACCAACAAAACGCATCTCGGCTTCCTGTTGTAACTTTTAAGCCTAAAAACACAAACAACAGTAAATAAATTTCTTTTTAGCCGA
Source organism: Acanthosepion lycidas (assembly GCA_963932145.1). Taxonomy (NCBI): domain Eukaryota; kingdom Metazoa; phylum Mollusca; class Cephalopoda; order Sepiida; family Sepiidae; genus Acanthosepion; species Acanthosepion lycidas. The sequence goes on along the minus strand of OZ010592.1, from coordinate 85,026,023 downwards.
ATTGAAAGATGATGTCTGCCTTCTCGTAATCAGATATTGTGATTTTCTAAGCGTAGCTTAGATGCAGTATAATGCCGAAAGCTTATAATCAAGTAAGGACATTGCATGATATTACGACAAGCCACTTTAATGGTGATGCCATCGAATATAGCTAATGAACTGCCCGGTGGTGTAATGGGTAGCAATTCGGATTGAGGAATCGAAAGGGTAAGTTCGAATTGAGACAAGCTGTTAAATGAAGGGTAATGAACATAAACCATCTTTTCGCTTACGCATGCTAAAAGTTTAGATTAGTCGCAAAAACTGTGTACCATACCTTGGAGCGGGCTGAGTTTGGACGCTGAGAACGTTGGAGAAGAGACGGCTTGATTCCTCTGACAACTCTTCAAAGGGGACTGGACAAGCCCTAAATTGGGAAAACTACTCGAGCAAACATATTTTGAAAATATAGAAATATATAAAATTAGAAAAACATTGATGGTAAGGGTGAAAGAAAACCGATCCGCAGACTCTTGTCAACTCCACATCTGCCGGACGCAGGACTCCATATAAGCTGGGAGGTTTGGACAACTTGAAGAGTTTCCATATTACTGTTACTGGAAACCACATTGTTCGCTGAGACCCCCTGACCAAAATCTTCTGCCAGTCTTGAATACCAAAAATTGGAAATTTAAATTACTACGATGGAATAATGGATAGCGGCTCGAACTGAGGAATCGGAGAGCTGAGTTCGAATTCCAGTCGAATCCATTAGATTCACTTCCTTGCTAATATCCTTGGTATGGATCCTTTTCTTCTCCCACCAGCTATGAGTAAATAGCAGGGCAGGCCGGGGATGGCAACTGGTCTACCGCAGAAAGAAATTGCAACCTACTGCGGGAAAAAAATCTTCCTTGTCAGTTATGTATCGAAAGATACATTATCGCCTAAGCGTGTATCGGGTATGGCACATAACCGACTGAATGAACTACCAGCTGGGTTAAAAAAAAAAAATAAACATTTGAGGGCTGCAATTGCTAAGGCGCTTTTGTTCTACATCAACATTGATAAGTTCCCAAATGGCGGCGAGGTTATCAGAAGCCACCAATGGAACAAAGACATCCTTTATGAACAAACACCATTCACCATTTTTCCCGATTATGAGACTTACTTATGTCTGGAGACAGCTCAAATATGTCTTCAACTGCAACTGTTGGGGCACTGACCGTGAAAGGTAGACGTTTCTTTGTGACGTTTTGAGAAGCCATATCACGGATTTAATCTTAATCCTATAATTGTTTTGCGGATGAAAGTTAAAGTCAAGGATTACCTGAGCAATATCCATCCTATGGTAAAAACATGGTTCCCTGGTGGAAGTTCAAACTTCCAGGAAGATAATGTACCTATTATTCAAACGGATAATACTATTCAAAATTGGTCACAAAGAGAACGAATGTAAAGTAAACTGGCGCTGTACAATCATCAGGTTTCTATATAACCGGACATGTATTGTATTTTAGAAAGATTCATGAAAATTTTATGGTTTCCCTATTTAATTTTCTTAATTCTTTACTTATAAGTTAATGTTTAAATAATGTTTAAATGTTGGTGTTTTAAGAAGTAAGGGGGTACAAATGAAAATATTTGAAATTGACAGCTTTTTCCAATCAATGGAACAAAGTCATCCTTTCCGAACAAACATAATTCACCATTTTGCCGATTATGGAACTGATTTATGTCTGGAGACAACTCTTCAATCTCGACTTTTTGGAACCGACCGTGAAGCGTAGATGTTTCTCTGCGATGATTTACGAAGCCATATCACGGATTTAATCTTAATCCTTTAATTATTCTGCGGGTGAAAGTTAAATCCAAGGATTACCTGAGCAATATCCATCCTATGGTAAAAACATGGTTCCCTGGTGGAAGTTCAAACTTCCAGGAAGATAATGTGCCGATTCAAGCGGATGATATAATTCAAAATTGGTATAAAGAAAACAATTGTGAAGTAGACCACTGAGACTAGCGTTGCTCGATCGTTTGATCTCTTGATAATCGGACATTTATTTAAATACTAGAGAAAAATTTTACGGTTTTCTCATTTAAATTTTCAGATGAATCATAAGTTTTAACTTTTCAATTAATGATTGAATAAACTCATGGCGAGTTCTACGGTAATAAAATATCCGTAGAAATTCCCTTATTGCATCGTTGAATATTTGAATTTAACAATTTTAACAAAATATTGCAGTAACATAAATATGGATGCTGGTTGTTGTTTTAAGAAGTAAGCGGATAAAAATCAAAAGTTTTGAAATTGACAGCTTTTTTGATTTCATTGAAACAGACGTTAAACACCTCTACCACTTTTTTCTTTCTTTCTTTCTTTCTTTCTTTCTTTCTTTCTTTCTTTCATTTATTTATATCTCGTTTTTCTACGCAATCAAAACTGCCTGCCTTAGGTTTTCCGCAGATTTGGCAGGTAGTGTGATCATAACAGAAATCGAAATAATAATAATAATAATAATAATAATAATAATAATAATAATAATAACAAATAAATAATGATCAGTGGAAGATGTTATACATAAAGACATTTCTGACCTTAGGTGGGGACCCTGGAGGAATTGTGTATACAGCAGAAACCTAAGGAAATAATAATAATAATAATAATAATAATAATAATAATAATAATAACAACAACAACTAGATTTACCCCGTGAAAATTTCACGGATTTCCTATTTTAATATCTTGATGAATCTTAATTCTTAAGTTAAAGATTGAATAAGCTCAAGGCGAGTTCTACGGTAATAAAATACCCATAGAAATTCCCAAATCACAACGTTAAATATTTGAGCTTAACAACTTTAACAAAATATTGCAATAACATTCACAAATATGAATGCTGGTCGTTATTTTAAGAAGTAAAGGGGTACAAATGAAAAGATATGAAATTGGCAATATTTTCATTTACTTGAAGCAGACGTTAATCCTTTCTATCTCTCTGTCTTTCTTTCTGTCTTTCTTTCTTTCTTTATTTCTTTAATTTTCTCAATGAGCCCAAGTAGTATCTTTTCCTCTCTTTCCATGCTATCAAAACGGAATAATCCATTATTTATGATGTAATGGCCAGAGACGTTGAACAGATTTACCTTCCCTTATTTCTAGCCAAATCTCAAATTTCTCTTAATAATAATTTTACAATTATTCAGAATCCGATGTTATTTTATTGAATTTATGGTAATTGCATTTCTGTCGATTGCGTTAATCGCTTTCCGTCGTTTGATACTCTGCCTAGATGATGCTTTTATCGCAGTCACTATGACTTGTCGGACTTTTGGCTGAGATCAAAATGTAGTATCTGTTCTTATCAGCGTAATCTAATTCTCTCTCTCTCTCTCCCCACTTCTTTCTTTCTTTCTTTCTTTATTCTGAAGCCAAGCAGTGTTTTTCCCTCCTTCCACGTGTTCAAAACAGAATAGTCCATTATTTAAGAGGTATTAGCAGGACGTAACGGTCGTTCTAACTAACGCTGGGTGGAACAAGCAGAGTTATAATAGGACTTTGCAGCAGCAAATGAGGAAACTCTTCTCTCCTCCATCATCACTGAAATATTGAAAGCAGACGTTATTTGAGGAATGCTTTAAAATTCTCCGAGCAACCAACCAGAACTTGTACGAGTTAGTTCCTTGATGTGGGAAAGCTTTGATTGATGCCACAGTTAAACCAATTCCGTATTAATTAATAAAACTTCCATCTAACAATCGTTCCCATCTCTGCTTCTAACGAAATATTCATGTTTGGAGCGTCTTGGATAAACTATATACAAGAGCAAGGCCTCTGATCTGGAGGTTTTGAGGAGCTTGGAACCACATCTTAATTGCTGTTCTTCCCAGGTTCACACTGACCCTGGGTTGTAACACCTGTTAGGGTCCCAAATATGGCCAAATATTTAACCCTCGAACTGGGGTAAAAACACTATGAGAGTATAAAATATATTTTCATAGACCCCTCCCCAGCAATACATTTTTGTAAAAGAAAATATTAATATATCTGTCTATATTTCTGAGATGGGTTATTATGTTCACTATTTACATTATTCGGACTATTGTCCTCATCTTTGTCGCCATATTTGGTAAAAACATGCAATGATAAAAGCAAAAATTGCAATATGAGCACTGGCAAAAAATTGGTTGCTGAAGACATTAGGTTTATAATATCCAGAAATATCCAGAAATTCCTCAAGGACACATCGATAAAGGCGTTGGTTAGATCCAATGACAGGACACAAAGAGTGTGATTTCAATACCCAGTTAAGGCAGTGGAGAACTTGGAGATTTAACTTGGAGAATTAACAGAAGATAACTGTTAACTGACATCCATTAAAACATGGCACGTGGAACGAGAACAGTCTACCCCAGTGAGCCAAATAAAGGGTTCAGTTCGACATTCCAACCACTTGAAGAGAGTTGTAATATGGCGACAAAGATAAGGACAATAGTCTGAATAATGTAAATAGTGAAAATATTAATACTCTCAAGAAAATTAAATTCGGCATTAAATGACCCATGAGTATGCCGCTAAGCAAAAATAGACATATATAGATATATATTAATCACGTTTTGCCTGACCAGGTATACATTTCCTATTTTTTGTTTTTGCTTGGACTTCCAATATATATATATATATATATATATATATATATATATATATATATATATATATATATATATATATATATATATATATATATATATATATATATACGAGTTTGTCGATATTGTCAAGTGTTCATTGGAGAAATTACATTATTTTGTGATTGTTTTGGTTTCATTTGTTTTGTTTTACGGCATATCAACCTCTGTGAGTTATTTAATGCCAACGAGATATTTATTGACAGTAATATTTTTTTTATCTATCTATCTATCTATCTATCTATCTATCTATCTATCTATCTATCTCAGTATATATTGGTTTGGTTTGTTTGTATTACGGCATATCAACCGCAATGGCTTATTTAATGCGGACAAGATTTTTATTACATGTAATATTTTTTATCTATCTATCTATCTATCTATCTATCTATCTATCTATCTATCTCTGACTATTCATATCTATCTATCTATCTATCTATCTCAGTATATATTGGTTTGGTTAGTTTGTATTACGGCATATCAACCTCAATGGGTTATTTAATGCCGACAAGATTTTTATTGGTTGTAATATTTTTTATCTATCTATCTATCTATCTATCTATCTATCTATCTATCTATCTATCTTAGTATATATTGGTTTGATTTGTTTTGTTTTACGGCATATCAACCTCTGGAAGTTATTCAATGCCAACGAGATTTTTATTGACGGTAATATTTTTTCCCAAAAATGTACCTTTGGTAATAATTTTTCAAAAATATATTGCTGGTAATATTTTTCTTTTTCTAAAAGGTATGTGGTTTCATGCTTCTGAAAACTTCCCGATCAAAGGCCTGGCCGTCGGATGTAGTTTATTATCTTAATCATGGCGCGGATGTAGTTTATCGTCATAATCAGGATGGCATTATCTTGTGATGTCACATCCTTCACCCTTTTACCGATTCGAGGCAAGTTCCCGTCTAGACACAGCTCAAAGATTTGTTCAATACTATTTTGACCTCGACCGTGAAACATGGTGGTATATCTGTGATGATTTTGGCAGCCATATCACGGCCATTTTAATTTTTGTATTCATTGATCGTTTTAAGTGTTATTACACTCTGCCCCTTATTTAATCCGAAGCGTATTTTGGTAAGAATAATGTTTCTTAATATTTGTCTATCTTTGGAAGGGAACATTTGTTATTACAATGAGTCATCAGTCGATAGATTATACAATAGGATGTCTATCATGGTGATGAAAATGCATTCTGTTTTCTAGACAAATCACGGTTAGTGTTTTTATCAAATATGGCCCCAAAACATTACATTACACAAAATTAAAACAAAGATCAACATAGCAATAGTAATATTAACCGTTTACCTACAAGGAAAAAATTAGAATTCATTGACTGAGCAATAAGTGCTCATTTTCGGTTGTAATTTATAAAATCTTTCTTTTGTAACAATTCTTCATGAAACCATGTTTCTCCAGTCCAGTAGCTGTTATCACTCTTTCCAGGATTGATCGAGGTTTCCTTCCTAACCTTTTGCTTGAAGTAGTGTGGAATACAACATCTTGATTATGTCATTATTTTCTCTTCTCATGCCCAGTAGCTGTTATCACTCTTTCCAGTATTGATCGAGGTTTCCTTCCTAAACTTTTGTTTGAAGTAGTGTGGAATACAACATCTTGATTATGTCATTATTTTCTCTTCTCATGCCCAGTAGCTGTTATCACTCTTTCCAGTATTGATCGAGGTTTCCTTCCTAACCTTTTGTTTGAAGTAGTGTGGAATGTCAACATCTTGATTATGTCATTATTTTCTCTTCTCATGCCCAGTAGCTGTTATCACTCTTTCCAGCATTGATCGAGGTTTCCTTCCTAACCTTTTGTTTGAAGTAGTGTGGAATACAACATCTTGATTATGTCATTATTTTCTCTACTTATGCCCAGTAGCTGTTATCACTCTTTCCAGTATTGATCAAGGTTTCCTTCCTAACCTTTTATTTGAAGTAGTGTGGAATGTCAACATCTTGATTATGTCATTATTTTCTCTTCTCATGCCCAGTAGCTGTTATCACTCTTTCCAGTATTGATCGAGGTTTCCTTCCTAACCTTTTGTTTGAAGTAGTGTGGAATACAACATCTTGATTATGTCATTATTTTCTCTTCTCATGCCCAGTAGCTGTTATCACTCTTTCCAGCATTGATCGAGGTTTCCTTCCTAACCTTTTGTTTGAAGTAGTGTGGAATACAACATCTTGATTATGTCATTATTTTCTCTTCTCATGCCCAGTAGCTGTTATCACTCTTTCCAGTATTGATCAAGGTTTCCTTCCTAACCTTTTGTTTCAAGTAGTGTGGAATGTCAACATCTTGATTATGTCATTATTTTCTCTTTTCATGCCCAGTAGCTGTTATCACTCTTTCCAGTATTGATCGAGGTTTCCTTCCTAACCTTTTGTTTGAAGTAGTGTGGAATGTCAACATCTTGATTATGTCATTATTTTCTCTTCTCATGCCCAGTAGCTGTTATCACTCTTTCCAGTATTGATCGAGGTTTCCTTCCTAACCTTTTGTTTGAAGTAGTGTGGAATACAACATCTTGATTATGTCATTATTTTCTCTACTTATGCCCAGTAGCTGATATCACTCTTTCCAGCATTGATCAAGGTTTCCTTCCTAACCTTTTGTTTGAAGTAGTGTGGAATGTCAACATCTTGATTATGTCATTATTTTCTCTTTTCATGCCCAGTAGCTGTTATCACTCTTTCCAGTATTGATCGAGGTTTCCTTCCTAACCTTTTGTTTGAAGTAGTGTGGAATGTCAACATCTTGATTATGTCATTATTTTCTCTTCTCATGCCCAGTAGGTGTTATCACTCTTTCCAGTATTGATCGAGGTTTCCTTCCTAACCTTTTGTTTGAAGTAGTGTGGAATGTCAACATCTTGATTATGTCATTATTTTCTCTTTTCATGCCCAGTAGCTGTTATCACTCTTTCCAGCATTGATCGAGGTTTCCTTCCTAACCTTTTGTTTGAAGTAGTGTGGAATGTCAACATCTTGATTATGTCATTATTTTCTCTTCTCATGCCCAGTAGCTGTTATCACTCTTTCCAGTATTGATCAAGGTTTCCTTCCTAACCTTTTGTTTCAAGTAGTGTGGAATGTCAACATCTTGATTATGTCATTATTTTCTCTTTTCATGCCCAGTAGCTGTTATCACTCTTTCCAGTATTGATCGAGGTTTCCTTCCTAACCTTTTGTTTGAAGTAGTGTGGAATGTCAACATCTTGATTATGTCATTATTTTCTCTTCTCATGCCCAGTAGCTGTTATCACTCTTTCCAGCATTGATCGAGGTTTCCTTCCTAACCTTTTGTTTGAAGTAGTGTGGAATGTCAACATCTTGATTATGTCATTATTTTCTCTTCTCATGCCCAGTAGCTGTTATCACTCTTTCCAGTATTGATCAAGGTTTCCTTCCTAACCTTTTGTTTCAAGTAGTGTGGAATGTCAACATCTTGATTATGTCATTATTTTCTCTTTTCATGCCCAGTAGCTGTTATCACTCTTTCCAGTATTGATCGAGGTTTCCTTCCTAACCTTTTGTTTGAAGTAGTGTGGAATGTCAACATCTTGATTATGTCATTATTTTCTCTTCTCATGCCCAGTAGCTGTTATCACTCTTTCCAGTATTGATCGAGGTTTCCTTCCTAACCTTTTGTTTGAAGTAGTGTGGAATACAACATCTTGATTATGTCATTATTTTCTCTACTTATGCCCAGTAGCTGATATCACTCTTTCCAGCATTGATCAAGGTTTCCTTCCTAACCTTTTGTTTGAAGTAGTGTGGAATGTCAACATCTTGATTATGTCATTATTTTCTCTTTTCATGCCCAGTAGCTGTTATCACTCTTTCCAGTATTGATCGAGGTTTCCTTCCTAACCTTTTGTTTGAAGTAGTGTGGAATGTCAACATCTTGATTATGTCATTATTTTCTCTTCTCATGCCCAGTAGGTGTTATCACTCTTTCCAGTATTGATCGAGGTTTCCTTCCTAACCTTTTGTTTGAAGTAGTGTGGAATGTCAACATCTTGATTATGTCATTATTTTCTCTTTTCATGCCCAGTAGCTGTTATCACTCTTTCCAGCATTGATCGAGGTTTCCTTCCTAACCTTTTGTTTGAAGTAGTGTGGAATGTCAACATCTTGATTATGTCATTATTTTCTCTTCTCATGCCCAGTAGCTGTTATCACTCTTTCCAGTATTGATCAAGGTTTCCTTCCTAACCTTTTGTTTCAAGTAGTGTGGAATGTCAACATCTTGATTATGTCATTATTTTCTCTTTTCATGCCCAGTAGCTGTTATCACTCTTTCCAGTATTGATCGAGGTTTCCTTCCTAACATTTTGTTTGAAGTAGTGTGGAATGTCAACATCTTGATTATGTCATTATTTTCTCTTCTCATGCCCAGTAGCTGTTATCACTCTTTCCAGTATTGATCGAGGTTTCCTTCCTAACCTTTTGTTTGAAGTAGTGTGGAATACAACATCTTGATTATGTCATTATTTTCTCTACTTATGCCCAGTAGCTGATATCACTCTTTCCAGCATTGATCAAGGTTTCCTTCCTAACCTTTTGTTTGAAGTAGTGTGGAATGTCAACATCTTGATTATGTCATTATTTTCTCTTTTCATGCCCAGTAGCTGTTATCACTCTTTCCAGTATTGATCGAGGTTTCCTTCCTAACCTTTTGTTTGAAGTAGTGTGGAATGTCAACATCTTGATTATGTCATTATTTTCTCTTCTCATGCCCAGTAGGTGTTATCACTCTTTCCAGTATTGATCGAGGTTTCCTTCCTAACCTTTTGTTTGAAGTAGTGTGGAATGTCAACATCTTGATTATGTCATTATTTTCACTTCTCATGCCCAGTAGCTGTTATCACTCTTTCCAGTATTGATCGAGGTTTCCTTCCTAACCTTTTGTTTGAAGTAGTGTGGAATACAACATCTTGATTATGTCATTATTTTCTCTACTTATGCCCAGTAGCTGTTATCACTCTTTCCAGCATTGATCAAGGTTTCCTTCCTAACCTTTTGTTTGAAGTAGTGTGGAATACAACATCTTGATTATGTCATTATTTTCTCTTTTCATGCCCAGTAGCTGTTATCACTCTTTCCAGTATTGACCGAGGTTTCCTTCCTAACCTTTTGTTTGAAGTAGTGTGGAATGTCAACATCTTGATTATGTCATTATTTTCACTTCTCATGCCCAGTAGCTGTTATCACTCTTTCCAGTATTGATCGAGGTTTCCTTCCTAACCTTTTGTTTGAAGTAGTGTGGAATACAACATCTTGATTATGTCATTATTTTCTCTACTTATGCCCAGTAGCTGTTATCACTCTTTCCAGTATTGATCGAGGTTTCCTTCCTAAACTTTTGTTTGAAGTAGTGTGGAATACAACATCTTGATTATGTCATTATTTTCTCTTCTCATGCCCAGTAGCTGTTATCACTCTTTCCAGTATTGATCGAGGTTTCCTTCCTGAACTTTTGTTTGAAGTAGTGTGGAATGTCAACATCTTGATTATGTCATTATTTTCTCTTCTCATGCCCAGTAGCTGTTATCACTCTTTCCAGTATTGATCGAGGTTTCCTTCCTAACCTTTTGTTTGAAGTAGTGTGGAATACAACATCTTGATTATGTCATTATTTTCTCTTCTCATGCCCTGTAGCTGTTATCACTCTTTCCAGTATTGATCGAGGTTTACTTCCTAACCTTTTGTTTGAAGTAGTGTGGAATACAACATCTTGATTATGTCATTATTTTCTCTACTTATGCCCAGTAGCTGTTATCACTCTTTCCAGTATTGATGGGAGTTTCCTTCCTAACTTTTTATTTGAAGTAGTGTGGAATGTCAACATCTTGATTATGTCATTATTTTCTCTTCTCATGCCCAGTAGCTGTTATCACTCTTTCCAGTATTGATCAAGGTTTCCTTCCTAAACTTTTGTTTGAAGTAGTGTGGAATGTCAACATCTTGATTATGTCATTATTTTCTCTTCTCATGCCCAGTAGCTGTTATCACTCTTTCCAGTATTGATCGAGGTTTCCTTCCTAACCTTTTGCTTGAAGTAGTGTGGAATACAACATCTTGATTATGTCATTATTTTCTCTACTTATGCCCAGTAGCTGTTATCACTCTTTCCAGCATTGATCGAGGTTTCTTTCCTAACCTTTTGTTTGAAGTAGTGTGGAATACAACATCTTGATTATGTCATTATTTTCTCTTCTCATGCCCAGTAGCTGTTATCACTCTTTCCAGTATTGATCGAGGTTTCCTTCCTAACCTTTTGTTTGAAGTAGTGTGGAATGTCAACATCTTGATTATGTCATTATTTTCACTTCTCATGCCCAGTAGCTGTTATCACTCTTTCCAGTATTGATCAAGGTTTCCTTCCTAACCTTTTGTTTGAAGTAGTGTGGAATACAACATCTTGATTATGTCATTATTTTCTCTACTTATGCCCAGTAGCTGTTATCACTCTTTCCAGCATTGATCAAGGTTTCCTTCCTAACCTTTTGTTTGAAGTAGTGTGGAATGTCAACATCTTGATTATGTCATTATTTTCTCTTTTCATGCCCAGTAGCTGTTATCACTCTTTCCAGTATTGATCGAGGTTTCCTTCCTAACCTTTTGTTTGAAGTAGTGTGGAATGTCAACATCTTGATTATGTCATTATTTTCTCTTTTCATGCCCAGTAGCTGTTATCACTCTTTCCAGTATTGATCGAGGTTTCCTTCCTAACCTTTTGTTTGAAGTAGTGTGGAATGTCAACATCTTGATTATGTCATTATTTTCACTTCTCATGCCCAGTAGCTGTTATCACTCTTTCCAGTATTGATCGAGGTTTCCTTCCTAACCTTTTGTTTGAAGTAGTGTGGAATACAACATCTTGATTATGTCATTATTTTCTCTACTTATGCCCAGTAGCTGTTATCACTCTTTCCAGCATTGATCAAGGTTTCCTTCCTAACCTTTTGTTTGAAGTAGTGTGGAATGTCAACATCTTGATTATGTCATTATTTTCTCTTTTCATGCCCAGTAGCTGTTATCACTCTTTCCAGTATTGATCGAGGTTTCCTTCCTAACCTTTTGTTTGAAGTAGTGTGGAATGTCAACATCTTGATTATGTCATTATTTTCTCTTTTCATGCCCAGTAGCTGTTATCACTCTTTCCAGTATTGATCGAGGTTTCCTTCCTAACCTTTTGTTTGAAGTAGTGTGGAATGTCAACATCTTGATTATGTCATTATTTTCACTTCTCATGCCCAGTAGCTGTTATCACTCTTTCCAGTATTGATCGAGGTTTCCTTCCTAAACTTTTGTTTGAAGTAGTGTGGAATACAACATCTTGATTATGTCATTATTTTCTCTTCTCATGCCCAGTAGCTGTTATCACTCTTTCCAGTATTGATCGAGGTTTCCTTCCTGAACTTTTGTTTGAAGTAGTGTGGAATGTCAACATCTTGATTATGTCATTATTTTCTCTTCTCATGCCCAGTAGCTGTTATCACTCTTTCCAGTATTGATCGAGGTTTCCTTCCTGAACTTTTGTTTGAAGTAGTGTGGAATGTCAACATCTTGATTATGTCATTATTTTCTCTTCTCATGCCCAGTAGCTGTTATCACTCTTTCCAGTATTGATCGAGGTTTCCTTCCTAACCTTTTGTTTGAAGTAGTGTGGAATACAACATCTTGATTATGTCATTATTTTCTCTTCTCATGCCCTGTAGCTGTTATCACTCTTTCCAGTATTGATCGAGGTTTCCTTCCTAACCTTTTGTTTGAAGTAGTGTGGAATACAACATCTTGATTATGTCATTATTTTCTCTACTTATGCCCAGTAGCTGTTATCACTCTTTCCAGTATTGATGGGAGTTTCCTTCCTAACTTTTTATTTGAAGTAGTGTGGAATGTCAACATCTTGATTATGTCATTATTTTCTCTTCTCATGCCCAGTAGCTGTTATCACTCTTTCCAGTATTGATCAAGGTTTCCTTCCTAAACTTTTGTTTGAAGTAGTGTGGAATGTCAACATCTTGATTATGTCATTATTTTCTCTTCTCATGCCCAGTAGCTGTTATCACTCTTTCCAGCATTGATCGAGGTTTCTTTCCTAACCTTTTGTTTGAAGTAGTGTGGAATACAACATCTTGATTATGTCATTATTTTCTCTACTTATGCCCAGTAGCTGTTATCACTCTTCCCAGCATTGATCGAGGTTTCCTTCCTAACCTTTTGTTTGAAGTAGTGTGGAATGTCAACATCTTGATTATGTCATTATTTTCTCTTCTCATGCCCAGTAGCTGTTATCACTCTTTCCAGTATTGATCGAGGTTTCCTTCCTAACCTTTTGTTTGAAGTAGTGTGGAATGTCAACATCTTGATTATGTCATTATTTTCTCTTCTCATGCCCAGTAGCTGTTATCACTCTTTCCAGTATTGATCGAGGTTTCCTTCCTAACCTTTTGTTTGAAGTAGTGTGGAATACAACATCTTGATTATGTCATTATTTTCTCTTCTCATGCCCAGTAGCTGTTATCACTCTTTCCAGCATTGATCGAGGTTTCCTTCCTAACCTTTTGTTTGAAGTAGTGTGGAATGTCAACATCTTGATTATGTCATTATTTTCTCTTCTCATGCCCAGTAGCTGTTATCACTCTTTCCAGTATTGATCGAGGTTTCCTTTCTAACCTTTTGTTTGAAGTAGTGTGGAATGTCAACATCTTGATTATGTCATTATTTTCTCTTCTCATGCCCAGTAGCTGTTATCACTCTTTCCAGCATTGATCGAGGTTTCCTTCCTAACCTTTTGTTTGAAGTAGTGTGGAATGTCAACATCTTGATTATGTCATTATTTTCTCTTCTCATGCCCAGTAGCTGTTATCACTCTTTCCAGTATTGATCGAGGTTTCCTTTCTAACCTTTTGTTTGAAGTAGTGTGGAATGTCAACATCTTGATTATGTCATTATTTTCTCTTCTCATGCCCAGTAGCTGTTATCACTCTTTCCAGTATTGATCGAGGTTTCCTTCCTAACCTTTTGTTTGAAGTAGTGTGGAATGTCAACATCTTGATTATGTCATTATTTTCTCTTCTCATGCCCAGTAGCTGTTATCACTCTTTCCAGTATTGATCGAGGTTTCCTTCCTAACCTTTTGTTTGAAGTAGTGTGGAATGTCAAACTCTTGATTATGTCATTATTTTCTCTTCTCATGCCCAGTAGCTGTTATCACTCTTTCCAGTATTGATCGAGGTTTCCTTCCTAACCTTTTGTTTGAAGTAATGTGGAATACAAAATCTTGATTATGTCATTATTTTCTCTACTTATGCCCAGTAGCTGTTATCACTCTTTCCAGCATTGATCGAGGTTTCCTTCCTAACCTTTTGTTTGAAGTAGTGTGGAATGTCAACATCTTGATTATGTCATTATTTTCTCTTCTCATGCCCAGTAGCTGTTATCACTCTTTCCAGTATTGATCGAGGTTTCCTTCCTAACCTTTTGTTTGAAGTAGTGTGGAATACAACATCTTGATTATGTCATTAATTTCTCTACTTATGCCCAGTAGCTGTTATCACTCTTTCCAGCATTGATCGAGGTTTCCTTACTAACCTTTTGTTTGAAGTAGTGTGGAATGTCAACATCTTGATTATGTCATTATTTTCTCTTCTCATGCCCAGTAGCTGTTATCACTCTTTCCAGTATTGATCGAGGTTTCCTTCCTAACCTTTTGTTTGAAGTAGTGTGGAATACAACATCTTGATTATGTCATTATTTTCTCTTCTCATGCCCAGTAGCTGTTATCACTCTTTCCAGCATTGATCGAGGTTTCCTTCCTAACCTTTTGTTTGAAGTAGTGTGGAATGTCAAACTCTTGATTATGTCATTATTTTCTCTTCTCATGCCCAGTAGCTGTTATCACTCTTTCCAGTATTGATCGAGGTTTCCTTTCTAACCTTTTGTTTGAAGTAGTGTGGAATGTCAACATCTTGATTATGTCATTATTTTCTCTTCTCATGCCCAGTAGCTGTTATCACTCTTTCCAGCATTGATCGAGGTTTCCTTCCTAACCTTTTGTTTGAAGTAGTGTGGAATGTCAACATCTTGATTATGTCATTATTTTCTCTTCTCATGCCCAGTAGCTGTTATCACTCTTTCCAGTATTGATCGAGGTTTCCTTTCTAACCTTTTGTTTGAAGTAGTGTGGAATGTCAACATCTTGATTATGTCATTATTTTTTCTTCTCATGCCCAGTAGCTGTTATCACTCTTTCCAGTATTGATCGAGGTTTCCTTCCTAACCTTTTGTTTGAAGTAGTGTGGAATGTCAACATCTTGATTATGTCATTATTTTCTCTTCTCATGCCCAGTAGCTGTTATCACTCTTTCCAGTATTGATCGAGGTTTCCTTCCTAACCTTTTGTTTGAAGTAATGTGGAATACAAAATCTTGATTATGTCATTATTTTCTCTACTTATGCCCAGTAGCTGTTATCACTCTTTCCAGCATTGATCGAGGTTTCCTTCCTAACCTTTTGTTTGAAGTAGTGTGGAATGTCAACATCTTGATTATGTCATTATTTTCTCTTCTCATGCCCAGTAGCTGTTATCACTCTTTCCAGTATTGATCGAGGTTTCCTTCCTAACCTTTTGTTTGAAGTAGTGTGGAATACAACATCTTGATTATGTCATTATTTTCTCTACTTATGCCCAGTAGCTGTTATCACTCTTTCCAGCATTGATCGAGGTTTCCTTACTAATTTTTTGTTTGAAGTTGTGTGGAATGACAACATTTATGTCATTATTTTCTTTTCCTGTGTTATCAATTTTAGTTGTTGCTGATACTAAGCTCCTCAAGTGATGTGGTGTGTGTTATTTGGTATAGGTCTTTGAGCTTTCACCCACCCAACATTTCATATTTTTCCCCGTCTTTGCATCAGTCCTGCTTAATAATCAGCTCTCCAGACAAAAGCGTAGAAAAATGAGTATAAACAATTTGGTGTCATTTTTTTTTTGCTTTGGTGTTCATTTTGTACAAGTCCACACGAGGTAGAGAGTTACAGGGTAAGAAGTATACAACTAATGCGGATATATGCGGGTGATAACGGTTAACCCTAGACATGAATAGGCCAGGATTGTTGTGATCGGGGAAGCATCCTCTTGGGAGTCTGTTTGTTCTACCTCGAGGTAGAGAGTTACAGAGTGAAAGACACAGGTTGTGTGGAGAAAGTAACGTTTAACACTAGACATGAATAGGTCAGGATTGTAGTGATCGGGTAACCATCCTGTTTGTTCTACCTCGAGGTAGAGGGTTACAGAGTAAGAGGCACTGTTTATGCGGATATGTGGCGATAATAACGGTTAATCGTAGACTTGAACAGGTTAAGCTTGTAGTATTCGAGAAAGCAGCCTCTTGGGGATCACTTTGTTCTACTTCGAGATAGAGAGTTACAGAGTAAGCGGTATAAAGCTTATGCGGATACGTGTGGGAGATAACGACCAACCCTAGACCTGAACAATTTAAGATTGTAGTGATCGAGGAAGCAGCCTCTTGGGAGACTGTTCCACCAGGCAGCTGTTCGTGGGAAGAAGCCGTTTGAGTAGAACTTACTTATCACCAAGGAAAATAAAGGGGATGAGGCTGCTTTTCTACGATAGGCGAGGCTTGGCGGGTCTTAGCCGTGATGTTTAAGGCTGGTGATACTAAGGATTGTTGTTCATCTGAACATTTTCCATGGAAATAGCGATAGAGTAGCAAGAAGCTTGCGACGTTTCGTCTGTAAGAAAAGAGTTGTTAGGGTGGAAAGTAATTCATCGGCTACTGGTGTCTTTGGTTTTTTTTTTATCCAGTACAAGGCTCGAGAGCCAATTAAGGTAGTGGATTACTGTATGATATGTGAAAGAAGTGGAAGGAAGTGGAGACCATGAGGATGATGAGACTAGATAACAATTGACCTTTGGCTTGAAGAGGTTCCGTTTGTACTATTCAGGGTAACATTGGTGTAGAAGTTTGTTCTACAAAGCGGCAGATCTAGCTAAAAATCTGAGTGAAACTGTCATCTTACATGTGGAATATGGAGGAAATCAAGATGATTCGATTCCGTGGAAGAAGCATTAATGTCTTAGATCTAAAGGCATTTCAGGTCTTTAGAGCTAGGACACCTAATTCTTCTGAGGTGTCGCCTTATGAATGGAATTCGACTGAATATTTTCCATGGAAATAGCGACAGAGAAAACACACGATTGGTTGGCTATTTCCTGAAAAAACACACCAAAAAAACACTCATCAGTTTCATCCAATGTATTTCTACATTCATCAATAAAAATTATTGTTTTTGAGAAGTCAGTTTTTATATAATTCTTCACCATGCTTACTTAAAGGCGATTTTTACGTATTCGTTTCCTCTATAGTTTCTTATCATCTTTCAATTTTTCATAAATATCTTATTGTGACACATCGGATCTAATGGCGGTTCTCCTGCCAAACGGAACACAGGATCGAATCCTGAGCATATGTTTCTTTAATAAGATTTCTTGAATATTAAGGCCGGGAGACGAAAATAAATATAAGGAGTACCTACCGAAATATAGATATCCACTAAAAATAAAGTTAAAGTGATAATATATATAAGCAGAGTATTAAGAGACAGGAAAAATTCGTTGGAAACAAAGAAAAAAGTTCTGAATACGCGATATCTGTCCTATACAACAGTGAATGCTAGACAGCCTCCTTAAAGATGAAGAAGAGATAGAGATGTGGTTCTACTGACGAATGTCCTTAGAAACAAAGAAAAGAGTTTTGGATGGCTATGTAATATCTAATCTCCTATATGGCTGTGAATGCTGGACAATCCCCTCACAGATGAAGAAGAGACTTGAAGCGACAGAGATGTGGTTCTACTGACGAGTGTCCTTAGAAAGAAAGAACAGAGAGTTGGACGGCTATGTAATATCTAATCTTCTATATGGCTGTGAATGCTGGACAATCTCCTCACAGATGAAGAAGAGACTTGAAGCGACAGAGATGTGGTTCTACTGACGAGTGTCTTTAGAAACAACAAAAAAAGAGTTTTGGACGGCTATGTAATATCTAATCTCCTATATGGCTGTGAATGCTGGACAATCTCCTCACAGATGAAGAAGAGACTTGAAGCGACAGAGATGTGGTTCTACTGACGAGTGTCTTTAGAAACAACAAAAATAGAGTTTTGGACGGCTATGTAATATCTAATCTCCTATATGGCTGTGAATGCTGGACAATCTCCTCACAGATGGAGAAGAGACTTGAAGCGACAGAGATGTGGTTCTACTGACGAGTGTCCTTAGAAACAAAGAAAAGAGTTTTGGATGGCTATGTAATATCTGATCTCCTATATGGCTGTGAATGCTGGACAATCTCCTCACAGATGAAGAAGAGACTTGAAGCGACAGAGATGTGGTTCTACTGACGAGTGTCTTTAGAAACAACAAAAAAAGAGTTTTGGACGGCTATGTAATATCTAATCTCCTATATGGCTGTGAATGCTGGACAATCTCCTCACAGATGAAGAAGAGCCTTGAAGCGACAGAGATGTGGTTCTAGTGACGAGTGTCTTTAGAAACAACCAAAAAATTTTTTTGGACGGTTATGTAATATCTAATCTCCTATATGGCTGTGAATGCTGGACAATCTCCTCACAGATGAAGAAGAGACTTGAAGGGACAGAGATGTGGTTCTACTGACGAGTGTCTTTAGAAACAACAAAAATAGAGTTTTGGACGGCTATGTAATATCTAATCTCCTATATGGCTGTGAATGCTGGACAATCTCCTCACAGATGGAGAAGAGACTTGAAGCGACAGAGATGTGGTTCTACTGACGAGTGTCTTTAGAAACAACAAAAATAGAGTTTTGGACGGCTATGTAATATCTAATCTCCTATATGGCTGTGAATGCTGGACAATCTCCTCACAGATGGAGAAGAGACTTGAAGAGACAGAGATGTGGTTCTACTGACGAGTGTCTTTAGAAACAACAAAAATAGAGTTTTGGACGGCTATGTAATATCTAATCTCCTATATGGCTGTGAATGCTGGACAATCTCCTCACAGATGGAGAAGAGACTTGAAGCGACAGAGATGTGGTTCTACTGACGAGTGTCTTTAGAAACAACAAAAATAGAGTTTTGGACGGCTATGTAATATCTAATCTCCTATATGGCTGTGAATGCTGGACAATCTCCTCACAGATGAAGAAGAGCCTTGAAGCGACAGAGATGTGGTTCTACTGACGAGTGTCTTTAGAAACAACAAAAAAAGAGTTTTGGACGGCTATGTAATATCTAATCTCCTATATGGCTGTGAATGCTGGACAATCTCCTCACAGATGAAGAAGAGCCTTGAAGCGACAGAGATGTGGTTCTAGTGACGAGTGTCTTTAGAAACAACCAAAAAATTTTTTTGGACGGCTATGTAATATCTAATCTCCTATATGGCTGTGAATGCTGGACAATCTCCTCACAGATGGAGAAGAGACTTGAAGCGACAGAGATGTGGTTCTACTGACGAGTGTCTTTAGAAACAACAAAAATAGAGTTTTGGACGGCTATGTAATATCTAATCTCCTATATGGCTGTGAATGCTGGACAATCTCCTCACAGATGGAGAAGAGACTTGAAGAGACAGAGATGTGGTTCTACTGACGAGTGTCTTTAGAAACAACAAAAATAGAGTTTTGGACGGCTATGTAATATCTAATCTCCTATATGGCTGTGAATGCTGGACAATCTCCTCACAGATGAAGAAGAGACTTGAAGCGACAGAGATGTGGTTCTAGTGACGAGTGTCTTTAGAAACAACCAAAAAATTTTTTTGGACGGCTATGTAATATCTAATCTCCTATATGGCTGTGAATGCTGGACAATCTCCTCACAGATGGAGAAGAGACTTGAAGCGACAGAGATGTGGTTCTACTGACGAGTGTCCTTAGAAACAAAGTAAAGAGTGTTGGACGGCTATGTAATATCTAATCTCCTATATGGCAGTGAATGCTGGACAATCTCCTCACAGATGAAGAAGAGACTTGAAGCGACAGAGATGTGGTTCTACTGACGAGTGTCTTTAGAAACAACAAAAATAGAGTTTTGGACGGCTATGTAATATCTAATCTCCTATATGGCTGTGAATGCTGGACAATCTCCTCACAGATGGAGAAGAGACTTGAAGAGACAGAGATGTGGTTCTACTGACCAGTGTCTTTAGAAACAACAAAAATAGAGTTTTGGACGGCTATGTAATATCTAATCTCCTATATGGCTGTGAATGCTGGACAATCTCCTCACAGATGGAGAAGAGACTTGAAGAGACAGAGATGTGGTTCTACTGACGAGTGTCTTTAGAAACAACAAAAATAGAGTTTTGGACGGCTATGTAATATCTAATCTCCTATATGGCTGTGAATGCTGGACAATCTCCTCACAGATGGAGAAGAGACTTGAAGCGACAGAGATGTGGTTCTACTGACGAGTGTCTTTAGAAACAACAAAAATAGAGTTTTGGACGGCTATGTAATATCTAATCTCCTATATGGCTGTGAATGCTGGACAATCTCCTCACAGATGAAGAAGAGCCTTGAAGCGACAGAGATGTGGTTCTAGTGACGAGTGTCTTTAGAAACAACCAAAAAATTTTTTTGGACGGCTATGTAATATCTAATCTCCTATATGGCTGTGAATGCTGGACAATCTCCTCACAGATGGAGAAGAGACTTGAAGCGACAGAGATGTGGTTCAACTGACGAGTGTCTTTAGAAACAACAAAAATAGAGTTTTGGACGGCTATGTAATATCTAATCTCCTATATGGCTGTGAATGCTGGACAATCTCCTCACAGATGGAGAAGAGACTTGAAGAGACAGAGATGTGGTTCTACTGACGAGTGTCTTTAGAAACAACAAAAATAGAGTTTTGGACGGCTATGTAATATCTAATCTCCTATATGGCTGTGAATGCTGGACAATCTCCTCACAGATGAAGAAGAGACTTGAAGCGACAGAGATGTGGTTCTACTGACGAGTGTCTTTAGAAACAACAAAAATAGAGTTTTGGACGGCTATGTAATATCTAATCTCCTATATGGCTGTGAATGCTGGACAATCTCCTCACAGATGGAGAAGAGACTTGAAGCGACAGAGATGTGGTTCTACTGACGAGTGTCTTTAGAAACAACAAAAATAGAGTTTTGGACGGCTATGTAATATCTAATCTCCTATATGGCTGTGAATGCTGGACAATCCCCTCACAGATGAAGAAGAGACTTGAAGCGACAGAGATGTGGTTCTACTGACGAGTGTCGTTAGAAACAAAGAAAAGAGTTTTGGATGGCTATGTAATATCTGATCTCCTATTTGGCTGTGAATGCTGGACAATCTCCTCACAGATGAAGAAGAGACTTGAAGCGACAGAGATGTGGTTCTACTGACGAGTGTCTTTAGAAACAACAAAAAAAAGAGTTTTGGACGGCTATGTAATATCTAATCTCCTATATGGCTGTGAATGCTGGACAATCTCCTCATAGATGAAGAAGAGACTTGAAGCGACAGAGATGTGGTTCTACTGACGAGTGTCTTTAGAAACAACAAAAAAAAGAGTTTTGGACGGCTATGTAATATCTAATCTCCTATATGGCTGTGAATGCTGGACAATCTCCTCACAGATGGAGAAGAGACTTGAAGCGACAGAGATGTGGTTCTACTGACGAGTGTCTTTAGAAACAACAAAAATAGAGTTTTGGACGGCTATGTAATATCTAATCTCCTATATGGCTGTGAATGCTGGACAATCTCCTCACAGATGGAGAAGAGACTTGAAGCGACAGAGATGTGGTTCTACTGACGAGTGTCCTTAGAAACAAAGAAAAGAGTTTTGGATGGCTATGTAATATCTAATCTCCTATATGGCTGTGAATGCTGGACAATCTCCTCACAGATGAAGAAGAGCCTTGAAGCGACAGATATGTGGTTCTACTGACGAGTGTCTTTAGAAACAACAAAAAAAAAAGAGTTTTGGACGGCTATGTAATATCTAATCTCCTATATGGCTGTGAATGCTGGACAATCTCCTCACAGATGGAGAAGAGACTTGAAGCGACAGAGATGTGGTTCTACTGACGAGTGTCTTTAGAAACAACAAAAATAGAGTTTTGGACGGCTATGTAATATCTAATCTCCTATATGGCTGTGAATGCTGGACAATCTCCTCACAGATGGAGAAGAGACTTGAAGCGACAGAGATGTGGTTCTACTGACGAGTGTCCTTAGAAACAAAGAAAAGAGTTTTGGACGGCTATGTAATATCTAATCTCCTATATGGCTGTGAATGCTGGACAATCTCCTCACAGATGGAGAAGAGACTTGAAGCGACAGAGATGTGGTTCTACTGACGAGTGTCCTTAGAAACAAAGTAAAGAGTGTTGGACGGCTATGTAATATCTAATCTCCTATATGGCAGTGAATGCTGGACAATCTCCTCACAGATGAAGAAGAGACTTGAAGCGACAGAGATGTGGTTCTACTGACGAGTGTCTTTAGAAACAACAAAAATAGAGTTTTGGACGGCTATGTAATATCTAATCTCCTATATGGCTGTGAATGCTGGACAATCTCCTCACAGATGGAGAAGAGACTTGAAGAGACAGAGATGTGGTTCTACTGACCAGTGTCTTTAAAACAACAAAAATAGAGTTTTGGACGGCTATGTAATATCTAATCTCCTATATGGCTGTGAATGCTGGACAATCTCCTCACAGATGGAGAAGAGACTTGAAGAGACAGAGATGTGGTTCTACTGACGAGTGTCTTTAGAAACAACAAAAATAGAGTTTTGGACGGCTATGTAATATCTAATCTCCTATATGGCTGTGAATGCTGGACAATCTCCTCACAGATGGAGAAGAGACTTGAAGCGACAGAGATGTGGTTCTACTGACGAGTGTCTTTAGAAACAACAAAAATAGAGTTTTGGACGGCTATGTAATATCTAATCTCCTATATGGCTGTGAATGCTGGACAATCTCCTCACAGATGAAGAAGAGCCTTGAAGCGACAGAGATGTGGTTCTAGTGACGAGTGTCTTTAGAAACAACCAAAAAATTTTTTTGGACGGCTATGTAATATCTAATCTCCTATATGGCTGTGAATGCTGGACAATCTCCTCACAGATGGAGAAGAGACTTGAAGCGACAGAGATGTGGTTCAACTGACGAGTGTCTTTAGAAACAACAAAAATAGAGTTTTGGACGGCTATGTAATATCTAATCTCCTATATGGCTGTGAATGCTGGACAATCTCCTCACAGATGGAGAAGAGACTTGAAGAGACAGAGATGTGGTTCTACTGACGAGTGTCTTTAGAAACAACAAAAATAGAGTTTTGGACGGCTATGTAATATCTAATCTCCTATATGGCTGTGAATGCTGGACAATCTCCTCACAGATGAAGAAGAGACTTGAAGCGACAGAGATGTGGTTCTACTGACGAGTGTCTTTAGAAACAACAAAAATAGAGTTTTGGACGGCTATGTAATATCTAATCTCCTATATGGCTGTGAATGCTGGACAATCTCCTCACAGATGGAGAAGAGACTTGAAGCGACAGAGATGTGGTTCTACTGACGAGTGTCTTTAGAAACAACAAAAATAGAGTTTTGGACGGCTATGTAATATCTAATCTCCTATATGGCTGTGAATGCTGGACAATCCCCTCACAGATGAAGAAGAGACTTGAAGCGACAGAGATGTGGTTCTACTGACGAGTGTCGTTAGAAACAAAGAAAAGAGTTTTGGATGGCTATGTAATATCTGATCTCCTATTTGGCTGTGAATGCTGGACAATCTCCTCACAGATGAAGAAGAGACTTGAAGCGACAGAGATGTGGTTCTACTGACGAGTGTCTTTAGAAACAACAAAAAAAAGAGTTTTGGACGGCTATGTAATATCTAATCTCCTATATGGCTGTGAATGCTGGACAATCTCCTCATAGATGAAGAAGAGACTTGAAGCGACAGAGATGTGGTTCTACTGACGAGTGTCTTTAGAAACAACAAAAAAAAGAGTTTTGGACGGCTATGTAATATCTAATCTCCTATATGGCTGTGAATGCTGGACAATCTCCTCACAGATGGAGAAGAGACTTGAAGCGACAGAGATGTGGTTCTACTGACGAGTGTCTTTAGAAACAACAAAAATAGAGTTTTGGACGGCTATGTAATATCTAATCTCCTATATGGCTGTGAATGCTGGACAATCTCCTCACAGATGGAGAAGAGACTTGAAGCGACAGAGATGTGGTTCTACTGACGAGTGTCCTTAGAAACAAAGAAAAGAGTTTTGGATGGCTATGTAATATCTAATCTCCTATATGGCTGTGAATGCTGGACAATCTCCTCACAGATGAAGAAGAGCCTTGAAGCGACAGATATGTGGTTCTACTGACGAGTGTCTTTAGAAACAACAAAAAAAAAAGAGTTTTGGACGGCTATGTAATATCTAATCTCCTATATGGCTGTGAATGCTGGACAATCTCCTCACAGATGGAGAAGAGACTTGAAGCGACAGAGATGTGGTTCTACTGACGAGTGTCTTTAGAAACAACAAAAATAGAGTTTTGGACGGCTATGTAATATCTAATCTCCTATATGGCTGTGAATGCTGGACAATCTCCTCACAGATGGAGAAGAGACTTGAAGCGACAGAGATGTGGTTCTACTGACGAGTGTCCTTAGAAACAAAGAAAAGAGTTTTGGATGGCTATGTAATATCTAATCTCCTATATGGCTGTGAATGCTGGACAATCTCCTCACAGATGAAGAAGAGACTTGAAGCGACAGAGATGTGGTTCTACTGACGAGTGTCCTTAGAAACAAAGAAAAGAGTATTGGACGGCTATGTAATATCTAATCTCCTATATGGCTGTGAATGCTGGACAATCTCCTCACAGATGAAGAAGAGTCTTGAACCGACACAGATGGGGTTCTACTGACGAGTGTCCTTAGAAACAAAGAAAAGAGTTTTGGACGGCTATGTAATATCTAATCTCCTATATGGCTGTGAATGCTGGACAATCTCCTCACAGATGAAGAAGAGTCTTGAACCGACACAGATGGGGTTCTACTGACGAGTGTCCTTAGAAACAAAGAAAAGAGTTTTGGACGGCTATGTAATATCTAATCTCCTATATGGCTGTGAATGCTGGACAATCTCCTCACAGATGAAGAAGAGTCTTGAACCGACACAGATGGGGTTCTACTGACGAGTGTCCTTAGAAACAAAGAAAAGAGTTTTGGACGGCTATGTAATATCTAATCTTCCAAATGGCCTTTTTGGGTACACTGGTGTACTAGTGAGCCAGCCAAATTGAGCTGACTCATTTTATAGTTCACCAATAGAAGGGTTAACCAACCAGAAGGCTCAAAATATTCAATGCGATGTGTATAAAGGCGGCCATGTTTTTCCCGAATATTCACTTCCAACCTTTAATAACCCGGACGAAACTCCGCCGAAGGGCAGAGTCTGGTTCGGGAAGGTTGACTGCCCCTGAACTCGTTTATACGCGTTCGAATAGGGAATTTTTTGGCCGAGCCTACGGTCTCAGAGATCTCACGTTAATCCCGGCCTTGTACCATATGTAACCCTCGTGGGGGGGGTGCTAAATATTACTGCCAGCCTTTGACCTCGAAGACTGAGTTGTTTCATTCAACAGATTACGTACTGCGCTGTATTCTATATTCATAGAATATGCTGAACATGGTCAACAGTGAATGCTGGACAATCTCCTCACAGATGAAGAAGAGACTTGAAGCGACAGAGATGGGGTTCTACAGAAGGATGCTGAGGATACATGACGAAGTTTTAGGCACTTATACTTAACATCAGAAAGATGCTGAGAATACCATGTACCGAGCATATGAACAAAAAAGAAATTCTTGAGAAAATGGAAACAAAAAAGAAACTTATACTTATATCAGGAAGAGAGAGTTGAGATTTCTAGGACACATAATGACGAATGAGGGTTTGGTAAATCTGATACGCCCAGGACAGATTGAAGTCAAGAGAGAGGAAAACAACACATAACATACTTAGTGAGCTTGAAAAAAATGATGGCGTAAGAAGGTTTAGGAGAAATAACAAAAAAAAAAAAACAGAATTTATTAAGAGCTACGAAGAAGAGGAAATTGTAGAGAGCCATGATCGACACAAAGAAGAATACTTTGCTTAGCTTTTGGAAGGCATCTTTCGCTATCCCAATCCGCGTCCAGATTTCAATGTCGCACTTTCCGTTCTCTGTTAATACGCTTCTCAGAGCTCAGAGCTACGAAGGAGAGGAAATTGTAGAGAGCCATGATCGACACAACACATAAAGAAGAATACTTTGCTTAGTTTTTGGAAGGCATCTTTCGCTATCCCAATCCGCGTCCAGATTTCAATGTCGCACTTTTTCTCAACTGTTCATACGCTACGAGCTACGACGGAGAAGAAATTGCAGAGAGCCATGATCGCCTATGTCCTGAAGTGACACGGCTCATAAAGATGAATACTTTGCTTAGCTTTTGGAAGGCATCTTACGCTATCCCGATCAGCCTTCGGATTTCAATGTCACACTTGCCGTTCTGTCTTAATACGCTTTATGAGAAGAAGAGAAAATTGTAGAGAGACATGATCGCCTAACGTCCCGAAAGGGACACGGTAGAAGAAGAAGAAGAAGAAGAAGAAGAAGAAGAAGAAGAAAGTAATTTCTTCTTAATGGCTAATGGACTACGATGAAATATCACAATGTAGCCAACGCATTAATATGTTTATGATAGGCAAATAAATGTGGTGTATATTTTGCGGAAGAACATAATTCCTTTGTTAAGTGCTGTTTTCCTTCTTAGCATTTAAGATACTAATGTAATCCGTTTTTACTTCTTGTGTCGCTTGTCTTGTTTGGTCCTGACGTAGCTGCACACTTGCACGTTTCGACAACAGGAAATGAAGACGTTTTGAATAGATTGTCACGTAGAACAGATCATTTTAATAATATCCTTCTTTTTCGGCGGTCTCTTCAAAGGTCAAAATTTGGGAGAAGGGTTTTGCTATGGTATGGCCCTTCTGCGCAAAATCTAAACGTTGCTCTTAGCCACACCAGTTTCCTTTTTCTTTTTAAATATATATTACTTGACGCTACCTTATCTTCGATTCTAAATTCAGATTTCTCCTCCTCTACTGGTAGCATTTCCAAGGCTAAGACGCACAGTCTGTCATATTAGGTGGATAATGGGAGCAATGAGTTTTCGCTGTGTTCTCTACGGTTTTGAAATCAGATTTATCCTACACTTCGACTAATAGCCGCAAGGCTAAATAACCTGGTCTACACTGTTATTTTTCCCAGGAGGAGGAGTGGTACTGAATAGTTTCCAGTTGCTTTCTTCAGTTTTTAATTGTATTTCTCCGTGGCTGGTTAACGTACCAAGGCTGAAGAACTCTACCGTTGTATTTTCTCATAGCAGGAGGGGAGGTACTGAAGTGATACCCCGTTGCCTACTCCAAAGTTTCCAGTTGTCCTTCTCCTCGACTTGTTGAATTGGGAAATTTTGATGAATCCAAGTAATGAAAAAAAAAAACATTTTATTCCCCAAAGTCCAACAATGCCATTTGTCCGGATTAATAATTTGGTCAAGTGCCATTAACGAGTTATTTTTTTCCAAAACAGAATTGTTGAATTTCTGGAATGATTTCAGACAAGTATTTCTGAGAAAACCACTTTATTTTATTAAGAATTCAAACTCCAGCCTATCCTCTTGCATTGTCTTTTACACAAATGCCGGTGGGAAAGGCACGAATCCGTCAGCTCTCTCCCAACCTAAGGATTAACTGATAGGACTGATATATCAGTCGAAAAGTCGAATGGTGAAGAAGACGATTGGGCCGATCCGTCGTCCCTATAATATAAGCCTCGAGATTAGCTGGCTGGTTTCCGTACCAGCCAATCAGATTGCTTCACGCATTTCTTGCACATCTGGGCATTTCAATGGCGATTTCTGTGATAGTCTGCTGTGTCAGGTGATTTTACATCGATTTCTTTTTGTGTTCAAAGTGAGAGTTTGTGAAAAGACTCCATCTTCTTGGCACTGAAACCTCAAATGAAGCTCCCTTCTCCAAAGGGTCAAATAACAGGGTTAACTGGATTGTGTAGCCTCGGGCTACGAAATGTCTCTTTTTCATCTGTGATGAGATTGTCCAGCATTCACTGTCGTATAGGAGGACTGATACTACTTGTTCAGTACTCCTTTGTTTCTTTTCTAACGATAAGTCTTTGGTCTTTTTCATCTTTGAGATGATGGAAGCGAGTGCGGGGCAAGAAGATAGAATGCATTTGTCAGCAAAAGGATGAGCCCCAAATGTAAATTATAATTCAGGGATATTAAAATCAAACAAGTACAAAAATTTAAATATCTGGGAAGAGTTCTAACAAAGTACCGAAAGTGTGACACTGTATTGGGATGGCCAAAGATCCATTCCAAAAGCTAAGCAGAGTATTAAACTGTTACATGATATCTGTCATCCTGTATGGCTGCAAATGCTGGAGAATCTCCGCAAAGATGAAAAAAAAAAGGACTTGAAGCAACGGACATGTGGTTTTACAGAAAGATGCTGAGGATTCTACGAACCAAATGTAAGCAACGATGTGGTTTTAGAGAAAAATGGAAGCAAAACGGATACTTAACATCAGCAAAAGGCAGTTGAAATTTCTAGGGCACTTAATAAGAAAGGATGACTTGGAAAACTTGATACTCACAGGACAGATTGAAGGCAAGAGGGACAGAGGAAACCATCGTTTAACCTTCTTAGTGAGCTTGAGATGGTAGAACAAGTTTTAAAAGAAATAACAAAAAAGCCAAAATTTATTAAGCCCTACAAATGGGAGGAAATTGTGGACTGCCATGATCGCCTATGTACTGAAAGGACACGGCTCATAAATAAAGAATACATTGCTTAGTTTTTGGAAGGCATCTTTCGCTATCCCAATCCGCCTACGAATTTCAATGTCGCACTTTCCCTCAACTGTTAATACGCTTCCCAGAGCTCAGAGCTACGAAGGAGAGGAAATTGTCGAGAGACATGTTTGCCTAACGTCCTGAAGAATATATTGCTTAGTTTTTGGAAGGCATCTTTCGCTATCCCAATCAGACTTCGGATTTCAATGTCGCACTTTTCGTTCTCTCTTAATCCGCTTCTCAGAGCTAAGAGCTACGAAGGAGAGGAAATTGTCGAGAGACATGTTTGCCTAACGTCCTGAAGGGACACGGCATACAAAAAAGAATATATTGCTTAGTTTTTGGAAGGCATCTTTCGCTATCTCAATCAGCCTTCGGATTTCAATGTCGCACTTTTCGTTCTCTCTTAATCCGCTTCTCAGAGCTAAGAGCTACGAAGGAGATGAAATTGTCGAGAGACATGTTTGCCTAACGTCCTGAAGGAACACGGCATACAAAAAAGAATATATTGCTTAGTTTTTGGAAGGCATCTTTCGCTATCCCAATCAGCCTTCGGATTTCAATGTCGCACTTTTCGTTCTCTCTTAATTCGCTTCTCAGAGCTCAGAGCTACGAAGGGGAGGAAATTGTGGAGAGCCATAATCGCCTATATCCTGAAGGAATACGACTCATAAAGAGGAATACTTCGCTTAGCTTTTGGAAGGCATTTTTCGTTATCCAAATCCGGCTTTCAAATTCAATGTCGTATTTTCCTCTTTTAAAAATTATGCATTTTCTCTTCTTGCAATTGATGTTTAGTCCTTTCTTCTTGCTATCCTTTACTACCCTCCTTAGTATTTCTTGTAGCTTCTTTTTTCGTATTAAGTGAGTAAACTGTCACTCCTAAAAATTCTGTGTTAACGACCGCCATTGCCCAGCCTTTTGCCCTATCGTAGTCGGGAAAATAAAACCGGTGACTTTTAAATTCCATTCCAGGCGGAAACAAGTCATCTATCTCTTTTGTGCTTCCAACATCTGACCTTTAAAGTCAGTAAGTACATAAATAATACGACAAAAAAAAAAAAAAAAAAAAAGAGAGAAATAAATAAAATAAATGCTGTACTAATGAAATAAAAATGAAACCTTTAACACTGACCTTTCGAAAAAAACAAAACAAAAAAAAAATCAGCGTGTGTATGGATGTGTCAGTGCATTTTTTCAGTAATGAACTCACTGTCAGATTTCTTCTTCTATGTGGCGTGTTTTTATAAGGAGGTTGGCGGCCATGGCTTTCCACTACTTCAGCATCCCTATTATCCTTTTGCCTTTAGATGTTCTATCAGTGTCAAATTCTCTAAGCCCTCTTTCCTCATTTTGTGTCTAAGAAATTTCAGCCCTCTCTTAATGATTCTAAGTATGTCTTTTTTTCATTTTAATTTCTTTAAAACTTCCCAATTCTTTGCCCGCTCTATCCAGGTATTTTCAGCGTCCTTCAGCATACGTTTATTCAAATTAATACGATAAAAGAAAACTACAAGAAATCCTACAAAACCTAGTGAAGGAAAGCGAGAAGAAA
This sequence comes from Acanthosepion lycidas, assembly GCA_963932145.1. Taxonomy (NCBI): domain Eukaryota; kingdom Metazoa; phylum Mollusca; class Cephalopoda; order Sepiida; family Sepiidae; genus Acanthosepion; species Acanthosepion lycidas. The sequence continues at coordinate 84,995,775 of OZ010592.1, read as the reverse complement.
GGACTAAGCATCAACTGCAAGAAGACAGAATGCATGATTTTTAACAAAAGGAACAGCCCAATAGGCAAATTACAGAATTACAAGATCAAACAGCTCCAAAAATTTAGATATCTGGGAAACGTAAGAACAGAGGATAGTCAGTGTGACACTGAAATCCGAAGATACATAACAAGAACTCCCACATACCTCCCAAGAACTGTTGCTTCAAGACTCTTCTTCATATCCAGTATTTTTATTTCATTCCAATCTTTTTCGTCCATATGTGATCAGCCAGGCCTGATTTCATTGTCTCACCTCTAATTGCATTTTTTCGATATTCGCTCAACCTTTCTTTTAGGGGACAGCTAGTCTCACCTTTATATTTTTGTCACAACTGTAAGGGATGGAATATAGACAATTCTTGTTGACCTTCTGCTTCCTATTAGTCTTGACTCACCAGAGGTTACTCGGTAGCGTAGAGCTGCGTCTGAATATTGTCCTGATGATGAAGGAATTTCAGATCTAAATCTTTTCATATAAACACTTGAAGTAAGAAAGACACACCGAGGCAATGTTCTGGTCCTCGCCATTGAATTTTTTTGTTTCTACTAGGAGAAGCTGATGTTATGCAGGCTAGTTGTTATTCATCAGGGTACCACCCATGATGATTATTTCTTGATAGCCTGTGTCTGGGCCACCACTTTTTGATTTTTACATGGTGTTTTAGGCCCTCGGATGGTTCCTTCCTTAACACTTTATGGATGGTGGAAACTGAAGTTGAAGTATTGTCGGCTAAAAGTTGGCTTGTGATATCTTGAACCTATTTTCTGTGGGAGTTATTAGTACATCCAGAAAGGCCAGCTGATTATTGGTTGCGTTAAACCATTGTGAACTGGATCGAAGGTCTTTCTGAGTTCATATGTTCCAGCAGTATTTGTACAGCATCCTGGTGAAATCAGAGTATGTATGTTTCATTTACGTATCACAATCACATTTTGGCTTTAGTGATGCCGTTTCTAAAGCCATTTCCCCGAAGAAATTCATGTATATGTTAGCAATTTCTGCTAGCTACAACGGACTTAAACTTAATTGGGTGGCAAGCTTGGATGTATCGAATATGCTCACTGGAGGTCCTACTGATGAGAGACACTCGGTGGAATTGGAGCTATCCATGTACTATGTTGACGTTCTATGTACGAACAACAGTGTTCAAAATAGAATCTGACACATAGCAAAAGGCTTGACCGCCTAAAGCTTGCTTGCTACCACACCCCATATATATATATATATATATATATATATATGTGTGTGTGTGTGTGTGTGTGTGTGTGTGAGGAAAATAATATAGACGAGGGAAAAGTGTATATTTTAAAGAGAAAAGCGAAACCGCAAACTTTGTTTGGTTATAATTTTGGAATTTTTAAAAATATATTATACTTCATTTTCCATATTGTTTGCTACACTGGTTTCGGGTATTTTGACTTTCATCAGGCGAAGAGTGATTATTTCCATATATGAAAATAATAATTTAAAGGAATTATTTTTTTCTTATGTTTTCTTATATTTAACCATTGTCTTTTGTTTGTGAAAGTAATCCAAATTATTTTTAGACTGGCGGAAAAATCTTTTCTTGTTTAAGGGTTGATAAAACAATTAGGATTGGTCCGAGAAAGAGGGGGAAGGAATGAGGTCTTTGTCCTTATGTTTTTTTTATCATCTGTATCTTTTCAGTCTTTTCGCCACTTTTGTGTATTGTGTGTGTTTTTTGCTAATATATCTATGTATATATTCCTTCTCCATACAGAAATATTGTTTTATTACAAAGAAATAGTATATATATATATATATATATATATATATATATATATATATATATATATATATATAAATGTAATGAAAAACAAATCACTTTAATGTACCATTACGATAATTTATTTCACCTAAATCCTTTTTTAAGGATTCAGGATCATCAGGTAAATTCAGGATCATCAGGTAAATTCAGGATCATCAGGTAAATCTTCCAACAACGTTCGTTGTTGGAAGATTTACCTGATGATCCTGAATCCTTAAAAAAGGATTTAGGTGAAATAAATTATCGTAATGGTACATTAAAGTGATTTGTTTTTCATTACATATTAGCTCTGTCCTAACATTGAGCTCTCAGGATTTCATCCTCTTTGGATTTACCAATTCGGTTTACCAAGTTCCTTATAACTTAACTATATATATATATATATATATATATATATATATATATATATGTATGTATACACACACTTTGTATGGTGTGTAGATTTCGTGTTCGTGTGTGTGTGTACGCGTGTGATCCATCTAGTGTGTTTGTTTTTGCCGGTACGTGTATATATATTCGTTCTCCATATATTTATACTATATATTTTATTATTATAATAAATATTATGTATAAGTTTTACAGTAACTACATCTATTTTGTTTTTTTGTGCATGCTTGTTTGTGTGTGTTTGTCCGACTAGTGTGTTTTAAAAGTATGTGTCTATGATCTGTGTTTATGTGTGTGGGGTTATGATTGCTAGTTTTAATTTTTCTATGAAATCTTTTTTCTTCTATTTGTAGATAAGTGTAATTGTTTGTTTGATATATCGGCACAATTTTAAATTTACTTTGTTGCATCTGGAGATGAGTTGTGACGCAAATAGTTTCCTGTTGTCTGGTAATTTAATGTTGCCTTTGAGAAGGAGAAATCTTTTATTTAGTACTTGGGTGATACTTATATAGGTTTTTTTGCATTTTGTGCACCTGAGTGAATAAATCACATTTTTGGAGTTGCAATTTATGTTTACCGTGAATCTCTTTGCGGGATTTTCAAAAGTCTAGGAGTTAACTGCTATAACGATATCACAAACTCCACATCTTTTCATATTACATTTTGTGACCTCTTGTGTTGATTAAATTTGGATGAGGTGGTTATGTGTTTTAAGTTTTTTTAGTTGGCGTTTGCATTTAATTATTTTGGTTGTTTTTAGTCTATTTTTCATTTTATCATTCTTGGTAAGTAGGACTAGATTTTTGTTATTTCTGTAAATAGTTCTGGATTGTTCTTCTAATGTTGAGACATACGCTAGTATTTTTTCGTTTTTGCGTTTCTTTAGCTTTCGTAGTTGGTCTAAAGGTATTTTTTTCTGTTAGTTCAAATCTGTGGAATCACATCGTTTTTCGAGAGTTTTATGTAATTCTTCGAGGCGGGTTTTTCGGGGGTGTTTGTCGTCCACTATAGGGCAAATCCTACGTGCTAGGGAAAAGGGATGGATTTTAGACAGATTTTTGGGTGATGGCTCTTGAAATGAAGATATTGTTGGGTGTCTGTAGGCTTTTGGTAGATATCTGTAATAATATGTTTTTTTTTCTATTTCCAATGAGTATATCTAAGAATGGCAGTTCGTTAAAATTATATTCTTGGGTGAATTTGATCTTCGGTTGTAAGTTTTGGAGTAGACTGAGGAATTGGTTAATATCACCACAGGAGGATTTCCAGACGATGAAGCAATCATCTAAGTATCGCTTCCAAGATTTAGTGCAGTGATTTTTTATATTTTCCCCATATATTTGCTCTATCTTTTCATAAATGTTTTCCATTAGGTAAACTAAAGTTAGGGTGGCATATGTTGGTACCATTTTTGTTCCCATTGCGGTAACTGGGATTTGGATATAGTTTTTATTGTCACATTCAAAAGTGTTGTTGTTCAGGATTATCGATAATGAATTTTGGAGAATGAGTTTTGTAATTTTTTATATAATATTTTTGTCTATGTTGGTATCGATTAATGCATAGTTGTTCTTCGCCCCTAGTGCCTTTAGATTTTTTGTTTTATAGAATATTTTATCCACGATGACTATCGTGCTGCCTTCCTCTGCTTCTTTTGTAATTACCTTGTTATTTTTTGGATGTTTACTAAGTTTAGACATTTTCTGTATGTGAGCTTATTGAATGATCAACACCAACATAGATGAAAATATTATATAAAAAATTACAAAACTCTTCACAACACATAAGATATTATCAAGAAAAGAAAAGGACTTCCTAATAAACTTCATCCTCAAAACGAGAAATTTATACGGACTACCGAAAATTCACAAATCGAATGAAATAAAAGCAGCTAACCAGAAATAATGGATTTTTAAAAATTTATTAATCCAACATATTTTATCTCCTAATTACAGAGGTTACCCTTATTTGAGTAAATATCTATTTTTTAAATAGCATTTTTATTTTTGTCCCTATTCGGAACATTTTCTCGATTATTCAGGCCTGTAGACGAAAATAAAATACAGTTTAATAAATAAACGGGGCGTCTACTCAAATATGGGTATCCACTAAAATAACGTTTAAATATATAAAGCTCATAATATAAAAACTCTGATCTTATTTTTCTTTTTAGCGTATATCTGACTTTTAATCGGTTAATCTAGACATACCCACAAGTATATTTTTAATTTTCATCTTATGTCCCCTTTAAAAAGAGGAAAGGATTTGTTTTTAAATTTGCCTAATAAATCATTTTTTTATCATAAGTTACCTATCATCATCTGTGGTATTAGAATCATAGTATTGAAACATGAATGCTTTTGTGTAGCGATGTAAAATGTTTTTATTATAATCTATTATAATAAAAATATTAAAATAATATTTTGGCCTACTTTGTATTGAGCACATATTAAAAAAGTAAATGCTACGAAATGTGGATTTTACTCCATCTGTCTGTCTCTTATTTAAATATATATATATATATATATATATATATATATATATATATATATATATATATATGGAAGTGAGTTTAAATAAATAATACGGAGGTAAATTTTTAAATTGATAATTTAATTTAAATTGAAATATGTTACCCTTTAATAATCATTATTGATGATAAAATTATTTGAATTGGAATAAACCTTGATAATTAGGTATCTAAAAACAGTAAAGAATTTAATTTATGAACAAGAATCAAACGAATAGATGTCAACTTAACAAGCTATAAGAAAAAAAGTTTAGGAAAATAAAAAGGATGACTAGATATAAAATGGATTATTTTTTCAATGTACTTTCTATGATTTTTCCAATCGACTATTTCATAGAAAATACCCAAAACTCCAACAAACTTCAAATTAAATTCGTCGTAGATTTTTTAGACATTTAGATTTATATCAAATTCTAACCCCCAAAGATACCCTTTAAAGTAATGCGAAATAACAGAATCTAAGAATTTGATTGAATCTTGTTCTCAGGGACATGATTTATTATTTTATTGTCAACTGTATCTCTCACCTTTAAGTCGGTCCCCTCCCTCACCCCTTACCCATCTATACCTAGATAGAAGGCGTTAAGTTAAGCGACGTCTAACCTACACAGAGGGGGGTTAAGGATAAGGAATTGAAAATGGTATATCTAACTCACTCATATCTTCTCTCCCACCTCACTCCCTCACTTCGTTATTTTCACATACGCTTGGTGCGGTCCGTCAAAAATGTGTAAGTTTCTTTTCATTTTTCATTTCAACTTTTGGAAGTAAAGTCTGATGATCTAGAGCCCTTTAAAAGGGTTGTGGTGAAATAACTTATTACATGGAACCTTAAAGTGATCTGTTTTCATTCAAACATATATATATATATATATAACTGAAAACTACCGACATCTATGGTTTCGACGAGGATCACTTCACTCTATGGATTAACAGTATTTTAATGCATATATTATGTCTCTAGTGACGGATGTCACCATTAATGGCATTAATATTTCTGATTGATTCTATGTGTGATTATTTCTTTGTATATATATATATATATATATATATATATATATATATATATATATATATATATATATATATATATTATTTCTCCGTTGGAAATTTACCAACAATAAAAGAAATCTTCGTGTGTATGAAGTTGGTAATTCTTCGAATCTCGTGGACTGATATCACAGAATTACAAACTTCACCAGAGAACAGAAAAATCATTTGAAGACATCCAACAGCAGCAACAACTAAAACGGTTAGCACATGTATGTAAAAGAAAAAATAATGACATAATCAAGGTATTGATGTTTCAAACTTCTTCTATGTGTTATGTCCTTTCAGGACGTGGGCGATTATGGTACTCCACAACATCCTATCCTTTATGGTTTTAGTAACATTTCTCTTTTCACCATTTCCCCCTTGTTCTGCCAACAATTTACATACGCTCATTCTTCTACGTCTTCTATGTGCAGTTTCCATTCAGGAAGTGGGTGATCATGGACCTCCACAACTTCCTGTACTTTGTAACTCTTAGTAAATTTTGTCTTTTCACTATCTCTCCTAATCTCAGTACTGACAACCATCAAGCTCATCCTTCTACTTCATCTATGTGCTCGTGTCCCTTCAGAATGTGAACGGTCATGGCACTCCCCAACTTCCTATCGTTTGTGGCTCTTAGGAACGTTTGTCTTTTGGTCATTTCTCCTAATCACTGTTCTGCCAACCACTTACATTGTTCATAAGGTAGGTTATTCTCTGCTTTCTCCCCTTTCTCTTGCTTTCAATATTCTACGTGAATGTCAAATCCTCCAAGCAGTCGTTACCCATTATGTGACCTTTCGAACAAAAGGTTAGGAGGTAAACCCCATTAATACTGGAGAGAACGATGACAGTAAATGGACTTGAGAAACCTGTTTTTATGAAAAATTGATTTAATAGAAGGATTTTTTAAATTTCAACCGAAAGTGGCACTGGCTGTTCGGTCAATGAATGTTGAATGTTTCCTTATAAGGAAACGGCTAATATTACCATTAGATTTGAGGAGAACAGATACTACACTTTGATCCCAGTCCGAGGGCCTTGAAGTTAAGAAGAACGTCACTTGAGTTGCACTGGCTGCTCGGTCAATGAATGCCGAATGTTTCCTTATAAGGAAACGGCTAATATTACCATTAACATTAGATATCAGGAGAACAGATACTACACTTTAATCCTAGCCCGAGGGCCAGGAAATTAAGAAGAACGTCACTCGAGTAGCACTGGCTTCTTGGTCAATGAATGCCGAATGTTTCCTTATAAGGAAACGGCTAAAATTATTATTAGCATTGAATAATTACCATTGAATATCTAAACTGTCAGCTGTATACAAACACTTTCTAAGATTTATTGATAAAATGGCTTTGAGTGAGTGAAGTCTGAGAGTCTTGGCAAAGATCATTCCTCTTTGAATATTGTGGACTGGCGCTACAGATTCATGAATTGAGGAGTACTAACAGCAATAACAACTAAAATGGATATCGCATACAACTGGAAATGAAAACAATAATATAATCAACGTTTCAGTCGTTGTACGCCTCAGCCTTCATCAGATGATTGGAATTTCGACCCGAACCCTTTATTTAGTCCACCGGTGTAGATTGTTCTAGTTCCGCGTGCCATGCCTCTTCCGGATATCCCGGTGGACAAAATAAAGGGTTCGGTTCGAAATTCCTGTCACCTGAAGAAGGCCGGAGTGCACAACAACCGAAACGTTGTGAATATGGCAATGAAGATGAGGATAACAGTCCGAATAATGTAAATAATGCAAGTAATCATAATACCTCATCTCAGAGATATAGACAGATATAATATAATCAAGTTGCTAATATTCCAAACTATTTCAAATAAAGAGTTAAGAAGGAATTACCCATCAATACTGGAAAGAGCGATAGCAGCGACTGTTCATGAAAAAAATATTTTCCTGTAAAATGGTTTTTAAAGAAATATTTGATAAATTTCAACTGAAGCAGTACTGGCTGCTTCGTTAATGAATTTCAAATGTTTCCTTGTAGGGAAACGGTTAATATTAACATTACCATTAGTATTAAAGATGAGTAGAACAGATACTACACTTTGATCCCAAGGGAACGAAGAAAAATGTAACTCGATTAGTACTGGTAGTTCGTTCAATAAAAGCCGAATGTTCCCTTATAGAGAAGCGGATAATATTACCATTAATATTATCGATGAGAACGGATACTATACTTTGATCCCAACCCGATGACCATGGAGCGAATCAAAGCATAAACTGATTGCTCGGTCATTGAATGCCAAATATTTTCACATGAGGAAGCGGCTAATATTACTATTATCATTCGAGATGAGAAGAACAGATACTACACTTAATAATTGTCACCCAACGGCCAACGCGTGCACTCAAAACAGGCCCCAAAATAGTCCGTTGGTTGCGATGACATCAGTATTTTTATCAATCTTTAGGGCAATGAGGTGTGCACTGCCGTGGGCAGCTCTCCACTGGAACTTTTCACCTCTTAATATTTTTTCAGTTGCGTTCTGCACGAAGACAATGACACAACTACTTTGCTCTCCTGTCGGAAAACAAAATGTAGTACTGACCCCAGCTCGATGGCCAGGGAGTGAAGAAAAGCATAATTCGAGTAACACTTGCTGCTTGGTCAATGAATACCGAATGTTTCCTTATAAGGAAACGGTTGATATTACTCGTACCATTATCATTGGGTGAACTTTAGTATAATTCTCTGAATAAAAGAACGTCAGAAGTAAAGGAATCGATCTGCTGTTGTAAGAGTTATCAAGAGAATAACAGAATCGAGACTGAGAAACAGAATGAGCAGGCTGATTTCAAATTCCGTTTGAGCCTGTTTCACTAAGATCCTTGGAAAAAGGTGTTATGAACAATCAAGAGTGGTCTCTCCTTGTTTTGTTACTCTCCTCTTTGAGATAACTATTTCTGTTTACTGGGACTATAAAAGGACATTATACGCGAACCTTGTATTCTCAGTTAAATAAAAGCTTTCTTAAAGCCTACACCTGCGTACTTTTATCATTACAAAAGTTATTCAGCCAAATACAAAACAAAGGTGAGTTTATACGGATTGATCTGGAACAAAAATTTGGCAGCCTTTTTCAATAGATATTAGAATGGTGCCCGTGTAAACCGCCTTCACAGGTTAGTGGAAAGGACCTCTACTTGGCGAATTTGTATATCACTGAGTGACTCACTCGAGTACAGAACGAGTGCACATATATTATGTTTACCACGCGAATTACGATAAAAATATAAAATAGACAGATATTAATAATTGTATATGATAATTTTTATGCATGGCATCCCTGAGAAATGAAATCTTTTTCAAGGCTGATACAAGGATAAAAAGATTGAGAAACGCTGGTATGTGGTGTTAAATTTTTTAGAGAGAGGGCTACCTAAAATTTAATTTTTTAAAATCATTTCACTATAATGAAGGCAATAAAGACACTAAGAAGCAAAGGGTTGCTGAGTGTGAGAGAATATGAGGAAAAAACATTATTAAGAAGTGATTTAGTTTTACACGTGACTGAAATTTATGATATTCTAAAAGGTGACACCTAAACGCGTTTTCCTAAAGGATTCTAAAATGACGCATGTAACACTATCTAAATATTTGTCTTTCAGTCTCACTTTTGTCCCAAACCAAGAGAATGGCGTGTCCTAGCTGTAAAAGTGTTAACTGGCAGAACTAAAGAAAACTTGCATGATCTCAAAGAAGAAGAACAAAACTGTTCTATAAAGGAGAGAAAATTAAGGACAATGACCTTGCGGCAAGGATAGACCGCTAATGAAATTCTTTAAACAAAAGCAATTGTGTCATCTGTTGTTGAAGTGGGCAATTTTGACGAATCAAAGTCGTAAAGAGAAAAAAATTATTCTCCAAAGTGCAACAATGCCATTTGAACTGATTAATAATTTGGTCAAGTGCCTTCAACCTGTTATTTCTCCCAAAACACAATTGTTGAATTTCTGTAATCATTTCAAACGTCGAGTATTTCTGAGAAACAGTATTCGACGAAGTCTAACCTTCGTGTGACCGAACCCCCCCCCCCACCCCCCCAAAAAGACCCAGTGTGTCCAAAGGATGGTCTTTCCTTTGACACCGCTATTATTTTAACTAACTTCATTCCTCAGCAGTGTTTATTTATTTAAAAAAAACTATGATTAGAATTTGTAGCAGGAACTTATCTCAGTGACCCAAAATGGCCAGAGTCACGTGTATATTTTGCAATGGAGTGTACAGATAGGGAATGGCGAGCTTCGGACTGAAGGTGAATCGGTCAGCACTACGTGCTAATGGAAGTGGTGGTATTCCTTTTAGCCATTTTTGTTGACTGGTTCTGGACGCTCATTGGCCGAGCGATAGCTGGGTCAGGTGCATAAAAGCACGGTAGCTCATCAGAGAGAGAGAGAGAGAGAGAGAGAGAGAGAGAGAGAGAGAGAGAGAGAGAGAGAGAGAGAGAGAGAGAGAGAGAGAGAGAGATTTAACTAATAGCAGCAACATTTTTTTTGAAAAATACAATTTTGAATGAAATATATTATCAGAAACAGATTTTTGAAAAAACAAAATGTTACCAGCAATAACAAATTTTGTCGGGATTAAATAACCCATTGAGGTTGATATACCGTAAAACAAAATAAACTAAACCAATCTAAACCAAAGAATACATATTCTATTCATACGAATCTACCCTAAAAATGTTCTCGGCATTAAATAATCCATTGAGGTTCATATGGCGTAAAACAAAATAAACCAAACCAAACCAAGAGACAGTCTTATTTCTTTTCCAGCTGTGCAGGTCGACCTTTCTGCCTCCGGGCAGAGTGGATTCCCAGATGAGGCTCTGTCGAAAGGCAGAGTCTCGTCTCGGGAAACAGAAACCCGACACCATTTTATACGAGGTCTATGGGGAATTTTCGGCCGAGCCTACGGGCTCAGAACACCCCACGTTAAACTCGCCCTTGTGTCACATCCAACCCAGTGGGCGGGGACGGGTAAATATTGTCTCGTTTCTGACGAGGAGCTGCGTACTTGAGATTAAGGAACGAAGATTATTATGGAATTGATTTACCTATTGGACCGATTGCACTTGTAGATAGTTTTTTTTTCTGTGTGCTTCCGACCAATTCTCACACATTGTAATAAAACCTAAACACATGAAAGTGAATTTACACATTTCTTCTTGAGAATTTACAACAAAGATATTAAACACTGTTTTTTTTAATAGATTGTTTATTTACAAGAATAATTATCTATTTAAAACATTCTAAAATGTAATACAAAACTATTGTAATATTTATCACTTACCAATTTCTAGCAAGATAAATATGAAAGCAAATTTTTACATAAATTTATAAACATTTACTAAATTATATAAATACCAACTTGAAGGAAATCTTTATTATTTACCATTTTATAAAGTTCGAATCGTTGGCAATTAGCTAACCTTTTGCCAACCAATGCAATAAATAATATAATAAATAGTGTAAATATTTTTTTACTTTATCTAATAAATAAACTTTGTTATTCTTTTGTCAATTTATCTGATCCTTCTAACTCTTGCTCTATTACCTTTCTATATCTTTTTGGCAATGTACTATTGGTTCTTATTAACTCTGAATTGGTTAAGCATCAAACATCGCACGTCCTTCCTTCAGATATGAAATATGGCTTTTGATTCCAAGTCAGCTGCTGTTGTTTACGCGATTATGTTAGAAAGAGTCTATCAAGAATATGTATACAGTTCTGTGCAAAATGACAAATCTTTGGTAAAAATCTTGTTTTTTCTTAATATTTTAGATAAAAAATAGTTTTTTTTTTAATGTGTAAGAGAAATGTTACATTGTCTGCAGTTTTCCAAGAAAAAAAAATTCTTAAGAAACAAACTTAAAGCATGTTATTTTTTTTTAAGTTAAATATTTGCTGTGCATAAAAAGTTACACACTTTTTATACTGTATTAATTATATACAAATTTAATCTAATATTTTCTTAAAAAAATAAATTTTACTAAAATAAAAACACAAAAGAAAAATGTGATTAGTAACTTATTCTTCTATTTTGTTTTTCAGAACTTTGTTGACTTAGTCCAACATACTGTTTGGGCACCTCGAGACGATGTAACGGTTATCAGGCTTGTCTCGCTAGAACAATTACGACTGAGGAGTGAGTTCGATCCTCACTGGGTGCCCCATACCTTCGGCCTTGTGCCACATCTAAAAAGCTTCGAGCAACCCGAGGCGATGTAACGGTTATCAGGCTTGTCTCGCTAGAACAATTACGACTGAGGAGTGAGTTCGATCCTCACTGGGTGCCCCATACCTTCGGCCTTGTGCCACATCTAAAAAGCTTCGAGCAACTCGAGGCGATGTAACGGTTATCAGGCTTGTCTCGCTAGAACAATTACGACTGAGGAGTGAGTTCGATCCTCACTGGGTGCCCCATACTTTTGGCCTTGTGCCACATCTAAAAAGCTTCGAGCAACTCAAGGCGATGTAACGGTTATCAGGCTTGTCTCGCTAGAACAATTACGACTGAGTAGTGAGTTCGATCCTCACTGGGTGTCCCTTACTTTCGGCCTTGTGCCACATCTAAAAAGCTTCGGGCACCTCGAGGTGGTGTAATGGTTAGCAAGCTTGTCTCGACTGAGTAGTGAGTACGATCCTCCCTGGGTGTTCCTTACTTTCGGCCTTGTGCCACATCTAAAAAGCTTCGGGCACCTCGAGGTGGTGTAATGGTTAGCAAGCTTGTCTCGCTAGAACAATTACGACTGAGTAGTGAGTTCGATTCTCACTGGGTGCCCCATACTTTCGGCCTTGTGCCACATCTAAAAAGCTTCGGGCACCTCGAGGTGGTGTAATGGTTAGCAAGCTTGTCTCGCTAGAACAATTACGACTGAGTATGTGAGTTCGATCCTCACTTGGTGCCCCATACTTTCGGCCTTGTGCCACATCATAAAAGCTTCGGGCACCTCGAGGTGGTGTAATGGTTAGCAAGCTTGTCTCGCTAGAACAATTACGCCTGAATAGTGAGTTCGATCCTCCCTGGCTGTTCCTTACTTTCGGCCTTGTGCCACATCTAAAAAGCCTCCGGCGTGGTGTAATGCTTTGCAAGCTTGTCTCGCTATAACAATTACGACTGAGTAGTGAGTTCGATCCTCACTGGGTGCCTCTTACTTTCGGCCTTGTGCCACGTCTAAGCTACGCTTGGAAAATCACTACTTGGGCTCCCCGAGGCGGTGCAATGGTTAGCAAGCTTCTCTCCCTAAAACAATTACGCCTGAGTAGTGAGTTCGATCCTTACTGGGTGTCCCATACTTTCGGCCTTGTGCCACATCTAAGCTACGCTTGGAAAATCAATAGTCCAACATACACTTAATGAGATTTTTGCAAATGTCATCTAGCAAACTGTTCTACTCCACAATAAAATTTTCAATCAAAGCTTCTTTGTTTGAATGATTTTCTTGGAAACTCTTAATCATATTACGCCCCATAAATTCTAGATTGGGTTTAGGTCAGTTGACTGAAGTGTCCATACCATAACATTGACATATCTTTCGGAAAAGTAATTTTTCATCTGCGTTGATGTTTGGCAGGGAGAATTGTCTTGCATAAAAATAAAATTTGATTGATCAATTTCGAGTTTTTCGGCAGATGACAGCAAGCAGGTATCCAATATTTTTTTATTATTTAGCTGTTCACTAATTATAATTATATTTTGGGTTTCTTTTATATACTTTAAAATGTAGAACTTTCTTGAGTTTTTTAGAATATTCTGGAATAAAATTATGGAAATAAAATTCCAAGGTTTTTAAAATAATGATACATTTTTTAATGAGTCACTGTTTTGCACAGTAGAAAACTAGTTAAATACTAAAAAATGGTCGTTTTTGATGTTTTTTTTTCTCATAAAAATAATAGTTCTGAATTATTTTTTCATTTTACTAATAATATATATATATATTTAATTGAAAAAATAATTACGTTTTTTTATTTGTAATTAAAGTTAAAAATAATTGACAAAATTATTGCTGAGTCACATTTTTTGGAACAGTACTGTATAAGAAAGGTCAAAGGTTATGCTATTTTTGGACGAATTTTAGAATTCTTATGAAATCGCGAAATGGAAGTTGTCTTGAATGGCCACTCTTCCAGATCTTCTTGTATTAATGCAGGACTCTATCTCTTGTTCACGGACATTATTATAATTTTATTAATGAAAAAAAAAAAATTTCATATGTATTTGTTAAATGGGACAAGAAGTGACTTGTTCATTTTAATACATCAAAAATGAAACTGTTCGCTTTTAATCATCTGAGAGAACATTTAACTTTTTATCAGCATGTCTAACCTCCTGGAGAGTGACACGTTACGTCTTCTTAGAATAACCTTTTCAGCAAATATGAAGTGGAAAGAGTATATTGAATCAATTGCCAAGTCTGAAGCTAAGAATGATGATTTACTATCTGAGAGAGACCTTTTTAACTTCTATCATCATGACTGAAGCTAATCTCTAGGAGTGTAACACATTCCGCCATCTTAGACTAAAGTTTTCAGCTAATATGAAGAGGAAAGGTTATATTGAATCAATTGCCAAGTCTGCAGCTAAGAAAGTTGGTTTATTATATCGTACGAGACAATTTTTCTCGCCGGGATCTATCTTACATGTTGTTTCTGCTATATATTTTGAGATTCTTGATAAAATCCAAAGAAGAATCTACAATATTATATGTTCTGACCTAGCATCTCGGTTTTAGTCTCTTACTCGCCGCCGTAACGTATTTTCCTTGTACTTTTCCTATAAATATATTCATGGTAATTGTTCTGATGAACTTTACTCTATGGTATCTCGACTTTAAGCGCAGTACTAGATTGGCGGCTAGGTATCATCATTCTACAGTTGAAATGGCTAGATGTAACCGTAAGTTCTATGCTAACAATTTCATCTATCGCACTTCACTCTTGTGGAACTCTCTTCTGGCTCCCTGGTTTTCAATCAACTTTGATCTTCAAAATTTTTATCGCAATTTCCATTGTTATCTTCTTAATTCTTATTCTTTTATTATCCTCTCCCCTTGATAGTATTTTTCTCATATTATCTCACACTCTGTAAGCCCTTGCGTCCTAGTGGTTTTATTGCTTTGCTTGGGGTAAAATGATTAAAAACAAATTCATGAGAACAAAGAAATCAATAAGCATTGGTGAGGAGTGAAGGTAGTTAAAATAATGGCGGTGTCAAGGGAAAAGCCGTACTTTTGACACAACGTTTTTTCGTGGACACGAAAGTTAAAGCTTAAAATTAATAAATCTCCTGAGTATAACAATCATTTTTCGAATATAAGTCTTACAATTTAACCCGTAGCTGAAGTGGGCGGTGTTTAATTCATACCTTTCCCAAGTATATTTGCCCGTCAGTGAATGTAAGAGCCCCGACTAGCATTCTAACTCTCGGCTCTCTGATTTCTATCTTAAAGAATTACAAAGGAGTGACTTTGAGGAATTTAGATTTGTCCTTAATCGTCTAAAGTAGTGTTTCTCAAATGGTGTGTTCCCAGAACTCCAGCTTTCCGTAAATGGTCGCTAGGGTTTCCACGAAAAACAGTAAAAATCGACCCGTGGATTTTTGAGTCATTTTTGTTTATTTTTGTATACGTCATTTTTCCTAAACACATACGATATATTGTCGGAAAATCCTTGGTTATTATAATAAAAGCTTCAACCTCTTATATTATTTAAAATCATAGAGAATATGTTTAGCGATATTAAAATGACGTCCTTGTGAAACTGCCTTCACAGGTTAGTAGACAGGACCTGTACTTGGCAGATTTGTGTATCAATGAGTGACTCACTCGAGTACAGGACGTTACTCGAGTGTTCATATGTTGTGTTTACCACATGAATTATGATAAAAATATAAACTAGACAGATATTATTAGGTTGGTGCAAAAATAATGACTTAATAATATCGTTTTTGACGTTAAAAGATACGTCAAAAAACGACATTATTACGTCATTATTTTTGCACCAACCTAATAATAAGTGTATATAATATTTTTTTTTATGCAGGGGTTCTCTGAGACATGGAAACTCTTTCAAGGGTAAAAAGGCTTAAAATGGTTGAGAAGTACTGGTCTATGGTGTTCAATATTTTACAGAGGGGGCTGCCAAAAATTTAATTTTTTTTTAATCATTTCACCTCAATCAAGGCAATAAAGCCACTAAAGTGCAAGGGGTTACTAAGTGTGAGAGAATGTGACAAAAAGAAACATTAAGTGAAGTGAGAACGATAAAAGACGAGGTATCAAAGGATGACGTCTGAAATTGGAATAAAATTTTCGAAGAGACAAGAAAACTACCTCAAGGCTGGCACAAGGATAAAAAGATTGCGAAACGTTGGTCTAAAGCGATGCTAATGTCGGAATAGCGGAGCACCTTTAGTATTGATGGCGTATTCTTATGGAAAATATTGGTCCGTATTGTCGAATAAGCTCTCCCCGACAATGGAAAGGTTATGAAGAAGAAGAAGAAGAAGAAGAAGAAGAAGAAGAAGAAGAAGAAGAAGAAGAAGAAGAAATGCAACACAGTGCGCGACCGATAAATTATCACCATTTTATATTTTTAATTTCGCGTATGTGCATTGATTATTTTTGAGTTGTGTCGACTGCACAGTATAGTCAGGTTAGTTGAGCACTGTCTGTGAGAAAAAGAGCACCATGACGTAATTCACTCCGCCAGAAATCTGGAAAAGCCATGAAGTACTGCTTGGCATTCGTCCCGTCAACTCCAATGCGAACATTTCAGAGTGTTTGGGTGTCAATCTGAGGATAGTGCAGAGGATTCGGAAAGAGTTGGAGGAGTCTAATGGTGATTACGAATAACTCTGATCGTTCTGATGAGGAAAGAACTCCCGAATTTGTTGAGTCAACATGAAGGCCTACATCAAGCGTCTTGAGGACATAGTGCTACCCCCATGCCACACAAGCAGAAGAACCCAGTCATGGCTGTCAGACAATTTCTGTGACCACATCACCCCTTACATCTGTCCAACCTAAATCCCCAAACTGCAACCACTTTGATTATTATGAGATCAACAAAACTCCTTGTAACACCAAAGATAAACGCGTCCTGGGTATGACGATAAACTACGTCCAACAACGAGGCTTCAGATAATGTTCTCGGAAAAATAATGATGCAAGCTATACGTTTTTTGGAAAAAATAATGTTTCCAGCTATACGTTTTTGAAACAATAATGTTGCCAGGTGTACGTTTTTTTTTTTTTTGAAACAATGTTGCCAGCTATGCGTTTTTGACACAACAATGTTGCCAGCTATGCGTTTTTGACACAACAATGTTGCCAGCTATATGTTTAATAGTACTGTATATTTAGTATATGTATAGGTATATATATAATATATATATATATGCCTTAATTTGGCATTAAATGACCCACAGTGGTTGATGTGCCATAAAACCCAACCAACCAACCAACTAACCAAAGATAAACTAAAGGCAAGGCTTATGGAAGCATTCAACAACTTAAAAAAAAGACCACCCAGAAGAGATGGAGGAGATCCCGAATTCGTTTGGAGGCTCCGCTTTTAGCCAATGGGGATTTTATTGAATACATTTAGTCTTTAGGATTTCAAGATGTTTTTGTCTAATTTTGGTAAATATATTTGTTAAAATGTCAGTGTTATTGCATAATTTAAACGACAATTTATCTATCGACCACCCTGTATTTCTTGCAGCATTCGTAATAAGCATTGTGGTCGTCTGAAAATTCACATTACATTAACACGGAATGAATTTGAAAATTTGATTTGTTGAATTACTGTAAAAAATGTAGAGCTAAGAAAACTTGTATCAAAGTCAGTGTTATTTTCATTTTTGCGTAATTTTGACGACAATTTATTCATTGCGCCCTTCATATGCAGATCTTGATTTCTTTTCGCGGAGGAGAATTATTTTTAAATGAAAGAGAAAAAGAAAAAGAGAGACAGCAGAGAGAATAAAGAAAAAAGAGAGAACTAAGTAAATGAGAAAGAAAATGAAAAGGAGAGAGAATACTTGATGGAAAAAGAGAGAAAAAGAGAGAAAAAGAAAGAAATGAAAAGGGAAAGAAAACGAAAGCGAGGAATGAAAAGAAAGAAAAAGAAAGAAGGAAAGATAGAGATAAAGGAAGAATATGAGAAAAACTGAAAAAAGAAAAAAGAAATAAAGAAAAAGGAAGAGACAGAGGAAGAAAGAGAGAGTAACATAGAAGGAGAGAGAAAAACGAAAAAGTGAGAAAACGGAAAAGAAAGAAGAACTTGAGAAAAGAG
This sequence comes from Acanthosepion lycidas, assembly GCA_963932145.1. Taxonomy (NCBI): domain Eukaryota; kingdom Metazoa; phylum Mollusca; class Cephalopoda; order Sepiida; family Sepiidae; genus Acanthosepion; species Acanthosepion lycidas. The sequence goes on along the minus strand of OZ010592.1, from coordinate 84,977,657 downwards.
AGAGAGAGAGAGAGAGAGAGAGAGAGAGAGAGAGGGAGGGAGAAAGAAAAAAGAAAGAAAATGGAGAGAATAAAGAAAAAAGAGAGAAAGAAGTAAATGTGAAATAAAATGAAAACAATAGAGAAAAACTGAATGATAAAAAAGAGAGAAAATATAAGAAAGGAAGAAACGTGAAAGAAAATGAAAGAGAGAAAGAAAAAGAAAGGAAGAGAGAGAAAGAGAGAGAGAGAACTGAGAGAAGAAAAGAAATATAGAAAAAGGAAGCGAAATATTAAGAAAGAGAGAATAGCATAGAGAGCGAGAGAGAGAACAGAAAATTAGATAAAGAAGAGAAAAATTGAGAAAATGCAGAGAGTAAAAGAGAGAGAGAGAAAGAGAGAGAGAGAGAGAAAGAGAGAGAAAGAAAAAAGAAATTAAACACAATACTGAAAAAAAGTGAGAAAGAAGTAATTGAGAAAGTAAATGAAAAAGAGAGAGAAAGACTGAAAACTTTGAAAAAAGAGAGGAAAATATAGAAAAAATAAGAGAGAAAAGTGAAATAAAACGGAAGAGGGAAGGGAAAGAAAGAAAGAAAGAGAAAGAAAAAGGAAGAACAAGCAAGAGAGAGAAAAACTTAGTGAAGAAAAACAGAAAAGGATTAGAAAGAGCAACAGAGAGAAAGAGAGAGAGAGAGAGAGAGTAACAAAGAGAAAGAAAAAAGAAAAAAGTAAAATCGAGATGAAAAAGAGAGAGAACGAAAGCGAGATAGGGCGAGAGAGACAGAAAGAAAAAAGAAAAAAGAAATAAAATAAAACAATGAGAGAAAAAAAACGAGAAAGAAAATGAAAACGAGGGAGAAAAACTGGAAAATAAAAGATAAAAAAAGAGAGAGAGAAATAGAAAAAGAAAGAAAGAAATGTAAAAGAAAAACGAAAGCGAAAAAGAAAAAGAAAGAAAGCGAAAGAAATAAAAATAAAGGGAGGAGGGGAAATACATAAAAATAAGGAAACGTCTAACCATGCCGGATTGCAGCGGCCATTACACTCTTTTTAGCCCGAGCAAAAATACAGGGCAAAAACAACTTCCAAGTATTTGACGTTTGTCTGTTATCTTTTACAAACAATTTTCCAGAAACGCATTCCTCTCCAATCTACAAGAAGTTCATCTGGGCTCATTTCTTCCGGAATTATGAATATTCAAAAATGTAAAATGGCTCTTTTCTTCCGGAGTTATGAATATTCAAAAATGTAGCTTCATATTTTTCTTATGATTTTCCGTGTTTTTACTGCACATATTTATACCGTATATTTTAATATATATATATATATATATATATATATATATATATATATATATATATATATATATATATATATATATATATATATATATATATATATCAATTTTGAAAATATATCAATATATATATATATATATATATATATATATAAATAATAGAGGATGTCAGTTTGTCTGTCTGTGTGATACCTTTTCACTCGGGATCCAACAAACCGATTTTGACTAAACTTGGCATGTACATTGTACTATGTAAGTGATAGGTTCTCAGCGTAAAAAATCGATAATTAAAAAAAATCAATAATCGATAAAGCCGATCCAAAATCGATTAATTCAACTTTTTTCTTCCGATTTCGTTCAAACTCGGTATGTAGATTACTTACATCATGACGAGCTCAACGATGCCTCATTTTATTTCTATGCCACTGCATTTAGCGAAAAACCGCGAAAAACGAAAAATCGATTTAAACACAAATCTATTTGAACACAAATTTTAAACTAAAAAATTCTTCAATTTTGTAGCCAAAAATAAGTTAATTGTTTAACAGTTTATTAAATTTATAAATGAGTCCGCCTATATAATGAAAACCTGCGTAAATAGCGAAAAATAGCGATTTTTACTGCTTTCTTTCAGCCAGTTTTCCTCAAGCTTAACAATTGCTTTATAAATGTATCTTCTTTTACATCACTGGTAGCACACTGACAAATTGAATTTCAAAAACTTCAAAATAATTCGGTTCTGAAGTGAGTCTTCATGTTTCCTGTCTTACCCCTTCATGTCCTCGGCTAATTTCGATTGAATAAATAGACTACTTCTTTTATATCAGTGACTGCATTAATTCAAATTTTTCTAATGAAGCTACTTTAAAGTAATTGAAGAAGATAGATTCTATTACATCTAAACATGGTGTTGTTTTAGCTCCATTCTAATTGAACGCTTTTTCTGATCGACCAGCTGGGTATAGCTGCTAGTTATTAGTATAAACATTAAAAAATATTCAAATGTTTCTCTTACTGTCAGCTCTTGTTAGCTATGTTCAGAGTAAGAAACTGAATTGTACAAAGTATAATGACAAAAAAACTTTAGAAAATAGATATTTAAATTGAAGAACACTATCTTAATTTCTGAGCCAGGACTGATTAAAGAATTCATTGGACTGAGTTGCTTCCCTTTGTGATTAGACTTACCTTAGTTCTTATGGAACGTATTTCAAGCTATTAAACAAACGTGCGATGCCTTAGGTACTTAGGTAGGTAAATACTAGTGACTCTGAAGCAGAAATATTATTATTATTATCTGATCGACCAGCTGGGCATTGCTGCTAGTTCTTAATAAAAGTAATCGTCAATAATTTACTGCCTGAAGATCACCGCTTGCAAAAATTTTAATTTTTCTCTATAATTTCTAGCCAATGAGAAACTCCTAATCAAACAGAAAATAAATAATATCCAACAATCTGTCACTTGAATTATTTTCTTGAGCGTTTTTGTTAGAAATTGTTTTTCTTTACGTTTAAGGTTTGAAACTTGAGAACAACCTCAGTTGTTGATTAATTCAAATATAACGATATTGTTGAAAGTGATGTAGTCTTTTCTAACCAATCAGAAAAGCGAAAACCATTATTTTGTTTGTCAACAAGCAGTTAATCTGAGGATTTGAGATAATTATAATTAAGTAATTTATCGAGTCTAGAAGAAACCTCAACAGAATGCAGAAAGCACTGGACGGCAGTTTCCTCCTATATTTGGGACTCATCAGCTGTGTGCATCCACTACCAGGAATTGAAACCCGGACAGTTACGTTATTATACCAACTGTACCAACGGACTTCAGTGACGAAGAGGTAGCGAATTAGACTCGATAGAGCGCCAATCAATCACATATTCCGTGGTGGAACTCATGCGAGTTTCTCTTTTACCCATAGGACTGTGCCCCCACGAGCCACGACTACTATCTCAAAGCCGCTCCATCCAGAGAATTAGAAGCCAGTTTAAGCAAGGATATACAAATGATAGAAATTAGGAGGATTTGAGATAATCATAATTAAGTAATTCATCGAGTCAGTAGCTACCTCTTCGTCACCGAGGCTCGTTGGAACAGTTGGTATGACGTTTGTCTGATAACGTAACTGTCCGTGTTTCAATTCGCGGTAGTCGATGCGCACTACTGATGAGTAGGACGAATATAGAACGAAACGGCCATCCAGTGCTTTCTGCATTCTGTTGAGGTTTCTTCTAGACTCGATGAATTACTTAATTATAATTATCTCAAATCCTCCTATTTTCTATTATATATATATATATATATATATATATATATATATATATATATATATATAATAGAAATTAGGAGAATTTGAGATAATTATATATATATATATATATATATATATCTATATATATATTTGAGATAATTATATATATATATATATATATATATATATATATATCATAACGTTCCCTCTATAAAAGGTCCAAGAGACACACAAAGCAGAGGGTTACTGAAGCTGGGCGATCAGTATGAGTAAGTGGTGCAGTTCGTGAGGATATGTGTGGGTAAAGATAACGATTAACCCTAGACTTGAATACATTAAGATTGTAGTGATCGGAGAAGGATTCCGTTCCACAAAGTAGCTGTTCGTGGGAAAATGCTACTCGAGTGAGACTTGCATCTCCCCAATGGAATACGAGGAGAATGAATGCGCTTCACTAGAATGGAAGTGGCATAGTGGAGTCTTTGGTGCAAAGGTAAGAAATAGTGGAACTAATGAATGTGTTTCGTCTAAACACTTTCCATGGAAATAGCGATAGGGCATCGAGAAGCTTGCAACGTTTCGTCTGGGGGTGGGGAAACGGGTTGTAGGCTGGGAAATAATCCGTCACCCACTATTTTAAGTACACTATCAAATATGAAATAATTTCTCTAAAGTGGAAATATTTGTCGTAACAGTCAGAAGATTTAAACAAGACATTAAAACGGAATTTGTACTTCTGAAGTGAGTAATGTCGGTGTTGTGCAAACGGAAGAAAAGGAAGTTGCAAGAGGAATTCAACTACCAAAACAAAAACAAGCCAACAAGGAAATCATACAGACTACGAATAGAACATTACAGATGTCATGGAATATCAAATTCGTTTAAACAAAATAAAGCAATAAGTGTTATGTTCCTGTATCGTAAATCGATGAACATTTGAAAAGTAATGAAAAAGCATTAATTTGTTTTAGTTCTTGAAAAAGGTACCCAGCAAACCGAAAAGTTTTACTATATTATTACCGTTTACGCAATAAGGTTAAAAAATCTAAACATTTCAGAAGCTTTATTTATTTTCAATTTGCTAATGATGTAATTGGATATTACTAATGTATTTTTAATGCAATTAACAGTTTATATATCATAGCATAAAACCTTACAAATAAACAAAAATAGCAAACTTGAAGAAGCTTTATTCTTTAATTTTCTAATGATGTAAATATTAATTATTGTAAAATATAATAATTATGGCACATGGTCTAAAAAGTGTGGAGTGGAGGGAAGCTGGTCATCATCATCAACTATTCTCAAAAAAGAATACCCGCTCGGCCCGGTGGCTAGGATCAAAGTGTAGTAACTGCGCTTTGTCAGCTGCCGGGTCGGGTGTCTGTCGAACTCTCTGCTTGCAGAGAGGAACCCGGACGAAGCTCCGCCGAAGGGTAGGGTTTCGTTGGGGGAGGTTGACGGAACTGGCTCGCCTCGGCGGGTTTGGATGGTTATTTATTTTTGGCTGGGCCTACGGGCTCAGAGATACCCACATTAAAAAGGCCTTGTGCCACATTCGATCCCCGTGGGTGGATTGATAAATACCATCTCTAAAAAGAATACCCGCTCGGCCCGGTGGCTAGGATCAAAGTGTAGTAACTGCGCTTTGTGAGCTGCCGGGTCAGGTGTCTGTCGAACTCTCTGCTTGCAGAGAGGAACCCGGACGAAGCTCCGCCGAAGGGTAGGGTTTCGTTGGGGGAGTTTGAAGGAACTGGCCCGCCTCGGCGGGTTTGGATGGTTATTTATTTTTGGCTGGGCCTACGGGCTCAGAGATACCCACATTAAAAAGGCCTTGTCCCACATTAGATCCCCGTGGGTGGATTGATAAATACCATCATCAATTATTCTATACCTAACTAATCCGATTCATGACCCATTCATTCATTATTTCAAAATTTCTCAGAGTTAAACAGAATAAAGCAATAAGTGTTGTGTTCCTGTGTCATAAACCGATGAACGTTTGAAAAGTAATGAAAAAGGCATTAATTTATTTTAGTTCTTGAAAAATATCCCCAGCAAACCGAAAAACTTTACTATATTATTACCGTATACGAAATAAGGTTAAAAAATCAAAACGATCCAGAAGCTTTATTCTTTTCAATTTGCTAATGATGTAATTCGATATTACTTATGTATTTTTAACGTAGTTAACAGTTTATAGCAATAACATAGCATGATTCAACCATTTTCTTTTGATTTCACGATATTATTGTGACTCTCCCAAACAAAGGTACACAACAATATCGTCAAATCAAAAAAAAAAAATGGTTGAATCCGTCAACACAGCAATAAAAACAATATCTCCACACGTGACAGTAATTGATATAATTTTCTGTTAACAGTATGAAAATAGCGTTCTCTAAATTCTTCCAGTTGCTAAGGACATTTTGTTTTTGTTATTATTAGTTACTTTGTTAAAATAAATTCATTTCGTTTTTTTGCCTTGAGAAAGTCCACATTGGACGAAACGCTTCGGAAACTGTTAAACTTTTCCTATTGTCATATATATATATATATATATATATATATATATATATATATATATATATGAAAATCTGAAGGTGATATCAAATAAGGCGGGGGAGGATTACGAATCCCAATAACCAACAAATATAACAAATGTAAAAGAGAAAATAAAAGATGTTAGTAGGAGCCGTCCACCCCATAAAAATAAGATTTGCAGCTGTATTCTGTCATCGGACAGAATCAAAAAGCTAACTCTCTAATGGGATGGTTAGGGTAAAATAAATGTGGCCGTGGGGAAATCAAAGACTGAACCAGTCGAGATGAAAAGGAGGTCCGAAAAAAAAAAAAAACTGTGGAGTTTGGGAATCTCATTACAAAAGTAAAGAGCCGGGAACGACACTCACTCACATTAACTAGGTACACAAAAGTGGGTCTAACTCAACCAGGGGAGGGTTCACAGGAAACCACCCCGTTGTGACGAAGAGGACTTAAAAAAGGAACTTAAGGATAGCCCTTTTCACTCGAACCAATCTTGCTACTTTCACCCACCTTTCGTTGAAATCTGTCGGCACCAAACACTTTCTATCAGTTCTGATCTTCACTTTCAGCTGATGCTGAAAGAATCCGATCAGAGCCTGCGATGAGAATAGCATTCGTGTCACAAGATTACCTCCTTTCGCCTCATCCAGATTACCATTCTAGCCACGGCTAGCAACGTTATAAATACTATTCGTTTCACCCCAGAATACAGAGGCGACACATTGTCGTACGTGTATGCGAGATCGATGAGCACAAGTTGATCAGTCGCAATACGAGCCGTCAACTCGACGACATAGTCCGAGAAAAGACGTACTTGAGGACAATGGTAGAAGGCACGCGAAACCGTTTCTTCTAAACCAAGGTTACACTGGTAAGTCGAGAAAATCCACACTGCCCCATCTGAAGGTCATGTCATTGAGAGATCGCACATTTCGAATCAGTCGCCAGGTAATCGAAAACTCAGGGTTACTGAGGTAATTCGCCGTTGGCGCCCAAGACCAGAAAGAGCGCAATTCGGCCAAAGACAAGCCGAGCTGCTCACAGAAACGGTCCTTCACGATCCCCTCTACTAATTCACAATACAAGAACTTTCGAAGCCTTGAAAGATCACTGGAAGTCGGTTCAAACAACACTCCAAGAATGCGGACAGGACCGTCCGTCCAACGAAACAGCCCCGGAAGAGAGATCCCCTTCCAGGCACCTAACCGCAAGCCGGAAGACTTGTTACGGTTAATCTTGGCCTTGTGAGCTTTTCGTACCGTTCAAGCGCCTCCTGTACCACCTCAATGTCGCTGTGGCACGACTCAAAATTGGATACGTCATCGGTAGCAATTCGTTTCCTTTAACAAATAATTCAAATTTGTCATTGATTTTTTTTTATAATACTCTGACCCTTTATGTGGGGCCTATCCTTTGCCCATGCCGAAGGAGTCATTTCAGTGGGTTCGCCATTGGAAGATTCGGGCTCCGCCATGATGATGGCGAACACCCTTCAACGTACACAATACAAAACAATATATAAAAAAACGCGGAATTTAAACGAAAAAGACAACAATATATACGTAAGACGATGCCAAACAAAAATGACACTTCACAGAATATCCAACGAAACTTTCAATAAATATCCAATTTGCTAATGATGCAATTCGATAGTACTTGTGCATTTGTAAAACATTTAGCAGTTTATAGCTTACAGCATGACATACAAACTTACAAATAAAGAAAAACAAAATCTGGAAGATTCCATAATATCTTAGAAGTTTCCAGGAAGTTGTATAGGATTCCAGAAATTTCTAGAAGGATCTAGATAGTCATAGTACTATTATACTATAGTTTAGAAATTTCATGTTGGTGTAACATTTAGAACTTGTTTCTTTTAACAAATGATTTAAATTTGTCCTTAAGTTTTTTTATAATATTCTGGCCCTTTTTTGGGGTGGGAGGGTTGTTGGGCTATCCTTTGCCCACGCCGAAGCGGTTACTTCAGTAGGTGAGGTATTGGGAGATTCGGGCTCCGCCATGATGTTGGCGTACCCATGTCACCGCACACACAATGTAAACAAAACGCGGAATTTAGACGAAAAAGACAACAATATATACTTAAGACGATGCCAAACAAAAACGACACTTCACGAAATATCCAACGAAACTTACAATAAATTGACGTGAAAAATCTCGAATTTGTTAATGATGCAATTGGATAGTACTTGTGCATTTTAAAAACATTTATCAGTTTATAGCTTACAGCATAACACATACAATAAACTAAAAAAAATCGAGAAGACTCATTGAAGTTCTCAAAGGCACTTGGAAATTTTAGAAGCCTTCAGAAAGTTCTAGAAGTCACCAGAATGTTATAGTACTACTAATATACAATTTTAGAAATTTCGTTTCGGGGGTGATATTTTAAAAAAAAATAAACTAAATTAAACCTCTTGTTGCAGATGTGTCTCGTTGTCATCCTTTCCTCTTATTCCCATCATATTTTGCATCAATACACGTCATTAGGGTGAAATAAGCATAAGCAATTATCCAAAGTAAATTTCCTGAAAAAACAGGAATTTCAAATCAGTTACATATCACCCAAATATACACATCAAAATCATGTCCGGATATGAGGTATTCCGGATATGAGGCATTCCGGATATGAGGTATTCCGGATATGAGGGATTCTACTGTATTATTCTTATCTTTGATTTTTTTTTTTAGATTTTTTTCTCCATGTGGTGTAGTTGATAGCGGTCCGGAATGAGAAAGCAGAATGCAGTGTTCGAATTCCAGTCGAGTCTGTTAAATTCACTTATGCGCAAATAACATTTAGAAAGGTATCAGTCCATTTCATTTCCCTACTAAGTATGCATGAAATAGAGGGGCTCCTTAGCCGTGGGTGGCCTTCAATCTAGCAGAATGACAACTCTGATATATGTAGCCCTTTTCACGGCTTATGAACCCTTTTGGATTGTTTAAAGCCGTAACATATTTCCAAGTAGGAATCTACGCGGACGACACTACAATTAACTCCTGCCTCAAAAACAAATCTAGGGGTCGCTGACAAAACTAACCAGGCCGTTCGTCTCGAAAAGGAACTCCAATCGGTTGTGAACTGGAGCAGGAATTGGATGGTTAACGCCTCAAAAACAAAACTGCTCTCTATTACTCACCACAGAGATCCTTCCCTGCTCCATATTAGAATGTCTGACGCTCAAATTCTCGAGAGCACCTCTCTGCGACTGCTCGGTCTCACATTGACTGCTGATCTGAGATAGAACAAATACATTGAGTCAAGGAAAGTTGGCTCCCTGTGCCGCGCCAGGAAATTTTTCTCCTCGGAATCGACCCTTCAAATCTACAAATCAACCATTCGCCCTTGCATGGAGTATTGCTGCCATATATGGTCTGGATCCCCTTCAGTTTGCCTCGGGGTTCTTGATAAGCTCCAGAGGCGGATATGCAATGTAATTGGCTCTGACATGGCATCTTGTCTACAGTCACTTTCTCACAGACGTGCCGTCGCCTCTCTCTGTCTTTTTTACAAATACTTCCATGGCAATTGCTCCGAGGAGCTGCATTCACTGGTTCCCAGACTTCATAAGTTCAAGCGCCCTACGAGGCTGGCATCCCACTCTCACCCTTTCACTGTTGAAACTGTTAAATGTAGCCGTCTCTTCTACTCCAATAGCTTCATGTCTCGCACCTCTCGCCTGTGGAACTCCCTTCCCTATTCCAGTTTCCCTGAGAGCTATAATCTCCAACTATTCAAATGTAATGTCAATCGACATCTCCAGTTGCCTTGATCTATCCACTATCCATCTCCTCATCCTTTCCTCTATAACTCCTATCTAATCTTGCTCCAAATCTTCTGTAACCCCTTGCGTCTTAGTGGCTTCCCGCTTTGCTTGGGGTGAAATGCTTAAAAAAAATTTCAGATTGTAGAAGTTTGCATGCAGTAACTGGTGTTCCCAAGCAGTCTCCCATTTAAGTATAAACCGGGATGGACGCTTGTTAACGTCGGGAAATGAACGGGAACTGGTGATTTGATCATAGACAAAAAGGTATCTGAATTAAACTCTTAAATCTTTTTTTTTTATTTTAAAAACGTAGAGAAAAATTATTTGTTGACAGATTCTCATTCAAATAAATGAATAAATAAAAATAGATTTCTTTTGTTTCTTTCTTCTGTCCTCTCTCTTGCTCTCATTTGGTAGATATCTGCTTCGACCGTTAGATATCGTCAAGGAAACCCAATGGTTTTTTTTTTCCAGCTGAGTAATTGCCAGATTATAGGAAATACAGTAGAATTCCTGACAACCGGACTAAGAAGGCTTTCCGGATATGAGGGATTCCGGATATGAGGGATTCCGGATATGAGAAATTGGTTACAATGTCCGGATATGAGGGCTTATATTTAGATTAAAATAAAAGAACTGAAATCAGGTTTAAGATTTATTTTCAATGTTTTATAGCAAACAAAATAAGCTAATGGTGAGCGAAATATAACGGAATTGATTTTAAGGAAAAAGAAATAAATTATGTAATGTTAATGAAAATTCATTAAATTAACTCTGCCGCGTATGCAAAATAAATAATTTAATAAGGATTTTTTAATCGCTGTTTCATGATGATTCTTTCTCTTCTAATGTCATTCTCAACTTTTTCTGCATTTCGTTTTGCTTTTGTTCTTGAATTTCTGTTAAACGAAAGACACTTTTTAACCCTGCGTGCGTTATTGCAATCATCATTGCTGAATGCTGGCTTTCTTTCCATAAAACTGATAACATTTTCAATAGCTTTTTCAATTTCAGTCCAGGTTTTATTACAATCATGAATTTTGTCACAGATGTGTCTCATTGTCATCCTTTCCTCTTATTCCCATCATCTTTTGCACCAATAAAAGCCATTAGGGTGAAATAAGCATAAGCAATTATCCAAAGTAAATTCCTGAAAAACAGAAATATCAAATCAGTTACATATCACCCAAAATAGTTCACATATACACATCAAAATCATGTCCGGATATGAGGGATTCCGGATATGTGGGATTCCGGATATGAGGGATTCTGCTGTATTATTGTGATCTTTGATTTTTTTTTAGATCTTTTCCATGCGGTGTAGTTGATAGCGGCCCCGGAATTAGAAATCAGAATGCAGTATTCGAATTCCTGTGAAATCCGCTAAATTCACTTATGCGCAAATAAACTTTAGAAATGTATCAGTTTATTTCATCTCCCCACTAAGTAGCCGTGAGTGACCTTCAATCTAGCAGAATGACAACTCTGATGTGTGTAGCCCTGGAAAAAAATCACTGATTGCCATTTGGCATGACATAACACCCGAAAACCACCCCACCGATAGCAGGCGGGTTGGATGGCAGAATATAACAGACCAGTTTGAACTGCAATGGTATAACGCAAAGGATCCTTCATACTGGACAGTAGATGGCACCTAATTACTCCGAGTCAAGAGGGTGTAAACACATTTAGAGAACCCGTTAGAACTGGCCAATTTATTTTTAGAGAAGGAAGACAATTCCAAAACATGACATCTCTCTTTTTATTTTGAGTTTTGCGTAATGTCTGAGTATAAGTTGTATCTGGTGTGTGTACTGAGGGGGAGGGTCATGTGACTCGACCTGACCTTGTGGTCAGAGGGTCTGCTCTCTGAGTATATAAGTTGGTGTTGACAGGTAGGTGTCTGGCTTCCGGGTTGATCTTGTTGGAGATGACCTTTGGTGGGAAACTGGGAGAGACCCTCAGTTGGCTAACCGCAGTGTTGTTCCCGGTCTAGGAACGGTCTTTTTTTTGTGTCCTCGGTTTTCGGCGGATGGCCTGACTATATATAGTATAGAGTACTATATATGATCTTGGTTCCATGCCTGTCCATTTTACATTTGCAGGGGTCCATTTATCAGTGTCTTGGTTTGGAAGCTCCCTAGTTTTTTCGCCGTGATATAATTTTTGTGTTGATTGCCTTTTGGTCTGTAGGCGGTTTGCTATTTCATCTTTCATTGGCTGATAGTTCTATAGGGGAGACAATTCCAAAACATGACAGATGGAAACCTCCAGAAGACAGAGTAGTAACTTGTGTTTCTTAATGGATGCAAAACCAAAACCCTTATGATGGCACATGTGGGCGTCCTAACAGACGACCAAGTTACTTTATAGACAAAAATTTTCAAAGCATTATACTTTGGCTAGCTACACTATTTATATTATTCGGACTATTGTCCTCATCTTTCTTGCCATATTTATGACAATGTTTCGGCCGGATGTACGCCCCGACTTCTTAAGGTGGTTAGAATGTCGAACTGACCCCTTAATTTCGCTCGCTGGTGTAGACTGTTCTAGTTCCACGTGCCATGTCTAATGGATGCCAGTTATCAGTTATCTCTTGTTAATTCCCCTCTCCAAGTTCTCCACCGCCTTAACCAGATATTGAACTCCAACTCTTTGGCTCCTGTCACTGGATCTAACCAACGTCTTTATCCACTGTGCCACGTGTCCTTGAGAACAGTCTACCCCAACTAGAGAAATAAAGTGTTCAGCTCGACATTCCAACCAGCTGAAGAAGGCCAGAGCGTACAATTGCCGAAACTTTGTGATAAATATGGCAACAAAGATGAAAGCAATAGTCCGAATAATGTAAATAATGTACATAATACCTCATCTCAGAAATATAGACAGATACTGAAAGGCCGAAACGTTGTAATAAATATGGCAACAAAGATGAGGACATTTGTCCGAATAATGTATATAGTTTACATAATACCTCATCTCAGAAATATAGACAGATACTGAAAGGCCGAAACGTTGTAATAAATATGGCGAAAAAATGATGACAATAGTCCGAATAATGTAAATAATGTACATAATACCTCATCTCAGGAATATAGACAGATACTGAAAGGCCGAAACGTTGTAATAAATATGGCAACAAAGATGAGGCCAATAGTCCAAATAATGTAAATAGTGTACATAATACCACATCTCAGAAATATAGACAGCTACTTTGGCTAGATTCTGTTATATTACTTTTGCTATATAGAAGCTATTTTGTATAAGATGATTGTTACTATTTTATACTATTATTTACGCAATAGAAGGCCGAAGAGCTAATCAAGATAGAAGGTTACCGAATGTGGTTGTTGCAAAGGTGTAAAGGGAAAAATTAAAACGTGCGTATTATGAGGATATGTAGGATAGATAACTATGCATGAAGAGGTTATGATCGTAGTGATGAGAGGAGCGTTTTCTCAGGTATCAGTTCCACTGTGTAACAGTTCTGGGGAAGAAACTTAGAGGAACTTATTTCTTAGAAATTGAATACGAAGGGAATGAATATTAGTCGACCATGTGGACGCGACATAGTGGGTCCTAGCTGTGAAGGTTTGAACTAGAGGGACTAAAGAATGTAGCTCGTCTGAATAGATGCTACGTAAATAGCGATAGCGAAGTGAGAGGCTTCAAATGTTTCGCCTCTGGTGAAAGGGGTTGTAGGGTGGAAGATAATTAATTGATCTCAAGGCTGCGTAAATGCTTTTGCCCTCTGTTAAGACTGGACTATGTGAATTAAGCTGGTTCAGACCAGTTGTGTTATTTTTGTTCTTCTGGTAGCATTTCTTGTTCTTTGCTGGGAATATCAATTAATGTAAGCTTGGATGTGCGGGTGGTGTAATGGATGATGGCTTGGAATTCTTAATTGGAGAGCCGAGTTCCAATTCCAGTTCCAGTTGGATTCGCTATATTCACTTACGCGCAAATACCTTAGAAACGGTAGGAATGCACCTCTTCTACCCAGCTATGGGTTAATTAGTAAAACTTCTATCATTAAATAATTATCCCCCACCCTCAAAAATCTTACAATAGAAAATATTTTCTGACTTTAAATAACCTGCAAAGGGTTGATAAACCGTAAAAATCGAATCCATCAATTAATTGTTCTTTGCCCCAGAAGTTGAGAATTGATGAACTTATATTTCCATTCCTGGCCTCACGTTTTCAGCTGACTTGAAGTGGAACAGCCACATCGAATCAATAGCTGCATCTACTGCAAGGAAAGTTGGGTCACTGTGCCGTGCTAAAAGTTTTTTTCTCATCAGAGGTCATCTTGCTCATTTACAAATCTGCTATTCGTTCGTGCATTGAATGCTGCTGCCATATGTGGTCTGATGCTGTATATCTGGAGCTTTTTGACAAAATCTAAAGAAGGATCTGTAATGTAATAAATCCTGGTTTGGCATCTCGACTTTAGTCACTTTCTCACCGACGCGCCGTGGCTTCCCTCTGTCTTTTCTTCGTTTTTCCTCTGCTTTTTCCTCTGTAGCCCCGACTACAGGAATTTAAGCGTGCTACTAAATTGACATATGAGTCTCACCTATTTACTGTTGAAATAGAATAATGCAACCGCTACTTATTCTCCAACAATATCTTTTCTCGCACTTCACGACCGTGGAACTCCATTTCCCTTACTTTTTTCCCTGATTACTATAATCTTCAAAAATTTAAATACACAGACAATCGCCATCTTCTGTCTTCTTGAATCCTGTTTAACTTTTGTCCTTTCAACAATCCTCCATATACTCAGTCATTTACTTTCACTCCTCCAACTACGTGCTAGTTCTGTGTGTGACGATAAACTACATCCGCGTCCTGGGTATGAAGATAAACTACATCCGCGTCCTGGGTAAGGCAATAAACTACATCCGCGTCTTGGGTAAGACGATAAACTACATCCGCGTCCTGGGTAAGACGATAAACTACATCTAACAGCAAGGTCTCTGATCAGAAGGTTTTGAGAAGCGTGGAGCCACCTCTTAATTACTGGTGTTCCCGGGTCCACTCTAACCCGGGGTGATAGCACCTGTTAGGGTCCCAGCCATGGGTAAATAGTTAAACCCCGAACTGGGGTCAAAGCAGTATGAGATTGTAAAAATAGATTTTAATACGATCAACAGATTTTTGTAAAGAATTATAACCAGCAAAGAATTTTTGAAGAAAAAAAATATTAATAGCAAAACATTATTACCAGCAATCCATTTTTGAAAACAATATTACCAGCAATCCATTTTTGAAAACAATATTACCAGCAATAAATTTTTAAAGAAAAAAATATTAATAGCAAAACATTATTACCAGCAATCCATTTTTGAAAACAATATTACCAGCAATAAATTTTTCAAGAAAAAAATATTAATAGCAAAACATTATTACCAGCAATCCATTTTTGAAAACAATATTACCAGCAATAAATTTTTAAAGAAAAAAATATTAATAGCAAAACATTATTACGAGCAATCCATTTTTGAAAACAATATTACCAGCAATAAATTTTTAAAGAAAAAAATATTAATAGCAAAATATTATTACCAGCAATCCATTTTTGAAAACAATATTACCAGCAATAAATTTTTAAAGAAAAAAATATTAATAGCAAAACATTATTACGAGCAATCCATTTTTGAAAACAATATTACCAGCAATACATTTTTAAAGAGAAAAATATTAATAGCAAAACATTATTACCAGCAATCCATTCTTGAAAACAATATTACCAGTAATAAATTTTTAAAGAAAAAAATATTAATAGCAAAATATTATTACCAGCAATCCATTTTTGAAAACAATATTACCAGCAATAAATTTTTAAAGAAAAAAATATTAATAGCAAAATATTATTACCAGCAATCCATTTTTGAAAACAATATTACCAGCAATAAATTTTTAAAGAAAAAAATATTAATAGCAAAACATTATTACGAGCAATCCATTTTTGAAAACAATATTACCAGCAATACATTTTTAAAGAGAAAAATATTAATAGCAAAACATTATTACCAGCAATCCATTCTTGAAAACAATATTACCAGTAATAAATTTTTAAAGAAAAAAATATTAATAGCAAAATATTATTACCAGCAATCCATTTTTGAAAACAATATTACCAGCAATAAATTTTTAAAGAAAAAAATATTAATAGCAAAACATTATTACCAGCAATCCATTCTTGAAAACAATATTACCAGTAATAAATTTTTAAAGAGAAAAATATTAATAGCAAAACATTATTACGATCAATCCATTTTTGAAAACAATATTACCAGCAATAAATTTTTAAAGAAAAAAATATTAATAGCAAAATATTATTACCAGCAATCCATTTTTGAAAACAATATTACCAGCAATAAATTTTTGAAGATAAAAATATTAGTAGCAAAACATTATTACCAGCAATCCATTTTTGAAAACAATATTACCAGCAATAAATTTTTAAAGAAAAAAATATTAATAGCAAAACATTATTACCAGCAATCCATTTTTGAAAACAATATTACCAGCAATAAATTTTTGAAGATAAAAATATTAGTAGCAAAACATTATTACCAGCAATCCATTTTTGAAAACAATATTACCAGCAATAAATTTTTAAAGAAAAAAATATTAATAGCAAAACATTATTACCAGCAATCCATTCTTGAAAACAATATAACCAGTAATAAATTTTTAAAGAAAAAAATATTAATAGCAAAACATTATTACCAGCAATCCATTTTTGAAAACAATATTACCAGCAATAAATTTTTAAAGAGAAAAATATTAATAGCAAAACCAGCAATCCATTTTTGAAAACAATATTACCAGCAATAAATTTTCGAAGATAAAAAACAAAATACCAGCAATCCATTTTTGGAAAAAAAAAATAGCAGCAATATATTAAAAAAAAAGAAAAAAAAATTCTTACCAGCAATAAAAATCTTGTTAGCATTAAATAACCCATCTGTGTTGATATGCCTCAAAACAAACCAAAACAAACCCTGCGTACTAGTGACATTTAGAGTGGAATGATTTAAAAAAAATTAAAATATATTTAAAATTTCTGTGTAGGCATGGTGGAGAGCCGAGTTCAAATTCTAGTCGAATCCATTACATTCACTTAGCCTTGGGAAAGGTATTAATCCTCTTCTCCCTCCAGCTATGGGTAAATAGCAGGACAGACCGGGTTCTATAGCCTTGGGTGGCAACTGATCTAGAAGGACAACTCTGAATCCAAAACATGCGGAGCGTTGTTTGTGGACTTTGTGGCACGTAGTGCACCAGCTCTCTGTATTCAGCCCTTCAAAAAGTGTGTTTGGTTCTGCACAAAGCCTTCATCACTATAATCAAATCATATGTGCTGGTGTCTGGCTGTCGGTTCCAAGGAACTGAGCTACTTGACCCTCATACGTCGAATACGACGGGAGACTCCACCATTACAATTTCAAATCTAAAAAAAAAAAAAAACACTTTTTAGAAAGTGACTATTCAGAAACTACAAAACATGTTTAAAGACAAACTCTGCTATGTTTTCTGTTTTTAACCGTGAAAGTCAAAGAATTAAAAACAAAATGGCGTTTCTTCAAATGCTTATGACATACAATGTACGATGGAGTGTTACAAAGTTCTTGGCCTGACACGTTCTAAAATTTAAAAAATTTCAACTGCCATGTGAATATCTTATATATTTGAGTATATTACGAGATTTATAATCAGCTTTTTTACGCAAACAATGAGGTATCATTTTTTGAAGAGGTTAAAGGTCATACATTAGGGTGACCGTTTGCACTATACATATTTAATTTTTTTTTCTGGAGGGTTAAAACAAGTCCGTATTAGTAATGGATTAATTTAGCTCTTGCAACAAATTTAAGCATCAGGAGTCCTGGGTAAGACGTTAAACTACATCCGCGTCCTGGGTAAGACATTAAACTACATCCGCGTCTTGAGTAAGACGTTAAACTACGTCCAGCAGCAAGGGCTCTAATCAGGAGGTTTTGAGGAGCGTGAAACCACCTCTTAATTGCTGGTGTTCCCAGATCCACCCTAACCCGGGGTGGTAGCACCTGTTAGGGTCCTTGCTATGGGCAAATAGCAATACTTTTTTGAAAAAAAATTATTAACAGCAATACAATTTTGAAGGAAATATATTACCAGAAACAGATTTTTGACAAAACAAAATATTACCAGCAATAAAATTTTTGTCAGAATTAAATAGCCCATTGAGATTGATATGCCGTAGAACAAAATAAACCAAACCAATCTAAACCAAAGAATACATACTCTATTCATACGAATCTATCCTAAAAATGTTTTCGGCATTAAATAACCCATTGAGGTTGATATGCCGTAAAACAAAATAAACCAAACCAATCTAAACCAAAGAATACATACTCTATTCATACGAATCTATCCTAAAAATGTTTTCGGCATTAAATAACCCATTGAGGTTGATATGCCGTAAAACAAAATAAACCAAACCAATCTAAACCAAAGAATACATATTCTATTCATACGAATCTATCCTAAAAATGTTTTCGGCATTAAATAACCCATTGAGGTTGATATGCCGTAGAACAAAATAAACCAAACCAATCTAAACCAAAGAATACATACTCTATTCATACGAATCTATCCTAAAAATGTTTTCGGCATTAAATAACCCATTGAGGTTGATATGCCGTAAAACAAAATAAACCAAACCAATCTAAACCAAAGAATACATACTCTATTCATACGAATCTATCCTAAAAATGTTTTCGGCATTAAATAACCCATTGAGGTTGATATGCCGTAAAACAAAATAAACCAAACCAATCTAAACCAAAGAATACATATTCTATTCATACGAATCTATCCTAAAAATGTTTTCGGCATTAAATAACCCATTGAGGTTGATATGCCGTAGAACAAAATAAACCAAACCAATCTAAACCAAAGAATACATACTCTATTCATACGAATCTATCCTAAAAATGTTTTCGGCATTAAATAACCCATTGAGGTTGATATGCCGTAAAACAAAATAAACCAAACCAATCTAAACCAAAGAATACATATTCTATTCATACGAATCTATCCTAAAAATGTTTTCGGCATTAAATAACCCATTGAGGTTGATATGCCGTAGAACAAAATAAACCAAACCAATCTAAACCAAAGAATACATACTCTATTCATACGAATCTATCCTAAAAATGTTTTCGGCATTAAATAACCCATTGAGGTTGATATGCCGTAAAACAAAATAAACCAAACCAATCTAAACCAAAGAATACATATTCTATTCACACGAATCTATCCTAAAAATGTTTTCGGCATTAAATAACCCATTGAGGTTGATATGCCGTAAAACAAAATAAACCAAACCAATCTAAACCAAAGAATACATACTCTATTCATACGAATCTATCCTAAAAATGTTTTCGGCATTAAATAACCCATTGAGGTTGATATGCCGTAAAACAAAATAAACCAAACCAATCTAAACCAAAGAATACATACTCTATTCATACGAATCTATCCTAAAAATGTTTTCGGCATTAAATAACCCATTGAGGTTTATATGCCGTAGAACAAAATAAACCAAACCAATCTAAACCAAAGAATACATACTCTATTCATACGAATCTATCCTAAAAATGTTTTCGGCATTAAATAACCCATTGAGGTTGATATGCCGTAGAACAAAATAAACCAAACCAATCTAAACCAAAGAATACATACTCTATTCATACGAATCTATCCTAAAAATGTTTTCGGCATTAAATAACCCATTGAGGTTGATATGCCGTAAAACAAAATAAACCAAACCAATCTAAACCAAAGAATACATACTCTATTCATACGAATCTATCCTAAAAATGTTTTCGGCATTAAATAACCCATTGAGGTTGATATGCCGTAAAACAAAATAAACCAAACCAATCTAAACCAAAGAATACATATTCTATTCATACGAATCTATCCTAAAAATGTTTTCGGCATTAAATAACCCATTGAGGTTGATATGCCGTAGAACAAAATAAACCAAACCAATCTAAACCAAAGAATACATACTCTATTCATACGAATCTATCCTAAAAATGTTTTCGGCATTAAATAACCCATTGAGGTTGATATGCCGTAAAACAAAATAAACCAAACCAATCTAAACCAAAGAATACATATTCTATTCACACGAATCTATCCTAAAAATGTTTTCGGCATTAAATAACCCATTGAGGTTGATATGCCGTAAAACAAAATAAACCAAACCAATCTAAACCAAAGAATACATACTCTATTCATACGAATCTATCCTAAAAATGTTTTCGGCATTAAATAACCCATTGAGGTTGATATGCCGTAAAACAAAATAAACCAAACCAATCTAAACCAAAGAATACATACTCTATTCATACGAATCTATCCTAAAAATGTTTTCGGCATTAAATAACCCATTGAGGTTTATATGCCGTAGAACAAAATAAACCAAACCAATCTAAACCAAAGAATACATACTCTATTCATACGAATCTATCCTAAAAATGTTTTCGGCATTAAATAACCCATTGAGGTTGATATGCCGTAAAACAAAATAAACCAAACCAATCTAAACCAAAGAATACATACTCTATTCATACGAATCTATCCTAAAAATGTTTTCGGCATTAAATAACCCATTGAGGTTGATATGCCGTAAAACAAAATAAACCAAACCAATCTAAACCAAAGAATACATATTCTATTCATACGAATCTATCCTAAAAATGTTTTCGGCATTAAATAACCCATTGAGGTTGATATGCCGTAGAAGAAAATAAACCAAACCAATCTAAACCAAAGAATACATACTCTATTCATACGAATCTATCCTAAAAATGTTTTCGGCATTAAATAACCCATTGAGGTTGATATGCCGTAAAACAAAATAAACCAAACCAATCTAAACCAAAGAATACATACTCTATTCATACGAATCTATCCTAAAAATGTTTTCGGCATTAAATAACCCATTGAGGTTGATATGCCGTAAAACAAAATAAACCAAACCAATCTAAACCAAAGAATACATATTCTATTCATACGAATCTATCCTAAAAATGTTTTCGACATTAAATAACCCATTGAGGTTGATATGCCGTAGAACAAAATAAACCAAACCAATCTAAACCAAAGAATACATACTCTATTCATACGAATCTATCCTAAAAATGTTTTCGGCATTAAATAACCCATTGAGGTTGATATGCCGTAAAACAAAATAAACCAAACCAATCTAAACCAAAGAATACATACTCTATTCATACGAATCTATCCTAAAAATGTTTTCGGCATTAAATAACCCATTGAGGTTGATATGCCGTAAAACAAAATAAACCAAACCAATCTAAACCAAAGAATACATATTCTATTCATACGAATCTATCCTAAAAATGTTTTCGGCATTAAATAACCCATTGAGGTTGATATGCCGTAGAACAAAATAAACCAAACCAATCTAAACCAAAGAATACATACTCTATTCATACGAATCTATCCTAAAAATGTTTTCGGCATTAAATAACCCATTGAGGTTGATATGCCGTAAAACAAAATAAACCAAACCAATCTAAACCAAAGAATACATACTCTATTCGTACGAATCTATCCTAAAAATGTTTTCGGCATTAAATAACCCATTGAGGTTGATATGCCGTAAAACAAAATAAACCAAACCAATCTAAACCAAAGAATACATACTCTATTCATACGAATCTATCCTAAAAATGTTTTCGGCATTAAATAACCCATTGAGGTTGATATGCCGTAAAACAAAATAAACCAAACCAATCTAAACCAAAGAATACATACTCTATTCATACGAATCTATCCTAAAAATGTTTTCGGCATTAAATAACCCATTGAGGTTGATATGCCGTAAAACAAAATAAACCAAACCAATCAAAACCAAAGAATACATACTCTATTCATACGAATCTATCCTAAAAATGTTTTCGGCATTAAATAACCCATTGAGGTTGATATGCCGTAAAACAAAATAAACCAAACCAATCTAAACCAAAGAATACATATTCTATTCATACGAATCTATCCTAAAAATGTTGTCGGCATTAAATAACCCATTGAGGTTGATATGCCGTAAAACAAAATAAACCAAACCAATCTAAACCAAAGAATACATATTCTATTCATACGAATCTATCCTAAAAATGTTTTCGGCATTAAATAACCCATTGAGGTTGATATGCCGTAGAACAAAATAAACCAAACCAATCTAAACCAAAGAATACATACTCTATTCATACGAATCTATCCTAAAAATGTTTTCGGCATTAAATAACCCATTGAGGTTGATATGCCGTAGAACAAAATAAACCAAACCAATCTAAACCAAAGAATACATATTCTATTCATACGAATCTATCCTAAAAATGTTGTCGGCATTAAATAACCCATTGAGGTTGATATGCCGTAAAACAAAATAAACCAAACCAATCTAAACCAAAGAATACATATTCTATTCATACGAATCTATCCTAAAAATGTTGTCGGCATTAAATAACCCATTGAGGTTGATATGCCGTAAAACAAAATAAACCAAACCAATCTAAACCAAAGAATACATATTCTATTCATACGAATCTATCCTAAAAATGTTTTCGGCATTAAATAACCCATTGAGGTTGATATGCCGTAGAACAAAATAAACCAAACCAATCTAAACCAAAGAATACATATTCTATTCATACGAATCTATCCTAAAAATGTTTTCGGAATTTAATAGCCCAATGAGGTTGATATACCGTAAAACAAAACAAACCAAAGCAAACCATTTAAGTATCAGATATATTCGACTATAGTTTGAGATTTTGGAATCAGTTCTTTAAGCAAAAAATAAGGATCCCGCCATATACAATTATAAGATAATTTATTGAAGGGGTTAAAAATCATGTAAATGTTTTCCGGAGGGTTTAAATTCATGCCAAAAAAAAAAAAAAAAAGAAAAGAAAAAGACACTCAAGTAAGCTACAGCGGTTTACGAAACTTGTATAAAAGAGCAATTGCTTCGCAAATAGACAATTATTAAATTACATGTCTCGGCAGCCAACAAGGAAAATGTACATATTCAATTCTCTTTTTGCACAGAGGTACGTTCCAGAGACTACCGTGGAAAATAAAACCGTGTAAAATATTTACAGTTTACATACAAAAATTAGATATAGGTTCCATCCAAATATATTTAATTTAAAAAAAAATATTAATTTTTATATATAAATAAATTTGTTTTTTATTTGCACACACACACACACACACACACACACACACACACACACACATATATATATATATATATATATATATATATACCATATTCATTCAGTAATTCTGTTATCAGACGCTGTGATTTTGTTGTTAGTTCTTTATATGAGTCTTCATAACGTGCCAAAATCATCTTTAAATCATGTTGGAGTTCAATATTGTTATCATTTGTAAGAAAATGATTTCCAAGTTTATTGGCTATTTGGAGGTCTACTAGATGCTAACGACTGCCGCTTGGCGCCGTCTGATGGAGCGGTTACACGAAGTCAGAGGTATGTACAGTGTACAGGTCCCGCCAACACTGGATATATATATATATATATATATATATATATATATATATATATATATATATATATATATATATATATTCCCGGAGTTATTTTTTTTTCTCTTTTCTTTTTGAATTTGTAGGTCGGATGAATTGGATCGTATTTACAATTCCATTGGAATAAATTATGACTATGGAATATTAGTGTTTAAGCCTTTTTATTATATCCTTACTCTGTCCCAAACATTGGGTTCTACCTGGATTCTATCCTCTTGGATTTATTTTTTATAAAAATATATGTATGTGTATATATATATATATATATATATATATATATATATATATATATATATATATATATATATATGTGTATATTAGATATATGATTGCATATGTATGTGTATATTTACCACTAATATTATCTATCTATCTATCTACTCTCTATCTCTCTCTCTCTCTCTATATATATATATATATATATATATATATATATATATATATATATATATATATATATATATAGTAATTCATTGAGTCTAGAAGAATCCTCAACAGAATGCAGAAAGCACTGGACGGCCGTTTCACCCTATTTGGGCCGCATCCCCTCCCGAGAATCTAACCCGTTAAGATAGAGCGCATAACGCCATAACACCAGACCAACCGGCCTCGCTGACGAAGAAGAAACTGGCTTGAGTCGTTTTTATGAGTAGCGGCGCTGTATCGAGTCTAGTCAGTTTCTTCTTAGTCACCGAGGCCCGTTGGTCTGGTTTTATGACGCTTGCATTCTATCGTAACGGGTTAGATTCTTGGGAGGGTGTGACTATATATATATACTAGCAACATTACCCGGGGTTGCCTGGGTTTATTAAAAAAAAAAAAAAAAAAGATTATTCTTTAGTGCTTCTTATCTCTATGGCGACAAATTATAATGACATGAAGTGTGAAAACATTTATAACAGGAAAAAGTTGTTTGTTACAGAAGCACAGAAGATACAAAATAATTTGTCAGCAAATGAAGAGTACATTAATCGCAATCGATCTTCGAAAATTGTTGAAATTGAATTGTTCGAATGAACAACATGCATTGAAAGGAGAAGAAATTCAACAAAGACTTCTCCTAGCAGCCATGCTAAGGCTGAAAACCAACGTTCACAAAGACTGTATGGAATTGTTCTTTGCCCCTCATTTTGGACAGCTCGAGTAGCAGTAGTTCTGGCAGCGTTCCTTTCTCGTCTAGTTAACCGTTGCTCATTAGTTTCTGCTGACCTTGCATTAGGTGTACGAATAGCATTTTGTGTCAGTCTAATTTGAGTTTCTTGTTGCGAAGCGTTTCTTCTCTGTGCTTTCATGCGTTTGACTGTAGTAGTAGTACATCCAAGTGAATGATTTCACTTTCTTGGCATTACTGTCAGGCAGTAGTTGGAGGGGTTTGGCTAAGCTTTTTGAATAACAATGATTAAAAAGCAAGAATATTATACACATTAATGGAAATATAGGCACAATAAATTAAATGCAAGTTTATAAGGGGGGGGCACGGGAACGTGGTAAACAATTATAAGCAAACTCGTAAAGTTAGGATTTATCTAAAAATAGACTACCAAAAAAAACGTTCTAGTGATAAAAATAAAAATTAACGTGCACCTAGAAACCTACTCACCATGAACGTTAAAACGTACACGCTAAATTTAGCACAATTATAAATGAATCGAAAGAGGGTCTTTACATTATCATAAGTACATTTTTCAGAATAAAACTGTCAAAATTTTAGGGCTGAAGTTTCCAAATATATTAGTTAGTAAGCATTATTTAAACGCTGATTAGAAGATGATAAATACTTAATTAAAAATTGACATTTACGCTTAAACTTTTTAATAATATGATTTCCACAAATTTAAATTTAAAGTATCAAAAATTCAAAATATACAGGCATGAAGGCAGCCTACCTTTTTACTGGATGACAACTTTGATGCGAATGAAATTTTTTGCATTTATTTTATCACATAGCACTAATGAACGTGAAGCAAAATCGATAGTACGCACTACATAACTCGATCGATCACTGCACGTGGATCAAAATCAATTGTACACACTACACATCTCGATCGATCTCGCACACGTATCTTATAACTACGTGCACTTCTCTCATCGGTGCACACTTTCGTTTGCCTTTATTCTTTTTTTCTCTTAAGGAAGGATATAATTTTTGCCTTCAAGTTAATGCAAACTAAACTATTTCAGTACCAAAACGGGAAATCCATGGGAAAAACTGATATTTTTCATAATATATTTATGACACATGGGGTGTCAGTTTTGATTTTGAGTTGATTGATCTAAACACAAATTATGTGCAAATTTTCATCGGAATACTGCTAACCACTACAATTGAAAGACTAAAGGGGCAGGAATGTGTTCATGGGCCATCTTGGGTACCCTTATATAGTTTTCAAAATCTGATAATCGTTTTTGATTCATTTTAAGATTGTAACATACATGTAAAATTCCGTCAAAATCGAAGCAATTTGAAAATTTGGGGGTCTCTTTGGTTCACACTAGGGGTCCCAAATTTAAAGCCAAAGGACAGGTTTAAGTCTAATAGTAATTGAAATAATAAAGCACATCTTTTTTAAGTTTTCTATTTATCGACTTTATTGCCAAGGCTGTAGACTTAATTGAAAATTTCGGGGTTCCCTGCTGGTCCCCTAACTCGTGGGTGTCCCAGTGTTGATTTTCAGTGAATTCCAAGTGACTACCTCAGTTACTCGATATAATCTCAATATGCACTGAAATTTTCGTTGAAATTGGGGAATACTGCTACAAAATACACTTGAAAAGGAATTGAGGCATCAAAAGGTTTATAGGGTCATCCTGGGGGCCCCCTCATGCATTAAAAAAAATATATCTGACAACCGATTTCTATTTGATTGTAAGAGCGTAACATACATGCAAAATTTCATCAAAGTCGAAGCAATTTGAATTTTTTGGTCCCTTTGGGGCACCCTGGGAGTCCCAGTGTCGAGAGAAACAAAAATCAATATAGCGTATAATAAGCGTGATAGTAAGTTGCATACACTTATCAAGTTTCATTAAAATCGGCGTTAGGGTTTAGACTTCAAGTTTGAAAGTTTAAAAACAACCAAACTAATGGAAATTCCCATTTAAACATTATATTTATCGATTATCGGTTATTGATTTTTGAAAAATGACTAATTTTTTTTTTTGCCCAGACACACCCAGTATCGAGTACAATCTATGTCACACACACACACACACACACACACACACACACACTGAGTCAGTTTTATATTTTTTTATATAGTTTTGTATATATATATATATATATATTTTATTTTATTTTATTTTTATTTTATTTTTATTTTATTTTTTATATAGTTTTGTATATATATATATATTATAGTTTTGTATATATATATATATATATATATATATATATATATATATATATATAAACAAATAAAAAGAAAGAACAGTAAGATATATAATCCGGTGCTCTTATAGATATTTTCATTTTTACAAAATAGTGCTCAATGTAAATTTACAGAGCATTAATATTATAAATTAATTGATTTAAACCATATTTTAAATTAATTGATTTAAAACATATTTTAAATCAATTAATTTATAATATATATATATATATATATATATATATATATATATATAAAGAAATATAGTCTTAAGGTGTGCTATATTTATGGAATAAAGTGCTCAATATCAGAAATAGAGCGTGTGTAAACATAAAAGTTCACTTTATATATATATATATATATATATATATATATATATGAGTGATAGAATTTTTTTACGGAATTAGAATAATCATTATAGTAATTCTTCGAGTCTAGAAGAAGCCTCTACAGAATGCAGAAAGCAATAGACATTATCAAACGCAGTGGTTTTGTTTTCGGTAGTTCGTTATATAATTCTTTATAATGTGCCATAATCATTTACAGACCATTTTTGTGTTGTACAGCTCATTCAACATTTCTATCATTTGTAAGAAAATGATTTCCAAATTTATCGGCTATTTGGGGGCCTTCTACAATAAACTAATGTAGAATCATATACAGTCTCTGAAATACTGAAATATGTACAGTGCATAGGTCCCACCCGCACTGGAAACTGGGGTATCACTATACAGAAAAAATAAATTGGATTCTATTTTACTTAAATATTATTACTTAAATTACTAAATTACTAAATTATTACTTAATCATGTTACGTAGAGTTTCGACATTGATGATATTTAATTGTTTACTTGCCACTTGCAATAAATTCGGTCGTCAAACAAGGACAGATATTTCAACAGAAAAAAAAAGATAGGGAAAAAACTTTTTGATGGACCGTGTTATTTCAAAAACCTACAAAAAGAGAACTGAGTGTATTTATTAATAAATAATGTTATTAATGTTATTAAACCTCAAATACTAACACCAGCATTCAATGTGCGATATATAAATCCTGTTGGCAAAGTCAATTACAGTGGAACTTTAGATGATGAAATCATGCATCGGATTGCTAAGGCTACCAGTGTTTTCAGTAAACTTCGCCATCGATTGTGCACGGAGCAGGTTATTCGACTGGATACGAAAATTCGGGTTTACAGAGCTATTGTACTTGCCATCCATTTGTATGGCTCAGAGTCGTGGACTCCATACAGGTACCATATACGCCAGCTGGATGTTTTCCATAAAAGCTGGCTGCGTGCAATATGTAGAGTTAATCTTCAAGATAGGACATCTAACGTAGACCTGTTTAACAGGTGTAATATTGGAGGAATCGAGACTTTTCTCCTACAGTCTCAGTTACGGTGGACTGGTCATGTCTTGAGAATGTCTGATGACAGGATACCCAAGATCCTAATGCAGAGCCAGTTAGATCAGGGCTACAGGAATGTAGGACGCCCATAGCTAAGATACAAATATAAGCTGAAAAGCAACTTGTCAGCAGTCAATATATCACATAACACCCTTGAGCTCTTGGCCTTGGAGGGGGTAGAATGGAGATCAACGTGTTTAGTGGACTCAGCAATTTTCAATCTGCTTGTCTGAATCATCTTCAAGAAGCGAGAGCAAGATCTAAAAGGTCAGCCAATCTAACAGTGATCTCATCTTACAATCCTCACACTTGCTCCATATGTGGCCTCCTTTGTAAATCACTAGCGGGTCTTAAATGCCACTTAAGATTATCGCACAAAATTTCATAACTGAATCAATAAAGCTGTCAGATCCTCATACGTCTAAACCGACGAGAGAGAGTCCATTATTATTATATATATATATATATATATATATATATATATATATATATATATATATGATAAAAAAGGCTCAAACACTACTATTCCATGGTTATAATTTATTACATTAGAATCGTAATCACGATGCAATTCATCAGACCAACAAATTCAAAAAGAATTCGGAAAATATAACTCCGGGTATAAAAAATAAAATTTTAGTGAGAGTGTATGTGTGAGAGTGGGAAACAAGTGTGAGAGGGAAATGTATGAAAGCTCTAGAGAGAAGGTTTAATAGAAGAAAAAAGAGCAGGAAGGCCTAAAGGTGAAGGTGGGGATTAAAATTTAACGCAGAGAAGTTTTAAAGAGAGGAGCTTTAAAGCATTGACTTCTACCTGGATTCTATCCTCTTGGGAATATATACATACATATATATATATATATATATATATATATATATATATATATATATAAATCTTATAAGTATAAGAAACTATACTCGTTCGGAAAAAACTTGGGTATAATAATTTACACATAAACAAGCCAACACCAAATGAAAAAAAAACGTATAAAAAAAGAAAGAACGTGAACCGAAAATAATCGTCCAGCATACGAGTTCAAGGCCCAAAGAAAAAAAAAACCGATGCGAGTACCCAAAATAACTAAATAAAGTGCTCAATACAATGAGTAGAGCAGACCTAGTTTAACCTAGAGAGCCAGACAAACCTACCAAGGTCTCACCTAAGCGGATCGTCAGGGAAGGCTTGGTAGGTTTGTCTGGCTCTCAAGGTTTAACATATAGGTTTATATATATATATATATATATATATATATATACGCACACACACACACACACATATATATGCGTGTGTGTGTGTATTTGTGTGTGTGTGTGTAAATAAATAATATAATAAATCTATTTATATTAATAATTAATTAATTAATATGGGGTAATTTTGAATTTTATTGTGTTCTAATAGATATATATATCTATATATTTTATATATCATATATATAGTAAGCATATGTATATAAATATATATACATATAATAATCATATATATATATATATATATATATATATATATATATATATATATATATATATATATATATATATATATATATATAATCGTAAGCAAGGATCTTGGGAATTTAAACTTCTCATCGTACTACTCTTTTCACTAGCGTAAAAGGCTGATTTTGAAGCTATTATATTATTTCGTTGCCTCGTTCTGAGTATCTTGCTATTCCTTGTCGTGTCCATTTTCTTCCGTGTATTAAGTCAATTTCCTTTTGTGCTTTTAAATTTCAAATTCAAGTGGATGTTTTTTTTCTCTCGGGATTTTTTCTTTGGGAATTCTTCTCTTCGCAGAGAGGAAAAAAAAAAAGACAAAACAAAAAACAAAAAACAAAATAAAACAAAACAAAACAAAGGTAATACCCAACACAATAAAACTTTCTATTCGTTTTTATAACCGGCGAAATCAGACGACAATGCGGCGTCTCGTAAATACTCTTGACGTAACCTATGAGAATTTAACGTGCGGCCTTACACCAAAGGATGAATATTAAAAACAAAATATATAATGGTACAAGATAAATACATCCTTCAATTTCTAAAAGAATTAAAACCAATAACATATCCCTTCAAGACTTTCATGATCATGGATCTAAACCAATTCCTTTTCTTTATCATTCTACGAATTACTTTTTGATGAACATAATGGAGTGGTTGTCCGTTGAAGCCTCCTAGACGAAATGTCACGTACGAGGAATCCAAGGAATTGATAATTGGAGTGGAATATATAAGGAAATGAATCTTCTTTCCATCTACGTATCGTCTCTATTCGGGACGTGCGCGATGATGACATTCCAATCATTCCAATCTCTTGTCACCCTTAGCAACATTTGTCGCTTTGCCAAACCTCCTGCCCACTGTTCAACCATATATTCAAGCGAATATGTCAGTAAGGTGGCCCATTGCCCATCCCTGTTTATTCAGGTATGTGGAGTATTGTATTGTGTCCGTCAAATGTCTTAATATCATTTGGATTTATTCATAAATATTTGGATATTGCACTTTCTATAATAAAAACCGACTCCACCAATCGGCTATCGTTTTCCCGCTGACATGATTTGGAAAGGATATATTCAATCAATTTTAAGTCTACTGCTAGTAAAATAGCTTTCCCATGTCGTGCTAGACAATTTTTTTCTTCGTAGAATTTATCTTACGCATGTAAAATCTACCATTCATCCATGCATACATCTGCTTTACTGTTTCTGATATTAATTTAGAGATTCTTGATAAAATCTAAAGGAAAATCAGTAAACTTTAACTTTCGTGCCAAAAGGCCGCCTTTTTTCCTTGACGCCGCTATTATTTTTCTGTTACATTCAACTTCCATTTTTAGAATCTTTTGAATATAAAATTATTCTTGTAAGTTAAAGAATCTAATAAAGAAATGGCGTTTAATATTTTCTTGGATATTCTCAAAGAACAAAAAAAAAAACAAGGTATAAATTCGCTTTCATATTTTTTGGTTTTATTAAAATTATAATCATCGCTTTTTAAAACAACTTAGTAAAACTTGTATCACTAACCCATTATTATCTCAAAATATTGTCTAAAAAGTATTTTAAAATTTGGTTTATCGCGTCGTGCCAGACAATTTTCTCGATATAATCTATCTTATACATTTATAAGTCTACCGCTCACTTATATATTGAATTTTTCTGCCACATCACTAACCTAGAGCTCTAGTGCTTCTGATATGTATCTAGAGATTCTTGACAAAATCCAAAGAAAAATCTGCAATGATATCGGTCCTGGCTTGGCATCTCGCTCTCAGCCATTTTCTTAACATATCTTCCATGGAGTTTTACTGTAATTATTTTTTATTTTAACTATTCTGAGAGACTTTTTCCTCTTTTATATCTCGACTTTATGGCTTTAAGCGCACTTCTAGATTGGTGGCTACGTTTCATCATTTTACAGTTTGAATTAATCAATGTAACTGTAATTTTTTAGGCGAACACTTTCTTATTTCGCGCTTCTCGCTTGTGGAACTCTCTTTCGGCTTCTTGATTTCCAGTTAACTTTGATCTTCAAAAATTTAAATGCTGTGTCAAACATTATTTTCTGTCTCCTTGTGTCCTTTTTTTTTTTTAATTGTCGTCTCTTCTTAATAAAGATTTTCATAGATTATTTCACTCACAGTAATACCTTGTGTCTGACATTTTCGCGGCATCATTATCTCGGGATACAAAATCGATTTATTTTGACAGTAATAATCTTTAAGAATAGAAGATATTTAAGCAAGCAATTAAATAAGTTGTGTACATATTCGCAAGAATGCTGCAATAACCACCTGATTTTTCTAATTATGTATTGTCAGTTGTTGTATCTCATTTACATATTCCTTTTAAAATTCGGCGAAACAATTATTGAAAAATCAATGTTTATATTAGGTTGGTGCAAAAATAATATCGTTTTTTGACGTATTTTTTAACGTCAAAAAACGATATTATTTTTGCACCAGCCTAATAGCTTCCGATATTTTTTTTCTTTCATTTCCGCTTTCGTTTTGTTTTTAAATTTACAGAAGAGTTATACATTTTTATAAGTAAGATCTTTAATTGAAGTCGTAGAGCAAATGGTAATGATGGTATGAGCCGTTTCCCTATAAGGAAATATTTGGCATTCATTGACCGAGCAGCCAATATTGCTTTCGGTTGGAGTTTTACTAAAAAAAATATATTGTGCACAATGTATTTGGACTTCAGCATTAAGTAACCCAGAGATGTGTTGATATGCCTTAAAAAAACAATCAAATGAAATATCTCTAGTCACGTATCTCATTAGAGCCTTACATACACAAAGTGCACGGTAGCTAAAATAGAAATGGAGTGTCTTGAGTAAAATAGTCTAAGGGAGCCCAACCAGCTCAAGGCTTGCTTGAATTCAGAGTTTTTCTTCTTCTAGACTGGTTGCTATCCAAGGCTATAGAAATGATGTGTCTTTCGTAAGATAACCTAATGGAGTCAAATCTGCTCCAGGCTTGTTTGAATTCAGAGTTTTCCTTTTCCTAGACTGGTTACTATCTAAGGCTATAGAAATTATATGTCTTGAGTAAGATTGGCTAACGTAGCCTAATCCGCTCCAGTCTGGTTTGAATTCAGAGTTTTCCTTCTTCAAGACTGGTTACTATCCAAGGCTATAGAAATTATGTGTCTTGAGTAAGATAGCCTAACGGAGCCCAATCCGCTCCAAGCTGGCTTGAATTTAGAGTTTTCCTTCTCCTAGACTGGTTGCTTTCCTAGGCTATAGAAATATTTGGCATTCATTGACTGAGCAGCCAGCATTGCTTTCGGTTAAAGCTTATAAAATCCTTTTTCTTAAAATAATTTTTTTTTAAACCCAGTAATTGTTATTGCTCTTTCCATTTGTGCCGAGGATTTTCTTCCACAATTTTTGTTAGAAGTGATGTGGAATGTCAACATCTTCCTGATCTTTTATTTGATTTTGCTCATAAAACTTCTTCCAAATTTACTCTAGGCCCATCAAGAGTATCTTTGCCTGACTTTCCACTTAGAACTTAGTTACTATTGAGAGATATGAATATAGCACTCTGCATGGTTCCAACTAGCATCTCTAAACTGCATCCTCAAAACACATGTGAACTTGATGGCATCCATTCAATTGACCTCAAGATATGTACTCCTGAGTTGGATTCTGTTTTTCTCTAAATTCTTCAATAAATGCTTTGCTGTTTCTTCTGTAGTTCCAATTTTTAAGAACTCAGGCGAACAGTCTTTTTTTGAATGTACTAGAAGTTCTAATCAAATCTGAATTCGGAATAGCATCTCACTTCGGAGGGTCCTTTTTCAGATAAGACAGCCCTGGGTATGACGATAAACTACATCCGGCAGCAAGGCTTCTAACCGGGTGACTGGAGGTTTTGACGAGCGTGGAACCACCTATTGATTGCTGTTCTCCCCAAGTCCATCCTAACCCGGGGTGGTAGCACCTGTTAAGTTTCCAAATAAGAGTAGTGAGCCTACATAGAAAAGCAAAACACTATGAAAGTATAAAAATATATATAGTTATAGAAAAATAACCAACAATGTATTTTTAAAGCACAATGACCCAACAATACATTTTATCGGTAGTTGAAAGCAACTGCTTTCAAAATATATGAAGCCATTAAATTGTGTGAAATATATTTGAATTTCGGCATCAAATAACTATTAGGGGTTGATATGCCGCTAAACAAAATAAGCCAACGAAACAATCAACACGAGAGAATTCTTTCCTGACATTAATCCATATATCATACAACATCTAATAGAAATCAAGTTCTATTCCAAAATATAACTAAAAAAACATGGGATATAAAACACACACACTGCCTCTAGTAATTATGTCCACACAAACATGTATACGCACAAAAGCTGAGTATCATCTACCATATATTCAGTTGTGAAAGCAGAATAACATATCATATTTTTATTACTTCAAAACTCCCAAGAAAATTAAATTTTGGCATAAAAGGAGTTGGTGTCAAATGTACAAATTAAATTAAAGAAAATCTTTTAGATAAGTAATAAGGCATTGGCTTCTCTATGTGAACTACTGATATATTAAGTTGGTGCAAAAAATAATGTCGTTTTCTCACATATGTTACTATGTCAGAAAACGACATTATCTTTGCACCAACCTAATATGAACAATAATTACTTGAAATGAAAATAGCGAAGCTCCTTATGTTGCTTAGGATATCTTAAGGACATTTGACAGGACTTTGGCATGATGGTGTTCTTGAAAGTTGAAAGGTTGTATTATTTCTGGGCAGTTATTTTTAACTGAAAAGGTCTTACATTAATTACATTGTTTCGACAGTTGAACTGAACCCATTATTCCGTCTACGGGGTTCCATGTGCCTCGTCCAGATCTCTCAGTTATCTCCCTTTAACTCAGCTCTCCATATTTTTTTTTTTTTTTTATTATTCACCCCTCTCATAAATAGGTATTGAATCCAAACAACGCTTTTATCCACTGGGACATGTCTTTGAATTTGGCGGACTTAGAAACAATGTTACAGTAAACTTTTTATTACCAGCAAAAATAACAGTAAAATTGTAATATAAGTTCTGGAAAAATCTACCCAAGTGGACGAAATAAAAAGTTCCATTCGAAATTCCAATCATCTGAAGAAGGCCGAAGCGTACAACAAGTATTGCAATTATTTACATTATTTATATTGTTTGGACTATTGTCCTCATCTTTATTTCTGTATGTACGAAGTTTCGGCCGTTGTAAGCTACGGCCTTCTTCAGGATCTGTCTATATTTCTGAGATGAGCTATTGTAATTATTTACATTATTTACATTGTTCGGACTATTGTCCTCATCTTTATTTCTGTATGTACGAAGTTTCGGCCGTTGTAATCTACGGCCTTCTTCAGGATCTGTCTATATTTCTGAGATGAGATATTGTAATTATTTACATTATTTACATTGTTCGGACTATTGTCCTCATCTTTATTTCTGTATGTACGAAGTTTCGGCCGTTGTAAGCTACGGCCTTCTTCAGGATCTGTCTATATTTCTGAGATGAGATATTGTAATTATTTACATTATTTACATTGTTCGGACTATTGTCCTCATCTTTATTTCTGTATGTACGAAGTTTCGGCCGTTGTACGCTACGGCCTTCTTCAGGATCTGTCTATATTTCTGAGATGAGCTATTGTAATTATTTACATTATTTACATTGTTCGGACTATTGTCCTCATCTTTATTTCTGTATGTACGAAGTTTCGGCCGTTGTACGATACAGCCTTCTTCAGGATCTGTCTATATTTCTGCGATGAGCTATTGTAATTATTTACATTATTTACATTGTTCGGACTAGTGTCCTCATCTTTATTTCTGTATGTACGAAGTTTCGGCCGTTGTACGATACGGCCTTCTTCAGGATCTGTCTATATTTCTGAGATGAGCTATTGTAATTATTTACATTATTTACATTGTTCGGACTATTGTCCTCATCTTTATTTCTGTATGTACGAAGTTTCGGCCGTTGTACGATACGGCCTTCTTCAGGATCTGTCTATATTTCTGAGATGAGCTATTGTAATTATTTACATTATTTAAATTGTTCGGACTATTGTCCTCATCTTTACTGCTATGTTCATGACATTGAGTTAACTGAGACATTTCATGTCAGTCCTGCTGTAAAAAAAAAAGTTAGATAATAGAACTTTGACCTTAGTTATAACGATTTCATATAACAATTACACTAAATGTGCTTATCCATATAGTAATAATTTCGTAATTTTTACACTCCAATCATCTAAAGAAGGCCGGCGCGTACAACAAGTATTGTAATTATTTACATTGTTTGAACTGCTGTCATCATCTTTACTGTCATGTTCACGATGCTGATTTAGAGAGAAAGAGATGCGAAAAAAAAAAACAAAAAAAAAACTTGAAGACGAAATACTTGTTTTAAGTGAGAATTTTATTTAAATATTTCTTGTGATATGTTAAATCCACGAATTCCATTTTACAAGTGTATTCAGTTTATATGGCATGAACTAAGCATATAGTTCAATTATGTAGTGTAATGTCTTAGTAGTAGTTTTTTTTTATAGGAATTTCCATGTACTGCGGATCAATAGTTTTTTATAAAACATAAAACATTAGGCAGCATATAATTTACATACAAAGAAATAATCACACATAGAATCAATCAGAAATATTAATGCCATTAATGGTGACTTAAAATTTTGGAAAAAATTGGCGTCACGTTTTTGCACGTTCCTAAAATTGTTCCTAACCGTCATTAATAGCAGATATTCAAAAAACATCTTTCGGTCGACAAACAAGTATTTCGTCTTGAAGTTTTTGATTTTATAAGGAAAAAAAAACACATGCCTGATGATGAATAGAGAACCATTCGTAAGTACTAGCATTTTAACATCAAATAAACTGAAAACTAATGACATCTATGGTTTCGACGAGGATCACTTCACTCTATGGATTAACAGTATTTTAATGCATATATTATGTTTCTAGTGACGGATGTCACCATTAATCGCATTAATATTTCTGATTGATTCTATGTGTGATTATTTCTTTGTATGTAAATTATATGCTGCCTAATGTTTTATGTATATATATATATATATATATATATATATATATATATATATATATATGACGTCAGACATTATGAAATGGACAAAGTCCGACAATTATTTTAAGACATTTTTATGTTTATACATTCTTTTTATAGATGGTATTTATCAATCCACCCACGAGGATCGAATGTGGCACAAGGCCTTTTTAATGTGGGTATTTCTGAGCCCGTAGGCCCAGCCAAAAATAAATAACCATCCAAACCACCCGAGGGGGGTCAGTTCCGTCAACCTCCCCCAACGCAACCCTACCCTTCGGCGGAGCAACGTCAAAGTTCCTCCATGCAAGCAGGGAGTTCGACAGACACCCGACCCGGCAGCTCACAAAGCACAGATACTACACTTTGATCGTAGCCACCGGGCCGAGCGGGTATGCTTTTTTGAGATGGTATTTATCAATCCACCCACGAGGATTGAATGTGGCACAAGGCCTTTTTAATGTGGGTATCCCCGAGCCCGTAGGCTCAGCCAAAAATAAATAACCATCCAAACCCCCCGAGGGGGGCCAGTTCCGTCAACCTCCCCCAACGAAACCCTACCCTTCGGCGGAGCTTCGTCAGGGTTCCTCCCTGCAAGCAGAGAGTTCGACAGACACCCGACCCGGCAGCTCACAAAGCACAGATACTACACTTTGATCGTAGCCACCGGGCCGAGCGGGTATGCTTTTTTGAGATACAAATATTTAAGCAAATGATCTGTTTATAATAAACAGTATTAAACAACATTTACCGGCCTGAATGTCCCGAGAACGAATATTTTCTGTGAACATTTTTCGGACATTCAAGCCGGTAAATGTTGTTTATTACAAACAGAGCATTTACTTGAACATTTTTATCTAGAAAAAGAATGAATAAACATAAAAATGTCTTATATATATATATATATATATATATATATATATATATATATATATATATATATATATATATATATATATATATATATATATATATACTCGTCTCGAAAAACTTTCGAATATTTGATTTGCCAATAATCAAATCAATTTCGAAAGAAAAAAAGGTTTTAAAAAAAGAAAGAGCCAGGAACATTAAAGTCTGTCGAAAAAATCACACAGATGCAGGTTTAAAGCCCAAAGAAAAAACCCAGACACGAGTAAACAACTAACTAACAAGAGCCTAATACAACCGGAGAGCAGACCTAGTCAGTATATATATATATATATATATATATATATATGAGAGTATAAAAATTACGAAATTATTACTATATAGATAAGCACATCTATCTCGTGTAATTGTGATATGGAATCCCTATACCTAAGGTCAAAATTCTATTATCTGTCTTTTTTTCTTTTTTTTTTTTTTTTTTTTTTACAGCAGGACTGAAATGAAATGTCTCAGTTGTCTCATGAACATGGCAGTAAAGATGAGACAATAGTCCGAAAAATGTAAATAATATAAATAATTACAATACTTTTACGCTTCGGCCTTCTTCAGATTATTGGAATTTCAAACCGTACTCTTTATTTCGTTCACCTGGGTAGATTCTTTCAGAGCTTATATTACAATTTTACTCTTATTATTGCTGGCAAAGAAACTTTTACTGCTATTAGGTTGGTGAAAAAAATAATGACGTAATAATGTCGTTTTTTGACGTATTTTTAACGTCAAAAAACGACATTATTACGTCATTATTTTTTGCACCAACCTAATACATTAAGTTTCTAAGTCAGCGAAATTCATAAACATGGCTCAGTGGATAAAAGGCGTTGTGTGTGTTTGTAAAAATTACGAAATTATTACTGTATGGAGAAGCACATCTATTTTGTTTAATTGTTATATGAAATCGTTATACCTAAGGTCAAATTGACCTCTTCGACTGTGGAAACCTCGTATTATCTGTCTCTTTTTTTTACGTAATTCAATAAAATAGTGTGAATTATTTAGTCCGACAGCATTGAGACCCTGTCGGACCACAGAAATCATCCCTAAAAACCCCTATGTAAACACAGTTTTACTAGATCATTCTATATACATACATATATATATATATATATATATATATATATATATATATATATATATATATATACACATGTATAATAAGGTAATGAAGGGTTTGGTAATCCGTGTGGATAATTCCAAAGAGGATGTAATCCAGAGAGCTCAATGTAACACCAGAGCAAATATTAATTAAATAATTACGAAAGACACAACTTTAAGGTTCCATGACTATAATTTATTTGCCCAGAAATATATTTTTCTGGTTCATCTGATCACATCTCTAAGGTAACTATATATATATATATATATATATATATATATATATATATATATATATATATATATATATATATATATATATATATATATATATATATATATATATATATATATATATATATATATATATATATATATATATATATATATGTGTGTGTGTGTTCTCAAAGTTAGAACAAAGCTGAAAACAGGAAATTAAAAAAATCAATACTGCTTCCAAACAATTTTTTTATTGTTTCCTGCCATACCTTTTATTGTTTCATTCCAGCCGTGCTCTCTTGGCTGACATCCTGAATGATTAAATATACAACTATGTTTAAAAACTTGAGCACGTGGCCGCGAAGTTAGAACGTTCGCTTTCTGACCATGATACCCAGGTTCGAATCTTAACATTGTCGATTTTTCGGGTGAATTCTTGCTGTTAGGGTATGGGTTGTTCAGACTGTTGATCACGCTAGATAATGCAAAAACTGTAACTAAGGCCCGCTCGGCGTATTTGCAGTGTAAAAAACAAGGTCGGTTTTGGACAAGCATACATATGCCTGAGCAGGCTAATGTAACAGGGATTAGCTGGCCGTTGTGGTAGATTTTAGATAATTTGCTGCGGAAACTTGTAAACGTGTGGCTCGTAGCTGCTCAAGGACATAATAGCGGCTGATTTAAATTTTTTAAAAAGACGTATATTCGTGAGTTAATTGTAACGTGCTGTTTGAATTCGATTGCGTTCGCCTGGTGGATGTGTCACTGGAGGGTTCGACGTTCGCCTTCGCATTGGATTCATATCCGTTTCATTTAGCGTGAGAGAAATTACGGACAAAGAGATATTTCGAGCGTCTATCCGAAAACCGTGTCCGGTTGTGGTAGATTAATCGTACATTACCATTTCCTATTTCACGTTGTGTTGCCAAGGCAACAGTCCACTTACTTCTCGGAAGGTGTTTTACATATTTTGCAACTGAGAAACCGTTCCTATGGAATTCCCTCAGGAGGCTATTTTAAAAATGTCTTCTGAAATTCCAGCGCAATTTGCATCTTTTCTATTTTTATACTATCGATGAAAATGTCAAAGTTTGGCGTGACAAAGAAATCCGTATAAATCTTTAAATCTATGCAACAGTCAACGTGCTATTTAGCCTTTAAGCATTTAGAGAAAGATTACAAATCCATCGAAAAAAAAAAACGTTTTAACCGCCAAATGTAGCGGCATGATGAATAAATGGATTATGGAACGGACTGACGAAGCGGAGATCGAGGTTCGAATTCTAATCGGGTTCATTGCATTCACTTACGTGCTATTGACCTTGGGAAAAGAATAAGCCATCTCTTCTCCCCGCCCCACCAGTTAAACAAGAGGGCATTTTCGGTTTTATAGCTTTGGGTAGCAACCAGTCTAGGAGAAGGAAAACTCTAAATTCAAACCAGCCTGGAGCGGATTGAGCTCCGTTACGCTATCTTACTCAAGGCACACCATTTCTATAGCCTTGGATGGCAACCAGTCTAGGAGAAGGAAAACTCTGAATTCAAACCAGACTGGAGCGGATGGGTTCCGTTAGGCTATCTTACTCAAGACACGCCATTTCTATAGCCATGGATAGCAACCAGTCTAGGAGAAGGAAAACTCTGAATTCAAACCAGACTGGAGCGGGCTGGGCTCCGTTAGGCTATCTTACTCAAGACACGACATTTCTATAGCCATGGACAGCAACCAGTCTAGAAGAAGGAAAACTCTGAATTCAAGCAAGCCTTGAGCTGGTTGGGCTCCCTTAGACTATTTTACTCAAGACACTTCATTTCTATTTTAGCTACCGTACACTTTGTGTATGTAAGGCTCTAATGAGATACGTGACTAGAGATACTTCATTTGGTTGTTTTTTTAAGGCATATCAACACATCTCTGGGTTACTTAATGCTGAAGTCCAAATAAATTGTGCACAATATATTTTTTTTTGGTAAAACTCCAACCGAAAGCAATATTGGCTGCTCAATCAATGAATGCCAAATATTTCCTTATAGGGAAACGGCTCATACCATCATTACCATTTGCTCTACGACTTCACTTAAAGATCTTACTCATAAACATTTATAACACTTGCTCGAATTTAAAAACAAAACGAAAGCTGAAATGAAAGAAAAAAAGCATGGGAAGCTATAAAAACTGATTTTTCAATAAATGTTTCGCCGAATTTTAAAAGGAATATGTAAATGAGATACAACAACTGACAATACATAATTAGAAAAATCAGGTGGTTATTGCAGCATTCTTGCGAATATGTACACAACTTATTTAATTGCTTGCTTAAATATCTTCTATTCTTAAAGATTATTACTGTCAAAATAAATCGATTTCGTATCCCGTGATAATGATGCCGCGAAAATGTCAGACACAAGGTATTACTGTGAGTGAAATAATCTATGAAAATCTTTATTAAGAAGAGACGACAATTAAAAAAAAAAAAAGGACACAAGGAGACAGAAAATAATGTTTGACACAGCATTTAAATTTTTGAAGATCAAAGCTAACTGGAAATCAAGAAGCCGAAAGAGAGTTCCACAAGCGAGAAGCGCGAAATAAGAAAGTGTTTGCCTAAAAAATTACAGTTACATTGATTAATTCAAACTGTAAAATGATGAAACGTAGCCACCAATCTAGAACTGCGCTTAAAGCCATAAAGTCGAGATATAAAAGAGGAAAAAGTCTCTCAGAATAGTTAAAATAAAAAATAATTACAGTAAAACTCCATGGAAGATATGTTAAGAAAATGGCTGAGAGCGAGATGCCAAGCCAGGACCGATATCATTGCAGATTTTTCTTTGGATTTTGTCAAGAATCTCTAGATACATATCAGAAGCACTAGAGCTCTAGGTTAGTGATGTGGCAGAAATATTCAATGTATAAGTGAGCGGGTCAGCTTTTTCAAATATCTTACTATATTTTGAATTTATTCATTAATGAACATTTTCATATTGCAATTTGTTTAACAGAAAAATAAAAAGAAAGGTAATACTGAAACAATATAACTTTCTATTCGTTTTTATAACCGGCGAAATCAGACGACAATGCGGCGTCTCGTAAATACTCTTGACGTAATCTATGAGAATTTAACGTGTGGCCTTACACCAAAGGATGAATATTAAAAACAAAATATATAATGGTACAAGATAAATACATCCTTCAATTTCTAAAAGAATTAAAACCAATAACATATCCCTTCAAGACTTTCATGATCATGGATCTAAACCAATTCCTTTTCTTTATCATTCTACGAATTACTTTTTGATGAACATAATGGAGTGGTTGTCCGTTGAAGCCTCCTAGACGAAATGTCACGTACGAGGAATCCAAGGAATTGATAATTGGAGTGGAATATATAAGGAAATGAATCTTCTTTCCATCTACGTATCGTCTCTATTCGGGACGTGCGCGATGATGACATTCCAATCATTCCAATCTCTTGTCACCCTTAGCAACATTGACAATAGCCACGCTGATAGAAGGCAAAAACCCAGATTTCTATGACGGTCAAAACAGAGCAAATTCATTTTGAAGGCGTTGAAATTTAAAAGCCTTTGTTCGGCTCAGTTAGGAAGAGATTGAAAATCGTTTTTGAGATCAGCTGTCAGTTTGACCATTTTTTTCTTCTGGTGTACTGGGTTCCTTCAGGACGTAGGCGATCATGGCCGCCCACTTCCCCTTGTAACCCTCAATAACTTTAGTCCCTCAGCTACCTCCCCAGACTGCCTTCTGTCATCCACTTGCTTAAGCCCGCCAGGTATGTTATGTGTTGCTTTCCCTTGTCTCTCTTTCCATCTATTCTCCCTGTAAGTATCAGATTCTCCAAGCCCTCCTTTCTCATTATGTGTCCCAGAAATTTCAGCTGCCTCTTCCTGGTGTTAATTATATATATTAATATTGCTGATTCTTCATTGGATTTTATTACGGA
The DNA here is from genome assembly GCA_963932145.1 of Acanthosepion lycidas. NCBI lineage: Eukaryota > Metazoa > Mollusca > Cephalopoda > Sepiida > Sepiidae > Acanthosepion > Acanthosepion lycidas. The sequence goes on along the minus strand of OZ010592.1, from coordinate 84,934,554 downwards.
GATCTGGTAAATATCTGGGGAAACAGATCATATAAGTCAGCAATATTCTAAGCATGGACGAATGGTAGATTTACAAATATGTAAAATAGATTCTGTGGAGTAAAATTGTCTCGCACGACACAATGAATCAACTTTCTTAGCAGCTGACTATATATATATATATATATATATATATATATATATATATATATATATGTAATGAAAAACAAACCACTTTAATGTACCATTACGATAATTTATTTCACCTAAATCCTTTTTTAAGGATTCAGGATCATCAGGTAAATCTTATTTTTTTCCTCAATTCGTTGTTGGAAGATTTACCTGATGATCCTGAATCCTTAAAAAAGGATTTAGGTAAAATAAATTATCGTAATGGTACATTAAAGTGGTTTGTTTTTCATTACATATTAGCTCTGTCCTAACATTGAGCTCTCAGGATTTCATCCTCTTTAGATTTACCAATTCGGTTTACCAAGTTCCTTATACCTTAAATATATATATATATATATATATATATATATATATATATATATATATATGTTTTCATGGTAATTCTTCGCATGAAATCATTGCTATGGTACCTAGACTGTATGAATTTAAGCGGAATACTAAACTGGCTGCGAGATCTCACCAATTTACAGTTGAGCTAGCCAGATGTAGCCGTAACTTCTATGCTGACAGTTTCTTTTCTCGCACTTCACTTCTGTGAAACTCCCTTCCGGCTCGATGCTTTCGACCCAATTTTAATCTGCAAAAGTTTAAATGCAATAGCAATCGCTATCTACTGTCCTCTTGATTGATCTTTCGTCTTACTAATTACTAATGTTTGATTGTTAGTGGCTGTCCTGCCTTAATTGGGGTGATTTCGATTTTATATATATATATATATATATATATATATATATATATATATATATATACTAGCAGCATGGCCCGGCGTTGCATGAGTTTGATTCAAAAATCTTACGACACATACAGCAATCGCTATTACTTGACTTAAAATATTTTTGCCCTTCCTTGCCTTTAAAGATGTGCCCTTTGCTGTGCTGATGTTGATACATGCCTTACTTCTTGCCTATCTCACACTGCGAATTTTTTCTAAGCTCTATACTAAACATTAAATCTCTTACGAAAAAAGAACTAAACAAAATGAACACAAAACGATCAGCTTTAAAAAAGGACTCGTAACTGGAAAAACTGAATGAAAAAAGAATGTTAACAACAAATACTTTTTCACACCGAACCCAGTTCTGCGGAATCAGAATCAACGTTGAGTTTAAGCAAGCGGATGAGCCAATTGGAGTAAAGTGCCATGCAGATTTAAATTTTTCCAATTTGTGACGAATGCAGCTAATGATTTTTTTTGCATGCTAGCATGCTAGTTAACATTCGTGTCAGTCAGCTGTTGGCTCTCACGCTGGCCAGTAGAATCTTCCTACCTATTCGTGGCAGCCAGCTATAGGCTCTCACTCTGGCTAGTAGAAAATGGCCGCCACCTACATGAAAACTGCCGTAGAAGCATGAAAAAATCGATTATTTCCACTATCGATGGAAATGCAATGTCGGTGTTGGCCTTTCCGCTAACTTGGAGCAGGTGCATGTAAATTTTGGTGCAAATCCATCGAAAATTGCGGCCGTGCATTCGTTACACACACACACACACAAACATATACATCCCACCTCATATATATATATATATATATATATATATATATATATATATATATATATATATATGTGTGTGTGTGTGTGTGTGTATTAGTGGATACACATTTTTGAGTAGACGCCCTGGTTTTGTTTTGTCTATTTCAAACAGAAAGGAATTACGTCTACCGGCCGACGTATTCGAAATAGGTGACTGTAATGAACCAGGCTGGAATTCGAACCCTGCTCTCTCATTTTTAAATCTGAAAACCTCACTACTGCTACTTTGCTCTATCTTTGCAAGAGCCACTCCTCAGCCTTTACAGAGTTAAAAAAACTATTACGCGGCCTTGTGGGTAATTAATTATTTTCCACCCTACAACCACTTTCCTATAGACGAACAGTTATTAGACTCTTTCTACTCTATCGTTATTTCCATGGCGAATGTTAATACCACATACGTTTCTTAGTTTCATCAGTTCGGAACTGCACAGCTAGAATCCGCCATGCTACTTATACAGAGCCGAATCATCTTTATTCCTTCCGTATTCCTTTGTCAAGGAGAAAGCTCCATTCGGACAGATGCTTCCGCAGAACCGTCACTTTGTGGAACAGATTCCTGAGATGTTCCTTCCCCGATCACTAAAATTATAATGATTTCAAGTCTAGGGTCAAACGTTACCTATTCTCTTGACCTCTTTCTCCAACCTTTAAGAAGTTACAACAATCTCATTCAGTAGCCTTGTAACTAGTGAAAAATACTAAAATTAAAATATAAGAAAAACTTATAAGTAAAACTTATAAGATTAGTGCAGCAATATGTTTAACTGTCATTTCCTTGTACTAATATTTCCTGGTAAACAAGGGGCAACGCAGTAAATGCATAAAATCATAGCGCCATTTTGAAATCAGGATTTCAAAAATGTGCATGATCTGAACGCGAAAGGTTCTCACTGATATTTCTTTAGAAATACTTGAGTATGTGGAAAGCAAGCCACCAAAGTTCTAACGCGGATTCTTTATTCAAAATAAACTCGGAGTGGGACTGATTTTAGCCCTGTTACTGAAACTGAAGAGATTATTGTCGTTTTTAATATACGTATTTGTTACAAGCGTTCAATACATATTGGCTCATTGGATTACTTTGGAGAGATAGAAAATTTGTTTTTAGAGGAAAAAACATTTTGTACTCAAGAAAATATTTTTTCTTCTTGCGTATAATAAATATGGAAACTTTTTTAGTAAACAAAATAAAAAACCCACTCGATGCACGAAGCGATTGCATTTCAATAATATTTCGTTTGAAAAGCGTAGCAGGATCTAGAATGGGAAATAAACACGGGAAGACTGAAATCGATACTGCAGTGAAGATAGATTGATAGATATATAGATAATGAACAGACTGATATATATATATATATATATATATATATATATATATATATATATATATATATATAATGAACAGTCTCAGATGGATAGTTAGATTATGAACAGATTGTTCTATATTTATATATATATATATATATATATATATATATATATACATACATATATATATAGAGAGAGATAGATAATGAGCAGACTGAGATAGATAAACAGATAGATAATGAACAGATTGAGATAGATGCATATATATTTACATATATGTATATATATATATATATATATATATATATATATATAATGAAGAGACTTAGATAATGAACAGACTGTTACATATATATATATATATATATATATATATATATATAGAGATAGATAGATAGATAGATAGATAGATAGATAGATAATGAGCAGACTTAGATAGACAGATAGATAATGAACAGACTGAGATAGATGCATGTATATGTATATTTATAATGAAGAGACTTAGATAATGAACAGATTTTGATAGATAATGAACAAACTGTTATATATATATATATATATATATATATATATATATATATATAGAGAGAGAGAGAGAGAGAGAGAGAGAGAGAGAATATTAGTGGTAAATATACATATATATGCGAAATCCAGAGGTGCATATACACACATGTATATTTTTTGAATAAAAAATTCCGAGAGGATAGAATCCAGGTAGAACTCAATGTCCAGGACAGAGTAAGGATATAATAAAAAGGCTTAAACACTAACATACCATGGTCATAATTTATTCCATTGGAATCGTAAATACGATTCAAATGGAATAAATTATGAGCATGGTATATTAGTGTTTAAGCCTTTTTATTATATATATATATATATATATATATATATATATATATATATATATATATATATATATATATAGATCGATAGATAGATAGATAGATAGATAGATAATGAATAGACTAAGATAGACAAATAGTTAATGAACAGACTGAGATAGATGCATATATATATATATATATATATATATATATATATATATATATATATATATTGAACACACTAAGATAATGAACAGATTGTGGTAGATAGATTATGAACAGACTGTTAGATAGATAGATAGATAGATAGATAGAAAATTAACAGATTGAGACTGTTATGTGTGTGTGTACACACACACACACACACACACACACACACACACATATATATATATATATATATATATATATATATATATATATATATATATATATATATATATATATATATATATAAACAAACACCTGACGATGCCTTGGTGATAGAAGCCGCGGTAGTGCTCCGGTCAAATTTCTTAACTTTTTAATATATTAAATCATTCTGCGAGTTTAGATTTCGTTCTTGAAATTGAGCACTTTTTAACGTGTACGATTTTAACAAATATTTCAGTATTTCTTTGTTTTAAATAAACAGAAATGGAAAAGAAAGAAAAAACAAAAATTGTAAAGAAAAACATGGAAGAAAAGAAAGATAAGTGGAAGAAAAGAATGAAAAAAGGAAGAAAAGAAAGAAAAAAGGAAGAAAAGAATGAGACATAATCTGAAAAGGAGAGTGAAAAATATACAGATAGAAAGAAACCAAACAGAAAAAAAAAATATTACAGAATGAAATATAAAAGAATGACAGAATGAAGGAAACAAATGAATGAATGAATGAAATACATGAATGAATGAATGAATGAAACAAATAAATGAATGAAACAAATGAACGAATGAATGAATGAAATAAATGAATGAATGAATTAATGAAACAAATGAATAAATGAATGAATGAAACTAATGAATGAAAGAATGAATGAATGAATGAAATAAATGAATGAATGAAACAAATGAATGAATGAATGAATGAATGAAATAAATGAATGAATGAATGAAACAAATGAATGTTGAATGAATGAATGAATGAAACAAATGAATGAATGAATGAAACAAATGAATGAATGAAACAAATGAATGAATGAATGAATGAAACAAATGAATGTTGAATGAATGAATGAATGAAACAAATGAATGAATGAATGAAACAAATGAATGAATGAATGAAACAAATGAATGAAACAAATGAATGAATGAATGAAACAAATGAATGAATGAAACAAAAGAATGAATGAAACAAATGAATGAATGAATAAATGAAACAAATGAATGAATGAATATATGATGAAAGCAGAAAATACAAAGTAAAAACGACGGACAGAAAGAATGAAAAATGAAACAAGGAAGGAAAAACAATTATTCTCGAGAATTCATTTATTCATATGTTACCACGACAACACCATTCTGGTGAGATTTTTCCAAAGAGGTTGACTGGACGAAGAGGTCCAGTTGAATATCCCCCACGTTCAACAGATCTCACACCACGAGACAATTTTTATGGGGATACATAAAATATAAAGTATAAGCTACATAATCAAGCAAAACCGCTACATTATAGAACCGACTCCCAAGAAGATGTTTTCCCGATCACTAAATCTTAAAATGTTCAAGTCTAGGGATAACTGTTATCTTCCCCACATAGCCTCATAAAATATACCGCTTACATCTTACTCTCTAACACTCTACCACGAGTGGCTATTGGGCCTTGTAAAGGTTGTCGTTATTGTAAAAAAAAATAGTCGACAAACTGAGGACGTGTATGTGTGCTTGTGTAAAGCAAATGATTTATAGCAGATGTTTTAAGACTTTTGAATCCCAGAAGGAGAAGCCACGTAATGCATATTTTGTATTTATGTGGGGATGGGAGAGAAATTGTGTATAAATACACAATCTAGATGCACTCAATATGGACGAACAGACACTGACTTAAAAAATGAATCTGAAAACAAGCAAGAATCTTGGATATTCAAAAATGAAAAACATTTTATTTCTTTTATATTTGCATATAATCTGTATGTATGTATGTATGTATGTATCTATCTATCTATCTAATGCTCTCTCTCTCTCTCTCTCTCTCTCTATATATATATATATATATATATATATATATATATATATATATATATAAATATATGTATGCATACAGGGTGTCCATAAAGTTCGTGTGCACTTTAAAATGTATAACTTTTATAAATTTATAACTTTATTTGTATTTGCGATAGAAATAATTTGTAAAAAGGATTAGAAAGAAGTAAATCTATATTTTTTAAGGTTTTAATGAAATTTTATTTAAGTTTCCACATGTCCTCCATTATTAGCAATACAAAGGGTAATACGATTTTGCAGTTCACGGAAAACATTTGCCAACTGATTTACAGTAATGCCTGAAATCACATTAGTTATTTTAGCTATACTTAAAACTAGGTACATTAAACATTATAACATTTTTTACAGATTATTTCTATTGCAAATACAAATAAAGTTATAAATTTTTTAAAGTGCACACGAACTTTATGGACACCCTGTATCTATCTATCTATCTATCTATCTATCTATCTATCTATATATATATATATATATATATATATATATATATATATATATATATATATATATATATATATATTAGGTTGGTGCAAAAATAATTTCGTTTTCTAACATATGTTACTATGTGAGAAAACGAAATTATTTTTGCACCAACCTAATATATATATATATTGTGTTGGTGCAAAAATAATAATCTAATAATATCGTTTTTTGACGTATTTTTGAACGTCAAAAAACGACATTATTACGTCATTATTTTTGCACAAACCTTTTATATATATAAAGGTGAACATAGAAGTCAACACTTAGAGGTGACAGTCTGTTTCATGCTAGATGCAATCGTCAGGCCACGATTGCATCTAGCATGAAACAGACTGTTGCCTCTGAGTGTTGACTTCTATATTTACACACGCTCTATCTTTGATATTGAGCACTTTATCCCATAAATATTGTATATCTTAAGACTATATTTCTTCATATATATATATATATATATATATATATATACTAAGTCCGACAATTATTTCAATATATTGTTTGTACGTTATTTTTGCAGGTTCGATTCCTGTTGGAGACCATGTATTTTCTATGAAATTTCTCGGATATTCAGGCCGATAAATGTTGTTAATACGGTTTATTATAGCGATATTCCAAGAGTAGCTCGGATGTGGCACAAGGCCTAAAGTATAGGGCACCCAGTGAGTATCGAACTCATTACTCAGTCGTAATTGTGCTAGCGAAACAAGCTTGTTAACCATTACACCACCTCGAGGCGCCTAAATACAGTTTAATATAAACAGAATATTTACTTAAAAATTTGCCTCTATAGAAATAACGTATAGACAGTGTACACACACACACACACACACACACACATATATATATATATATATATATATATATATATATATATATATATATATATATATATGCGCGCGCGCGTGTGTGTGTCTTTCAACAGAAACGAAAAAGTATAGTGTTATTAAAACTGAACACAGACAAAAATGCATATTTGTAAGAAATAAAAATTTCAACAACATTTTATTGAATTTTAATATTGACAAATAACATCTTCAATATGTTTTCCATCATTTACTTGAGGTGAAATGTTTAAAAAAGATAGATGAATAGATAGATACACTCTTGTGCAAATTAATTATACAGGAAGATGTGGAGGGCCATTATCGCCTACAACCTTAAGCAAATTAATTGAAACAAAACGAATAATTCCATTATTATTTACTTTTTTTTTTCGTATGTTTTCCAATAAAACATGACCCAGTGCACATGTTAGATATTTGTATGTCGATTCCACGAAGTCGTTCCTTGCAGATTGACCACAGATTCTCGATTGGATTTAAATCAGGAGAGTTTCCGGACCAGTCTATAGTACTTTGATTTGCTCACTGGTAAGGCTTGCCCGTGGGTTCATATGTCCATTCTACGAAGTCGTTCCTTGCAGATTGACCACAGATTCTCGACTGGATTTAAATCAAGAGTTTCCGGACCAGTCTATAGTACTTTGATTTGCTCACTGGTAAGGCTTGCCTGTGGGTTCATATGGCCATTCTACGAAGTCGTTCCTTGCAGATTGACCACAGATTCTCGATTGGATTTAAATCAAGAGTTTCCGGACCAGTCTATAGTACTTTGATTTGCTCACTGGTAAGGCTTGCCTGTGGGTTCATATGTCCATTCTACGAAGTCGTTCCTTGCAGATTGACCACAGATTCTCGATTGGATTTAAATCAAGAGTTTCCGGACCAGTCTATAGTACTTTGATTTGCTCACTGGTAAGGCTTGCCTGTGGGTTCATATGTCCATTCTACGAAGTCGTTCCTTGCAGATTGACCACAGATTCTCGATTGGATTTAAATCAAGAGTTTCCGGACCAGTCTATAGTACTTTGATTTGCTCACTGGTAAGGCTTGCCTGTGGGTTCATATGTCCATTCTACGAAGTCGTTCCTTGCAGATTGACCACAGATTCTCGATTGGATTTAAATCAAGAGTTTCCGGACCAGTCTATAGTACTTTGATTTGCTCACTGGTAAGGCTTGCCTGTGGGTTCATATGGCCATTCTACGAAGTCGTTCCTTGCAGATTGACCACAGATTCTCGATTGGATTTAAATCAAGAGTTTCCGGACCAGTCTATAGTACTTTGATTTGCTCACTGGTAAGGCTTGCAGCCAAACAATTTTCGTACGTTTTCTTGGAGTAACATCCATCGTAGACCATGGCCGTAGGGCAACTAATCGACAGTCAAGACAATAATGTCTGGGCATGATAAAAATCTGATGCAATCACGGATGACGCAATATTTTTCAAGGCCACACCGAAAAAAGATTCCTATTACTACACACGACTGCAAATGACCTAATCTGAGGAAAAAACTAGAAATCGATTACAACCTGTCAATTCAGTGACCGTATGTTGAAAGAAAGGAAACTAAAATGGTTGTTTAAATTAATTTGCACAACGGTGTAGATATGAATTTATTAAATAAAGAAAAAACAGAAAAAAATGCTTATACATTTAACATAACACATTTGAATAGAATCGTCATCTGTCTTCCTGGATTCTTTTCTTTTATTGTGTTTTCCCCACTTCACATTAACAAATATTTCCCATTCTTATCTGCCTGTAACACCCTGCGTCCAAGAGGTAATGTCGCCTAGCTTGGGGTAAAATGATAGATACCGACTATGATAGATAGATAGATAGATAGATAGATAGATAGATAGATAGATAGATAGATAGATAGCTATGAAGAGATTGATAGAGAGACATAAAAAGACGCTATGTTGAGGAGTGGTATGGGGATGTTGAGAGATATCTGTACAGACTAAAATAGATAGATAGATAGATAGATAGATAGGAAAAGACAGACAGATAGATAGATAGATAGATAGATAGATAGATAGGAAAAGACTGATAGATAGATAGATAGATAGATAGATAGATAGGAAAAGACTGATAGATAGATAGATAGATAGATAGATAGATAGATAGGAAAAGACTGATAGATAGATAGATAGATAGATAGATAGATAGATAGATAGATATGAAGTGATTAATACAGAAAGATGCTATGTTGAGGAGTGGTATGGGCATGCTGAGAGATATCTGTACAGACTAAGATAGTTTGGTTTGGTTTGTTTTATTTTGTTTTACGGCATATCAACCTCAGTGGGTTATTTAATGCCGACAACATTTTTAGGATAGATTCGTATGAATAGAGTATGTATTCTTTGGTTTAGATTGGTTTGGTTTATTTTGTTTTACGGAATATCAACCTCAATGTGTTGTTTATTGCTGACAACATTTTTAGGATAGATTCGTATGAATAGAATATGTATTCTTTGGTTTAGATTGGTTTGGTTTATTTTGTTTTACGGAATATCAACCTCAATGTGTTGTTTATTGCTGACAACATTTTTAGGATAGATTCGTATGAATAGAATATGTATTCTTTGGTTTAGATTGGTTTGGTTTATTTTGTTTTACGGAATATCAACCTCAATGGGTTGTTTATTGCTGACAACATTTTTTTTATTGCAGGTAATATTTTGTTTTGTCAAAAATTTGTTTCTGGTAATATTTTTCCTTCAAAATTGTATTGCTGTTAATAATTCTTTTTTCAAAAAAGTATTGCTGGTAATAGTTAACTATTTTCCACTAGCTGGGATCCTAACAGGTGCTACCACCCCGGGTTAGGGTGAACCTGGGAACACCAGCCAATAAGAGGTGGTTTCATGCTCCTCAAAACCCCCTGATCAGAGAACAGTCTAAGATAGATTGCTTGGGTAAAAATTATAGATAACGAATATATTGATAGATAGATAGATAGATAGATAGATAGATAGATAGATAGATAGATCTCCTCGCCATGAGGTGGTTTCCCTCTGTCTTTTATACAGATATTTTCATGGCAATTAATGTGATAAGCTTTCCTTCTTTAAATTTATAAATTTAATATAAGACATAGAGATATTCAGAGAAGGATAGATGCAAGGTCTGTCGCCATCTTGTATCTTCCTGAATCCTATCCCGTTATTCTTTTTTCCTCTCACCACCCCTCACTAAAGCCTCCCCCCATTTACTTTCACACCCTTCAATTCATAGTAGCATCATCACATGGCTTGGCGTTAAATAATTTAAAATAAAACTTTAATATGAATTGAGGAAATATGAAACAAAACCTTAAGATAATGCATTTGAATAGAGATATTCAATGTAAGAATACAATGTCAGTCGTCATCTTCTGTCTTCGTGGAATCTGTTCTTTTATTGTCTTTTTTCCACTTCTCCGCACTAAATCTTTCTCTTTCTTTTTCTCTCCTTGTAACTACCTGCGTCCTAATTTCATTGTCCTCCTGCTTAGCGTGAAATAATTTTTTTAATAAGAGAATATTTCTCATAACAACCCCTTGATGAGTAAAAATGTATTGGAAGTTGGAAGTCTTTATAAAAATTACCGGTTTCTTATACATGAAAATAAAACAACAAATTTAACCAATAAAAAACGTGTGCGGTTTCTGAATTGGGCTCAAAGTTAGCGAAGAGTATAAAAGACAAAAATAAAAACAACTGAAAATAATGAAGAAGAAAATTAAATTTTCAAGCAATCATCACAGAAAAAGAACTTTCACAGCTGTTTCTTAAAAAAAAATCATTGTAAAGTATTTATAGTCTTGAGTGCGTCTCCAAGAAGCGGCTTCGAAAAATTAGAAGGAGGTAACCCGACACTTCAAATTAAATTTTTTTTTTTTTTTTTTCAAAGGCATAATTTGTAGTAACGACAATATTACAGTGAAGAATATTTTCAAATAAACATAAACATAGTATAAACACGAAAACAAAACGAAAACAAAACAAAACCTTATTATTCAATGTAAGAATACAATGTCAGTCGTCATCTTCTGTCTTCGTGGAATCTGTTCTTTTATTGTCTTTTTCCCAATTCTCCTCAGTAATTCTTTCTCATTATTTTTGTCTTTCTGTAATTACATGGATCCTAGTGGCATTGTCGACTTGCTTGGGGCGAAATCAATTAGTGTAAATAGAATTTAAATATTTAGCAATGGAGACTGTAGTATATTAGCCTCTTCATATCTATCTATCTATCTATCTATCTATCTATCTATCTATCTATCTATGTTAGTCTATACAGATGTATCTCAGCATCCCCCTACCACTCCTCAACATAGTATCTTTATATGCCTCTCTTATCCATCTCTTCGTATCTATCTATCTATCTATCTATCTATCTATCTATCTATCTATCTATCTATCTATCTATGTATCAGTCTGTTTCTATCTATCTATCTATCTATCTATCTATCTATCTATCTATCTGTTATAGTGGAACACACCTATTCTATAGTTAATAGACTCTCCCACCTATAATAAGTTGGAGTAGTAAGAGTAACGAGTGAGTCGCTCAGTGGGTCAGTCAGGCTGACTGGTTGATCGGTTGAACTCTCTGCTTTCGGGCGGGGAGGAACCCGAACCGGAACGAGGCTACGCCGAAGGGCAGATTCTCTTTCGGGGAGGTAAACCGACCCTGAAACCTTTCATACGGGTTCAATGGGCATATTTTGGCCGAGCCCACGGGCTCGGAGATCCCACGCTAAGCCGACCTTGTGCCACATGATGCTCTCGTGGTGGGGTGACTAAATACCGCTCAGTGGGTCAGTCAGTCAGTCAATGCCGGACGACGGTTAGTCGGATACTAAAGTATCAGCGACCGCAACTAGATTTTTTCTGCGTCATACCTATTATATGAAGTTCTTAACGTTTTGTACGTCGAACCTATTTTAGGACCGACTTAGTACAAATAAAAGCCTCCGCTGTGAAACCACTACATAACACTATTTAAGACTGTTCCCATCTATCTCTCTCAGTCAACGAACAATGTGCCCAATGGTGCTGAGCAGATAACCAGCTAATAAGGAACGCCATGTATCATGCGTATTCAAGAGAGACTTGTAAACATGCGAAACCACAGGAGAGGTGACAGAGAGGCAAGTAAATTACACACATAAATGTAGAGATGTAGGCCTACACATTAAAATTTATCCAAGCGTTGACCGTGAAATTATTAAAAACAAGCTTAGATAGATAAGAATTGACTAAATAAAGAATAAAAAATTAACATATCGCATTTGAATTTGTACATTCTCCATTTCTAAACGAATTTTCCTTGGTACTGTAAGAGTGCAGGTTTGAAAGTTCTTTCAAAAGTTAGGCCTATTGATTAACAGCTGAGACAATTTTCTGAACATAAGACATAATACAAAAGATTATACTCTAATCAGTTTGATGACAGAAGACAAATTATTATCTGAGACGACCCAAATTTATCATTGTATTTAATTTCTACCTTGATAGCTGAGACAGTTGAAATTCTCGTGAGGGATTTCGTGATTGATCACGTGGCAAACAATAACTGGGGGAGGGGGATCCTCATTGTATCGATTGGACACACTCGTTAACGCTCGGTCAAAATTGCATTCTTTAGGTCAATTCTTCTTCGTCTTCGTCTTCTCCTTCTTCTTCTATGTCCCATGTCTATTCAGATAGACACTTCTTTTTTTTTTTTCGTCTACGTGCCTTGTCAATTCAAGCCGTTGGTAATCATGACTCTTCACAGATTCCTATTCTTTTGTAGATTTTCAACAATGTTTGTGTTTTTACTATATCGCGGTCTGGGCGCTTCGACGTGGGGTACTAGTTAGCAAGCTTGTCTCGCTAGACCAATTACGACTGAGTAGTGAGTTCGATTCTCACTAGGTGCCCCCTTACTTCCGGCTTTGTGCCACATCCAAGCTAAGCTCGGAAAATCACTACTATATGGCATCGTTTGCTAATGTCACTAATGCTTCCTCTTAGTGCGTCCTATTTCAAGTTTCCATTACAGTCGCAAGGTAACGGTCTGGTGACACCTGTCGCTCACGTCGTTCCTTTCCGAGCGAAGGATAGGTTCCGAGGCATTGTATCCCTTTTACGCCTTTTATGCTAGCAGTCGCTGGATGACGGTCAGTTGACACCAATTGAGCATGTCTGTCCTTACCGGGTGAGGAGTTAATTCCCATAGTCTTAACCCCCTTCACGCTGTTATGTTAATGTGTTCCATTTCGAGATTCCATGTCCATTGTGTCCTTCATCTCTTCTTTTCACACTGTTCATATATTTCTTCTTCAGATTCGGGTCGCTCAGAAGTTTGTTGTATTGCAATTTAGGTGTTGCATTAGGTTTCTCCAATTTCCATATTTTCACTCTTATTTAACAAATAACAGAGCGATGATCGTTTCTACAGTCGGCATTTGCAGAAAACCATTGCATTCCTGAACCTTTGGTTGACAGTTATGCAGTCCTGGGTCTCTCCATGTCCATAATCATCTCTCATGTTGTTGAAACCATGTGTTGGCTATTACTTGGTCATTGGCCGTGCGCCATTTGACCCATTTACTCCACCTTTGTTTCGGGTTCCTCGTCCATATTTGCCAGCTATCTTCCCCCCGCTTACTTTGGCGTTCAGGTCTCTCATGATAATTATAACTTCTTGTGATTTGCAATGAGCCTTGCCGTTCTTTAGCATGGAGTAGAAAGATTCGGTTTTTGTCTTCCTTTCTTTGCGCTGTCGGTGCATACACTATTATGATAGCTACGTTGAAAGGCTTTTCTTTCAGCAGAATTATTTCAGATAATTGGTAATATCGCAGAACGCATTTCTTAAATTCATGATCTAGTATCAGTCCTACTCCTTTATCATTTTTCTCTCGTCTTGCATAAATGATCCTGTGATTGTCACTAACAAAATCTCCATTGTTTGGCCATTGAGTTTCACATACACTTAAGATGTTGATTTTTAGCCTACTCATCACTTGTTTCACATTATCTAACTAGCAACAGTTGTTAAATGTCCGAACGTTCTATGTCTCGAGAGTTATTTTATATTTGATGCGAATAATCGCAAGATAACGGTCTGGTGACACCTGTCGCTCATGTCGTTCCTTTCCGGGCGAGGGATAGGTTCCTAGGAATTATATCCCATTTACGCCATTTATGCTAGCAGTCGCTGGATGACAGTCAGATGACACTTGTTGAGCATGCCTGTCCTTACCCGGCGAGGAGTTAAATACCATAGTCTTAACTCGCTTCATGATGTTATGTTTCATCTTGTCTGTGTTGTTAGCCATGATATGTTTTGGGATTGATAGTGGAGTAGATTCCCGTTGCCTTCTCCACGGTGATTTATTGAGACACCACCTGTAGTTAGCTGGCCGTTGACGTATCGAGAGTTCTGCCTTTTGTGAGGTCTTATTTTTGTCCGACAGTCTTGCTAACAAGCTGCCTCAATCGCAATAATATGGAGTGGGGTAGCCAGTTTAGTCGCCGTCATTCTGGCAGTGGAATACTTACCCTATATATATATATATATATATATATATATATATATATATATATAAAAATATACATATTCCTCTCTTAGTTTCAAATTAACATTTCTTTCTTCATATAACCTCAATTTAATGTCATAAGGTTAATATCCAGGTTTAATTTTATAAAACCTCTTCTCTTTAAAACTAATAATTTCCACCCTCTCCTAACAACTGTCGCGTGTCTTTCGTCTGACTGAAACATTGAAATGAATGAATTCTGTTTTAGTTTTCTGACGTTTTTTTTTTTTAGCTTTTACAGTTAAATTTCTAATTCCGACTTGAACTCAGTCTATACCGGGGTTGAATAAGACTGACGAATTTTATTTTTTCGTTTGTTGAATTAAGATTATTCCTCATATGAGGTAATTTTGTATTTTATTGTGTTATTAATTATTTGCTCTGTAATGATAAATACATTGAGCTCTTTTCGTGAATCAGTTTTAATATTTAATATTTCATATTACTAGGATCCACTTGGATTATATACCAACGGAATTATTACCTTTAATATATATATATATATATATATATATATATATATATATATATATATATATATATATGTATATATATATATATATTGCAAAAAAGTCCCCACCACAATACGCGGTTGAAACTAACGCATTAAGCTGACAGGTCCTGGAAAAATACTTGCAAACAACGTCATGGAAAAAGGATTTCTTATTACTTACAATTGAAATTTCATATTAATTTTTCTAAGCACGAATCATTGGTCATTTAGTGAAAGTTTGGCAAACTCTATAAATGTCTTGATTTCAGAAACTAAATGCGATGGGTTAGATGGGGTACTGAAGTGATGGGTTCAAACGAAGACGAAGTCACTTGGTAGTGGGGAGTTCAATGCGGAGCCAGGATGGCAGAGAGAGAGAGAGAGAAAGAGAAAGAAAGTGAGAGAGAGGAACTACCGACCTTGTTCAAAGCATTTTAACCCTATCCAGCCGGTGGGCCTAAAACGAAAACAAAATTAGAGTAAATGGTACGACGGCTGAAATTAAATTAAAAATGTCTAGTACACAAATTAGGAAGTCGAAAGTACTTAACAAAAATAACAAAATATGAACATCGGACAGTTTATCCACAACTTGGAGCACATTACGAAAATTGGAAAAATATAATAAAAAATTAGACAGGTCAGATTTTTTTATTCACACTTGCTAAACTTCCTATATATATATATATATATATATATATATAGTACAATTCCAACGTTCGTAAAGAATAATTTCTTAATTTTTGCTTCTTCCCTTAGTTTAAATTTAACGTAGGTCATATTCGATTGGTTGATCTAAGTAAAGCCCACAAACCTTATAACCACTCCCCTTTTTTTCGTTAATGGAGGCTATATATATATATATATATATATATATATATATATATATATATATATAGAGAGAGAGAGAGAGAGAGAGAGAGAGAGAGAAAGAGAGAGAACAATAAAAGTATTAGAAAAGTTAAAATTTTCAGACACTCCGTTGTATATTAATATTGTTTGTTTCATTATTTTAATCAGGTTCCTGGACTAGTTTCGGCCAGGATGGCCATCATCAGGAGAAAAACTCCCTGATTGCTAGTAGCAGTGAAATAAATGACTGTTTCTGAAGAAAGTCAGCTTTATCTGTAGTTTTCATTTTTTTTCTTTATCACTAATTTTCGTCTGTCCGTCGGTTGGTCAAACGGTCTCTTTTAAGTTGTTTTTAAGATAGAGGGTTGGGAGATAGTAGATGAGAGATTCTTCACTAAGAATTCCGTCCTTGCTGTTTTTTGACAGTTTTATTGGTTGCTAGGGATGTGTCCGTTAAGTGGATGTTAACTTTTCGTTCCTTGAGAGTGTGTGTGATGTGTATATATTTGTGTGTGTGTGTGTGTGTGTATAAGTGTGAGACCCCCAACACTTTTGCAAGCATGTTTGTCTTGTGTCGGTGAGGAATGTGGGTAGAGCTTGATTCATGGGGTTATATATTAATTCTATCTTTGTTGTTAAATTTGTGGTTAAGCCCATCTGGACGAAGTGTTTTGAGGCGCAAAATCCATTTGTCTTCATGTTCCTTTACATTTTTTGTAATGTTATCTTTTCTGTCTATTTCTATTTTTTTTTTTATTATAGTGAATTTTGCATGGTTATTAAAATCCTGTTTTTCTGGACGGAAATGTTGTTCTACGGGTAATAATCTTTCGTGTGGATTCGACTTGATCCAGTGCTTTCTGCATACTGTTGAGGTTTCTTCTAAACTCGATGAATTACTTATATATATATATATATATATATATATATATATATATATATATATATATATATATATATAGAGAGAGAGAGAGAGAGAGAGAGAGAGAGAGTTTGTGAATTAAATTTAAAGTAAGGGTTTAATTATCACGGATAGCTGTACAAAAATAGCAACTATATCACTTACCCGGTGGCAAATTATTGCAAGAATGTCTTCTTGCTGGTTTTGTTAACATTCGTGTAATTACTAAGTTGAATGACAGGATTTATTTCAATATCCTCTGTATAATTAAAGATATTATATTACAAGGTTTATTTGGCTGATATTTGCATATGTGACAATTTCGACCATCAAAGTGGCAACAGCGACATATGCAAATCAAGGATAAGATTCACTTTCTCCTATGTTCTGTGTTCTTTCAGAATGTAGGTGATCATGTCTCGCCGTAATATTCAGCCACTTGTAGCGCGAAGTAATGTTTGTCCTCTCATCCATGTGCTTCGATTCATTTTCACATTATCATTAGATAGTTAAATTTGGCATGCAGAGTTCAAATTCCGTGCTCGCCTGTCTTGGTGTCTTTCGTACAAATAAAACAAAAAGCCCCGGAAAAGGTATGAAGCCATCTGTTCTATCCCTGCATTAAAAAATTGTATAGAAAATAGACTGGATTCTCTAGCCTCAGTTGCCTGCCAGTCTAGGAGCAAGACTATTATGAATCCAAAAACTATAGCTTCCTGGATTAGATGGATAAACTACGTCCAACAGCAAGGCCTCTGATCAGGGTGTTTTGAGGTGCGTGGAACCACCTCTTAATTGCTGGTGTTCCCAGGTCCATCCTGACCCATGGTGGTAGCACATGTTAGGGGTCCCAACTAGGGGAAAATAGTTAATCCCCAAAACACTATCAAAGTGTAAAAATAGGTTCTCATACCAGCAATACATTTTTGAAGAAAAAATATTACCAGCAATAAAATACTTGATATGCCGTAAAACAAACCAAAGCAAAACAATATATACAGAGCTAGATAAATAGATAGATAGAGAAGTAGATATAACCAGTAATAAAAATTTCCTCGGTATTAAATAACCCATTTTGGTTGATATACCTTAAAGCAAAACAAAACAGACCAATATATATATATATATATATATATATATATATATATATATATATATATATATATATACTGATAGATAGATAGATAGATAGATAGATAGATAGATAGATAAAAATATTACCAATAATAAAAATCTTGTCGGCATTAAATAATTCATTGATGTTGATATGCCTTAAAACAAACCAAACCAAAAACTATAGATCAAGTAACAGAATATAAATAAAACAGCCTGCTATCTTTCTTAAGAACCCAAGGCAGTCCACATTTGCCGAGCTATGATTAAGTTCTTGGATGGAAGCCAGTCTAAAAACAATTCTGAATTCAAAACTGAGAATAAATCCAAAACCTAATCCACTATCTTTCAAAAGAAGTCATTTAATTTAAATCGTTTCACACAAGTAAGGCGATAAAGCCACTATGACACAAGGGTTTTCTGCGAGTGAAAAAAAAAGTCAAGAAAATATTATTAAAGAGAAAAGAGCCTCGAATAAAAGGATTCAAGGAGACAGAAGATGATGATTGACGTTGCATTTAAAATGTGAAGTTTAGAGGAAAGCATGTAGCCGGAAGGAAGTTCCGCGAGCGAGAGGTGCGAGGGAACACAGATTAACACAGATCTTCTGATTACATCTTGCAATTTCAGTAGTAAAATGATGAGACCTAACTGCCAACCTAGTCGTCTTTCTTTATGTGTGTAGGCGATCATGGCTCTTCCTATCTTCCTCTTGCTTCAGCTCTTAATAAGTTTCGTCTTTTTATTCTTTCTCACAAACTCTGTTCTACCATCCATTTACTCAAATTACTTCTTCTATGTACTGTCTCTTCAAGACGTAAATGATCATAGCCCTTCACAACTTCCTGTCCCTTCAGCTCTTAATAACTTTTGCATTTTTTTATTTCTCCCGAATCCTGTTCTACCTTTCAATTATTCAAGCTTCTTTTTCTTTTGCTATGTGGCGTGTCTCTACAGGACGTAGACGATCATGGCCCACCAAATCTTCTTCTCCCTTCAGCTCTTAAACATTTGTCTTATTTATTTCTACCAAACCTTGTTCTACCATACATTTACTCAAGCTTCTTCTTCTTCTTTGTGACGTGTCTCTTAGTATATAGACGATCATGTTCCTCCACATTTTCCTCTCACTTCAGCTCTTAATAAGTTTTGTCTTTTTTCATTTCTCCCAAATGCTGTTCTACCATCCATTTACTCAAGCTCAACCTTCTTCTACGTGCCGTGTTTCTTCAGGACCTAGGCGATCATGGACCTCCACATCGTCCTGTCCCTTGTAACTCTTAATAAGTTTTGTCCGTTTGTTATTTCTCCCAGATCTTGCTGAAGCCCATTACGTCACGCTTTAGTTTTCTCTGTCCCTCTTTCCCAATATCCGTCCTGAGAGTATCATATTTTCCAAGCCTTCCTTCCTCATTATGTAACCCAAAAATTTCAACAGCCTCTTCCTCTATGTTAAGAATAAGTTTCCTTTTTGTTTATATTCTCTCCAAAACCTCATCGTTGCTCACATATTCGGGCCGTGGTATTCCCAGTATCCTTCTGTAGAACCACATTTCTGTTGCTTTGAGTCCTTTCTTCATCTTTGAGGAGATTGTTCAACATTCGCTTACATACAGAAGGACAGATATCACGTAAAAGTTCAATTTGGTTTGATTTGGTTTACGGCGTATCAATTTTTATTGTTGGTAATATTTTTTTCTAAAAAGTATTAATGGATAGCGGTTCGGATTGAGGAATCGGAGAGCCGAGTTCAAATTCCATTACATTCACTTACGTGCTAATAACCTTGGGAAAGGTAGGAATCCTCTTCTTCTCCCCCGCCCCAGCTATGGGTAAATTTCAGGACAGACCGGGTTCTATAACCTTGGATGCTAGCTGGTCTGTCGCAGAAAGAAATGGCAATCTTCTGCGGGAAAAATTATCTGCCTTGTCAGTCATGTATCGAAAGATACGTGATCGCCTAAGCGTTTATCACGCATGGTACATAACTGACTAATTTCTGGTAATATTTTTCCAAAAATTATATTGCTGGTAATAATTTTTTTCTCAAAAATTATATTGCTGGTTATAATTTTTTCTCGAAAATTATATTGCTGGTAATAATTTTTTTCTCAAAAATTATATTGCTGGTAATAATTTTTTTCTCAAAAATTATATTGCTGGCAATAATTTTTTTCTCAAAAATTATATTGCTGGTAATAATTTTTTTCTCGAAAATTATATTGCTGGTAATAATTTTTTCTCGAAAATTATATTGCTGGTAATAATTTTTTTCTCAAAAATTATATTGCTGGTAATAATTTTTTTCTCAAAAATTATATTGCTGGCAATAATTTTTTTCTCAAAAATTATATTGCTGGTAATAATTTTTTTCTCGAAAATTATATTGCTGGTAATAATTTTTTCTCAAAAATTATATTGCTGGTAATAATTTTTTCTCAAAAATTATATTGCTCGTAATAATTTTTTTCTCAAAAATTATATTGCTTGTAATAATTTTTTTCTCAAAAATTATATTGCTTGTAATAATTTTTTTCTCAAAAATTATATTGCTGGCAATAATTTTTTTCTCAAAAATTATATTGCTTGTAATAATTTTTTTCTCAAAAAGTTATTGCTGGTAATATTTTTTTTTTCAAAAATATATTGCTAGTAATAATTTTCTTCAAAAATTTATTGCTTGTAATAATTTAATAAAAAAATTATTGCTGGTATTAAAACTTATATTTACACTTTCATTGTGTTTTGACCGCAGTTTGGGCGTTAACTACTTGCCCATAACTGGGACCCTAACAGGTGCTACTACCCCGAGTCAGGATGTATTTGGGAACACCATCAATTAAGAGGAGGTTTCACGCTCCTCAAAACCTTCTGATCAGAGGCCTTGCTGTTGGATGTAGTTTATCGTCTTACCCAGGACGCGGATGTAGTTTATCGTCTTACACAAGACGGCGTAACAGTTCAGTACTTTTTTGTTTCTAACAAAATTTTCCTGTGTCTTAATACACTGCTTAGCTTTTGGAATACATCTTTGGTCCCAGTACGTTTTCGGATCTCAGTGTCACACGTTCCGTTCTATGTTAGAACACTTCCCAGATATTTAAAGTTGTGTACCTGCTTGTTTCAAATCTAGTACTACGCTTAAATTCATAAGTCGAAATGCTAAATGGTCAGTATAACAATTACCATGAAGATATTTATAGCAAAGGAAAAGGGTAGTTACTTTCTTGCGATGGGAAAAGGGACTGAAGCCGAAATGCCAGCCCGGGATATCGAAACTCCAGTCTAGAAAAAGGGTAATCTGAATTTAAAACCTTAGGGAAAGTAAAACTCTTTCACTAAAATGTTATGTTAATTCACAGATGACAATAGAAAGGAATCTGTAGAAATTCATGATGGACCAGCATCTTAAGAGACCCGACAGTGAAGAGAAGTATTTATTTTTATTATATTTTATTTGTTTTAATCTCAAAGAAACATTTTTTTTCAATTTTAAAATCGAAGAATAATTCATTTACTGGAGGTACGACGTGAAATCTGGAGTGAAATTTTGTCCTAATAGCCATTCAAAGCCTAGAGTCCCATTGAAATTAGAACCGTTCATTTGGACTGGAGAAAACCCACTTGCTGAAAGGAGATGATGAAATTGATATTATAGTTTTAAATAAATATTAGAATAAAAATTTATTTAAAGTTAGAATAAAAATATATTTATTGAATATTAAAATAAAATTTATTAAATTTTAGCATTGAAAATATTATTTATTAAATATTAGAATAAAAATGATTTAATTTTAGAATAAAAAATATTATTTATTGAATATTAAAATAACATTTTAGCATTGAAAATATTTTATTTATAAAATATTACAATAAAAATGATTTAATCTTAGAATAAAAATATACTATTTATTAAATATTAGAATAAAAATTTATTAAATGTTAAAATGAAAATAATATTTGTTTTTATAGAAACAAATAATTTTTTTTTATTTCAAAACGAAGTATGATTTAGGTATTTTAAAATTGTCTGCCGGAAGTATCACTTGAGATCTGGAGTGAAATGGTATCTCAAAACGTTTAAATCCTGGGGCATTACAATATTTCGCCATGATGTCTTACTGCTTGTCAACCTTTTGCAGGTTATTTAAAGCCACAAAATATTTTAAATAGTAAGAATTTCTGGGAGATAACAATAGCGAAGAATAAATAACCTGAATTCTCAAAAGGTTCACTCGCGAAAAAAAAAAAAAAAAAAGAAAAGAAAGACTTATTTTTACAATCCCCAAATATTTTTCGACATTAAATATACCACAAAGAGTTAAGTCGTAAAAAAAAAAAAAAAAAAAACCCAACAAATCAGTCAACTGTAATCAGCTCTTTTAATACTTAGAAAAGCTAAGGAACCATTTTATTCCAGTTTCCGTGTATTTTCTGGTAAATAGCAAAGCGAAAACAAATGCTTATGAACATTTTCGGAAACAGTTACACTATGTAATTAATAATTCAAACCTTATTTGAAACTCATTATAAATTCTGGGATGACATTCAATTTAAATATCTGAGAAGGGGAATTGACGTACGCATATTTTGATCCTGAACTAATCTGTCGCACATTCTATTGCAACAATGCAGACTGGGTTAACGCGGAACTATGTTTTCGTGACGACATATATCAATATTTATGTACCCCCCCTGGCGGTCATTTCCTATACTAAAAATACAAACAAAATATTTTTACTTGTTGATTCTCCGGTTGCAAGAAAAAAAAATGAAAGCATATCATTCAGAGAAACGGAAAAAGTAATAGAAAAATAAAAGGAAAAGAAAAAATCATAATTTCGGCTTCTGGCAGCAAAATTTTCATCTAGATGCCTACATTAGGCAGCTGAATAGGAAGATAAGGGTTTGGTTTAGTAAACATGGCGGACGGAAACTAAAAGTTTACTTTAGTGTTATCTACTTAGATTGTTTGACGAAAAAAATATAAATAAGTAGGGAAAGATTTGTCGAAGCGCCTTTTAGTACTTCATCAGAGTTCATGTTGATGCAGCTACATTTTTCCAGTTTGTCGTACTTTTTCCTCCTAAAATTGTTCTTGATATATAAACAACTTTATACAGTGTAACCCGGATATAAGAGACCCGGATATAAGAGAAACCCGGATATAAGATAGATTTTCTCTGGTCCCAAATTAGAGCCTGTGTTAATGTATATATAACAGACCTAACCCGGATATAAGAGAAATCCGGATATAAGAGAAACCCGGATATAAGAGACTTATCCGGTCCCGACAACTCTCTTATATCCGGGTTACACTGTATATTGTCTTCCTGTACTTACGTTTCGCTGTCATAGCTGGAGCCGCCCATGAGTTGCACAGTGGTTGACGGACGAAAAAGTTCTTCTGATCTTTAAGATTAGATCGTCTATTGTGTGTGTATGTCACCACAAAATGTATCCTTTACGGCTATATCTTTAATGTATTAGACATCCGAAAACATTCATATTTCTCTCACTTAAACAGTCTTCAACTCACCTCTCTAAAACTTCTCTCTGTTAAGTTTAAATCTCCCTCTTTCTCTCGTCTGTTACCCCTCTCTTTAGCTCTAACATTCGCCCCACACTCTCATACTTACACTCTCTCTAAATTCTATTTTTTTATTTCCGGAGTTTTTTCTGTTTTCTTTTTGAATTTGTAGGTCTGATGAATTGGATCGTATTTACGATTCCAATGGAATAAATTATGACCATGGAATATTAGTTTTTAAGCCTTTTTATTTTATATATATATATATGTGTGTGTGTGTGTGTGTGTGTGTGTGAACCTAAAGATCCAGGTTTTACCTGACTCTTTAGGTTCATATTTAGGTTTGCTCTGCTTAGTGTATTGAGCACTTTACGTAGCTACTTTTGCTTTACTTGTTTTGGGGTTTGTTTTTTTTTAGACACTGACCTTGGATTCTGGACGATTGTTTTCGCCTCAATTTCATGGTCTTCGTTCTTTCTTTTTTAACCCTTACTTTCCCTTGGGCATTGATTTGTTCAATTAGAAACCAAAATACCTAAGGTTTTTCCAAACGAGTATAACTATATATATATATATATATATATATATATATATATATATATATCTGATGACAGGATACCCAAGATCCTAATGTACAGCCAGTTAGATCAGGGCTACAGGAATGTAGGAGGCCCATGGCTAAGATACAAAGACAAGCTGAAAAGCAACTTGTCAGCAGTTAATATACCACATAACACCCTTGGGCACTTAGCTTTGGAGCGGGTAGAATGGAGATCAACGTGTTTTAGTGGACTCAGCAATTTTCAATCTGCTTGTCTGAATCATCTTCAAGAAGCGAGAGCAAGATCTAAAAGGTCAGCCAATCTAACAGCGATCTCATCTCACAATCCTCACTCTTGCTCCATATGTGGCCTCCTTTGTAAATCACTCGCGGGTCTTAAATATCGCATAATCTTTGATAACTGAATCAATAAGCTGGCAGATCCTCATACATCGAAACCGACGGGAGAGTCCATTATATATATATATATATATATATATATATATATATATATATATATATATATATAAGGTAATGAAAACTTTGGTAATCTGTATGATAAACCCAAGGAGGATGTAATCCAGAGAGCTCAATGTGAAACCGGAGCAACCATTAATTTAATTGAATTAGAAAACAGAAAAACTTAAGGACCCATTGATTATATTTTATTTACCCAGCTAGGTGTTTTTTCCTGGTTCATCAGATCACATTTCCAAGGTTTTAAACATAATGGTTTTAAATTTACGCATTATTTTTATACACTTTTGAGGGGTAGTTTTAAGTTGATGCAAGGTGATAGAGAGAGGAGGGGGAGTATGTCAGATATTAGAAAGGTAAGGGATAGATAGGAATAATTTTAAATCAATTTTTATTAAGATAATCAAGAGTAAGTTAGCGGGGTAATGACCAGACACTGACCGAGTTAATAAACCACCTCCCCTAATCTTTTTTAATTGTAATCTGGTACTCTGTTGGCGGAGATTTCTTTTTGCGAGGCACACTGTTGCCGTATGCTATAAGCAACAATAAAAGAAGAACTCAAAATTGATCGCTACATTTAAGTATTGCATTAATATTTAAGCTTAACATTTCAACGATAATTCTTCTGCCACCATTTAATTAAAGAAAATTTGATGTACGTAGGTCGTTACTTTATTTTTAATTCATAGGTGGCTTTCGCTGGATTTCGCAATTAATTTCGATTATTCCCAAATTTCTTCTTAAGCTATAAAAATTCTTATCGTACCAAAATTTCGTCGCAAAAAATCACGTAAAAAAATTGGCTAAAACAATCGCAGTAATGAAAAATGGTGAATCCAAAATTTCTATAGCATGAACTTTTCAAAGAGAGTTCTGTACCTTTAATTGAAAAGGTGAGACAGAGTGACACACTGACATTTGCATTCATTGCACATACACACACACACACACACACACACACATATATATATATATATATATATATATATATATATATATGGAAAAAAACAACATAGTTTACAAATTCAAGTGCCCTTTGGGAGATTGTGGCTCCAGCGAATTAAATAATATTTATGTTGGTCACACCACAAACTCGCTTTCACGACGCTTGACACTACATTTGAATGATAACTCTAACATTTTTAGGCATTTAAAACAACATGCCTGACCACATACACAGTTCCGGAAAGTCCTCGTTGAAAACACAACTATACTTAAGCATGAAAACAATAAACAAAAACTAAAAATTCTTGAAGCTCTATACATAAAACAGTTGAAATCTAACCTGAACAAAATAAACTTTTAAATCTCCACAAATATTCTTAGATGCCTATAATTGATAACAGAACCCACTGGTTTATACGAACGGCTTCCCATACTTAATACTTCTCGAATTCACTCTCGCGTGGTCATGTGTGACGTCACGAGCTGCGATACGATTTTCGTTTTCAACGTCTTATATGCACGTGTTTATCGTTGCTTGGAAATCGTCCATGTAAACAGAAACAGACAATCATGACTGTCTTGTCCGTATATTGCTTAATATATTGTACAGTAATTGTCATCGTTGATATTGGCTTATGTAAGCCGAAAGCTTAGATTGGATTAAAAAATATGTATCAATATTGTGATTTTCTTTCTTCGTTTAATGATAATGTTATTAAGCTTATCTGACGTTATGAAAAGAATTTACATAAAATAAATAGACCACATTTGTTTATATTATTTAATGAAAGATGCATCAATACACACACACACACACGCACACACACACATACATATATATATATATATATATGTGAAAATATTGTAGAAAATAGGAAAGAAACTGGTTTGGTAAAAGATCCAAAGTTCCTTAGTATTTTTGTAATTATTTTTAAAAAATAGTGCTCGATACGAAAGTAGAGCATAAATATAATTATTTATTCTGCGAGTTGGAATCATATTTTTAGATAAATAATTATATATATATATATATATATATATATATATATATGTGTGTGTGTGTGTGTATATTTACTAGATGCGCCTATTTAATTTCGAACAATAAAATTAATGTTTACCTGCCTAGAAATCGAAAGTCATACTAAAAGAAATGTGTCTTCAGACAGGACTCAAATCTTTATTCCCTTTTTAATCTATGGAAATTGTATTCAACCCGAGTGGTATTTAACATTAAGCTACAGGGAGACATTACAGCAAAGCATGGGTCAGTTGCATTGACTCCACGTAACTTTATGTTAAATCAGCTTTGGCTTTAAAGTAGTTTCTTTCGTAAGTCATTCGATTTCCAGGTGGGGTATGACGATAAACCACAACCGCACCCTCGATACGACTAACTACATCCGACAGCAAGGGCTCTGATCAGGATGTTTTGATGTGCGTAGAAACACCTATTAATTACTGGTGTCCTCAGGTCGAGCCTGACCCGGGGTTGTAGTACCTGTTAGGGTCCCAGCGTTGGGCGGGTGGTTAACTCCCAAGCTTGGTAAAAACACTATGAAAGTGTAAACATAGTTGATAGTACCAGCAATACATTTTTGTAAAAAAATTATTCCCAGCAATACATTTTTGAAGGGAAAAAAACTATTAAAAAACTATTAACAGCAATGTATTTTTGAAGGGAAAAAGTTCTTACAAGTAATACATTATTACTAGCAATGCATTTCTGAAAAAAACAAAATATTACCAGCAATACATTTTTGAAGGAAAAAATATTACCAGCAATAAAAATCTCAACAGCATTAAATAACCCATTGAGGTTGATATGCCGTAAAACAAATCAAACCAATATATACTGAGATAGATAGATAGATAGATAGATATAAATATATATTCCCAGCCATAAAAATCTCGTCGGCATTAAATAACTCATTGAGGTTGATATACCGTAAAACAAACCAAACCAATATATACTGAGATAGATAGATAGATAGATCTGAACAGATAGAGAGAGAGAAAGATCTGAACAGATAGATAGATAGATAGATAGATAGATAAAGGTATTACCAATAATAAAAATCCTGTTGGCATTAAATAACCCATTGAGGCTGATATGTCGTAAACCAAACCAAACCAAACCAAACTAAAACCATCCAGGCGGGAGATACGAAATTCACTATTTAAAATATAACGTTTGTATTAATAAGGAATTATATCAGGTTAAAAGAGCAATTAATTGCTTTTTTAAAATCATTTTATTTCAAGTAGGGTAATAAAGCCACTAAGACGTAAGCGCTTACTGAGTTTGAGAGAATATGAGAAAAAAAAACTTTATTAAGGAGAGCGAACAGTAAAATAACAGGGATTCAGAAGATAGCTATTAACATTGCATTTCCATTTTCGAAGATCAAAGTTAACTGGTGAGCACGAAGCTGGAAGAGAGTTCCATAACTGAAATGCACGAGATAAGAAACTGATAGCATAGAACTTACAGTGATATCTAGCAATTTCATCTATAAAATTATGTAACCTTGCCGTCAAATCTCGTACTGCACTTAAATTTATAAAGTTACGGTACAACAGGGGAAAATTCATCCGAACAATTACCATTTAAGTATTTATTGAAAAGGTACCGGGAAGCTACATAAACGGCGGCGAGAAAGTGACTAGTGCTGAGACGCCAGACCAGCGGAAGACGTCACCCCGTGAAAGCGCAATAGGTCATTTTCCTGAAGGTTAGAATTAGTCACGCTTATGGAAGCCAGAAAGGGCTTTACTCAGACGATTAAAAGAGGATGGTCTCGTTTTAGCGCGTTAAAATTAACAAGCCATTCGTTGTCCTTGATAACAACAGATTAAAGGACACTTTTGGGGTCAGCCTGCTGCCAATTTGACATTATCTAACTTACTATCGATGATGCAGATATGAATGTGCGTGAGAGAATCATGGAAGTTTGTAGTATAAAGGCAGTAAAATCGACTTTGCTAACCGAACGTTCCTTTGTAGCCAAATCGGTATGACTGTACCGTGTAGGATACAGGTTAGATTCCTGTCGGAGGACGAATATTTTCTATGAAAATTTCTCGGCCGGTAAATGTTCTTTAATACTGTTTATTATAAACAGAGCATTTACTTAAATATTTGTATCTATAAAAAGAATGTATAAATATAAAAATGTCTTAAAATAATTGTCGGACTTTGTTCATTTCATAATATATATATATATATATATATATAGTATTGTATTGGGGGAGCAGATCATTATTGAAACAGATAGACAAGTGTATGAGCGAAGTATGGTTTTAAAGGATATTTACAGTTATTTCAATTTGTTCCGCATCTTTTCAATCCACTTTTTTTTACTCTGTTTTGTACAAGTAGGTGTACATTTTTCTTCCCGTTGTAAATTTTAATTTGTAAGAAAGAAATTGTAACTGGAAGAAAAATTTACAGCTGAAAATATGAAAGACGCAAACAAAAGCAAAATTTCATGAACGTGCGTGTGTAAAAGAGCGTTATATTTATGAAAGCGCATGTGTAAAAAACGTGTAAAAAATGCCGAATAAACTGAATAAAATGAAAAAAAAAAAGGATTAACGTTTAAAACCAGAACCCCTGAAGACTGGATATTTTACCATGAAACTTCAAAGTCGGGTTAAAAGTGATATTTAAAAGTTAAGTAATCTTTTCATATAATATTATTAACGATCTATTTTTAATATTATTTTAATATATATATATATATATATATATATATATATATATATATATATATATATATATATATAAAGAGACATTGATTTTAACACCAAATAGAAATAATCAGCTCTTAAAAAGAGTCTGCCGTGTATGCACACTAGAAAGGAAAGTGCTCCACACCACACAGTATGGTAGAGCTTCTCTGAACAAAGAATCCCCTTTCAGGTGTACACAGTCCGATAAGTTTCATGCCTTTAAGCAATCGTCAGGCGATTCGGCAGCTGTATTGCGAAAATGGAAGCTTTCATTCCGCCACTAAGACCGAGATGGAAAAATACAGATTGTGTTAGCGAACGATGTATACCCCAACCAATATCGCCTGAAAAGGGGGAAACACTCATCCGGCCAAGATCAAAATAAAGCCGTATCACACAATTAAACCCTTCCCCTAAAAAATTTCGTCGTTGCGTCAAAAAGTACTCAATACCACAGAAACACCCATGGCAGAGCCCGGAAGAAATTTTCGCGAAACTAAATGGAGGAATTTTTTTTTCTAAAATGGACCTCAGTGACGCATATCTACAAATACCGGTAGAGGAAGAATGCCCTAAGGCACTCTGTATCAACACCCATCGTGGTTTGTTCTAACGTTTACCTTTCGGGATCAAGGTCGCGCCGGCAATCTTCCAACAAGTAAAGGGCACTATGCTGAGCGGTCTTAGATTCACGGTTCCATATTTGGACGACATACTAAAAAACAGCCAAAATATAGAACAACAAAAGAAACATATTCATAAAGTCTTCTCAAGAATTCAGGAGTACGGGTTCAAATTGAAAGAATCAAAATGCGACATCTTTATGGAGAAGATTAAATACTTGAGGCACATTATCGGCAAAGATGGCAGAAGACCAAACCTAGAACGGGCTACCGGAATCAAGGACATACAAGCTCCCGAAAACGTCTCTTCATTACAAAGTTGTTTTTTTTTTAGGATTGACAAACTACTATGAAGTGTTTTTAACTAATATGCACGACTTACGGGCTCCTTTAAACGGACATCTGAAGAAAAGACAAGGATTGGGAGTGGACACCTGAATGCCAGGAAGCATTCGTCAAAATAAAAGAAATCTTGACGTTGGACTTGTTTCTCAGTCACTATAACCCAGACCTGGACATTATAGTTGCCAGCGACGCCAGCTCGTTTGGCACTGGAGCATGTATTCTGCACATTTTTCGCACTAACGAAGTTTCACCGGTACATTCACGGTAGACACTTTACATTGCAGGCGGACCATAAACCATTGCTTACCATTTTCAGTTCTAAAAAATGCCTGCCCTACTTACAGAAAATAAACTACGGAGATGATGGACAATCCTCTTAAATTATAATTTCAAGATGGATTTCCTACCGTCTAAAAAACTCTGTCATGCCGACAGACTATCCAGATTAATCCCGAAACAAAGGGAACCTCTTGAAGATACTGTGATAGCTTCCCTTCGAACAGAAGGAGAAATTAAAAGCACATTATGCAACACAGTATGAACACCATCCGTATTTTTCCATCGCGGTCTTAGTGGGGGAATGAAAGCTCCCATTTTAGCAATACAGCTGCTGAATCGCCTGTAACTCTCGACCAAATCAAACGAGAAGCTCTAAACAATGATTTTATCATGCAAAACAAAACCAAAATTCGTGAAAAGGACTAACAGACTTCAGATATTGTCTCCCTATGCGACGAAGTACTGCTATATAGTGAGTGAGTCGTCATTCCCACAACCCTTCAAAGAAGAATTTTGAAAGATTTCCATGACAGCCACCCTGCGATTACAAGAACGAAAAGACTTATGCGCAGTTATGTGTACTGGTCGAGCATGCATAAGGATATCGAAAACATCGTAAAATCCTGCAAAGACTTGCCTTAGAAGCTAAGGCATCGCAAATCAAATATAGTCCTTGGCCTAAAACGAACCGAACAAGGTGCCGTATACATATGGATTTTGCAGGCCCGCTAGACGGATTCTACTATCTCATAGTAGTAGATAGTTTTTCGAAATGGCCCGAAGTTCTTAGATGTAGAAAACCCACTACAGAAGTTACAATCAAATTCCTACACGAACTGTTCGCCAAATTCGGGGTAGTCGATTGTCTAGTGTCCGACATTAGAACACAATTTACGTCCAGCGACTTTAAGGATTTTTGTTAGACCTTCCAGATCAATCATACCACAAGGTCCAACGGAAGGACTGGGTGCTTCGTTGATACGCTGAAAAGTGCCCTGAAGAAATCTAGGGACACACCCACTGAAAAAGCCATATAACAGTTACTTCAACGACAACACGCCATCATTACCCCCAGCCGAGGTAATGTTTGCGCGTAAAATCAGCTCTGTGTTTAACAAATTACTCACCAAACAAACAAAACCCGGGCGAACAAACACCGCACAAAAAAAAAAAAAATTAAAAAAACGCTACCAACCCAGAGAGAAGTTTTTTTTTTCGGTTGTTTCTTGATAATAAATCTTTCCGGGAAATGGGTACAATTGAGAAAAGAGTAGGAAATATGATCTACGTTCCTCGGTTTACTCACAAGATACATTTGAACCAAATCAGGAAATGCCTGTTGGGTGATGCTGACAGCAGTCCTCCTGAAGAAAAAGAGGTAATGGATGTCATTTACGATACTTTTGACATGCCAATGCCACAAGCGGCCCCGAAGCAATGACGTATAAAAAGGAAAAGGAAAATGACGCACTTTGTCGTCGTTAACCCAAGGAAAAAATGGTATTGAGACTCCCGCGGAGTTAATATTTAGGATGAGAGTGTTATGGTAATTTATCCATACATGGGCTCTTCCTGTTATAAACAAGAGCAGGTACTGCCTTTTGGAGATTTTAGTGTTCAGAAGTCAGCTCCGACAGTCGAACCGAACATTTTTGCTCGTTTGTATTTGTTTTGTATTACTGTTTCTGTTAATATATTTGTTTAACTCAATTCCTCTCTTTGTGTCTTTATTTCTGGCCCCAACAAGGCCACAACAGTATATAATCCAAAAAGAGCTCAATGTCTTTATTATACAAAGCAAATAAATTGGGAATTGAAAGAGAAAGATCTGAACCCACAGATAGGTTGGAAGCTTAAATGTTCCACACATACGCCTAATAGTCTTAGTGATAGGAGTAACTTGTGCTTAGAAGAAAAAAATTAGAATAATAAACTTCAATAATCAAAGCCAACAATTGAATCAAAGGAATGAATTAGTTTTAAAATGTTAACATAAAAATAAAGACAAATTTTCATAATATAGATTTTACTATATTAGCTACTATATTTCTCTAACCCTTCAAATGTGGAATGTATAACTAATTCTAATTTCTATATTTTTACCCATATTAATTATATTTTCTAATTGTCCCCTGTTCTAAGAACTCTCTTTCCTTTATCACTTACATATCTTTATCTATATATTTTGTGTTGTTTTTAAATATAACTTTATATTTTTCAGTATAACTTTTTTAAAATATAACTTGTTTTTCATTTAACTTGTCTTCATTAGCTACTATATTTCTCTAACTCTTCTAATGTCGAATGTATAACTAATTCTAATTTCTCTATTTCCATTTTTTCATCAAATTAATTATGTCTTATAATTGTCCCCTGTTCAAAGAACTTTCTTTTCTTTTTATCGCTTACACCTCTTTATCTATCTATATATATATATATTTTTAAAGTTTTTTGGTTTTTCAAATATAATCCATTTATCCATTTCGAGGTTTCAGCCAGACGTAATGCCCGAGTGGATGTTAAGGGGAGGTTGGGAGCTATTAGCCTTAAAGAGAAGTGGTTTTATAAAATTAAACCAGGATATGAAACTTATGACATTAAATTGGGGTTATACGAAGAATGAGGGGTTAATTTGGAACTTTAAAAAAGGACCGAAATGGGAGTTTTATAAAAGAAAATATTTAATATATATAAAAGATATCACTTACATATCTTTATCTATTTATTTTTTGTTGTTTTTAAATATAACTTTGACCAACCTGCCTAAGTTTCACCTTGTTCCTACTCGAAAATGAATATATATTTAAAAGATTAAATATAAATCATATTTAGATAATTTATATTAAATTTAAGTAAGAATATTTTTTTAAATTAAATTAAAGAATAAAAATGTTTAAAAATAAAAAATATAATAAAATAAATAGTTATACATTCGAGATTTAAAGAGAGAATTAAAAATTCAAAAATGTTGAATGTATAACAAATTCTAATTTCTATATTTCCAATATTTCAACATATAAATTATATCTTAAAATTGCCCCCTGTTTTAAGAACTCTCTTTCATTTATTACTTACATATCTTTATCTATATATTTTAGGTTGTTTTTGTTTACTTTTTTAATGTATGATTTATTTTGTCTTATTATTAAATAAAATTTATCTTTGGAAAAGTGTTTTTTTAAATAGGAACTTGTATTTCTAAACTTAACCTAATCTATGTCATTTTAATAAAGTAAATCCTTTTCGTCTCTCTCTCTTAGTTTCAAATTAACACTTTATTCTTCATATAACCCCAATTTAATGTCATATGTTTAACATATGAGTTTAATTTTATAAACCTCTCCACTTTAAGACAAATACCTTCCACCCTCCCCTGACCACCACCTCATGCCTTTCGTCTGACTGAAACATTGAAATGGATAAATTCTGTATCAATTTTTCGACTACTGTCACTGTTAAATTTCTAATTCCGGCATGAACTCTGTATACCGGGGTTGAATAAGACTGATGAACTTTTCTTTGGCTGAAATAGGTCTATGGCACATATGAGGTAAATTTGGATTTTATGGTTTACTACTATTATATACATATATATATATATATATATATATATATATATATATATATATATATATATATATATATATATATATATTATGAAATGGACAAAGTCCGACAATTATTTTTAAGTTATTTTTATGTCTATACATTCTTTTTATGGATACAAATATTTAAGTAAATGATCTGTTTTATAATAAACAGCATTAATAACATTTACCGGCCTGAATGTCCGAGAAATTTTCATAGAAATTCACACCGGTAAATGTTATTAAAACTCTTTATTATAAAACAGAGTATTTACTTAAATATTTGTATCTATAAAAAGAATGTATAAGCATAAAAATGTCTTAAATATATACATATATATATATATATATATATATATATATATATATATATATATATATATATATATATATATATATGTATATATTTAAGACATTTTTATGCTTAAGGTGAAAAGGAGGATAAGAAGAAAAGAGGTTAAAAATATTGGTGTGTATGAGTATGTATATGTATTTGTGGATGTGGGTATGTGTGTGTATATATATGTGAGTATGTATCCTTATATGCATGTATATATATTTCTTTATGTGTGTATATATGTAAGTGTCTGCATGTTTATGTAGTTGTGTATATATATGTATGTGTGTATGTGTATATATATATATATATGTGTGTGTAGGTGTATGTGTATGTATGTGGATGTGTGTATATATATATATATATATATATATATATATATATATATATATGTATGTATGTATGTGTGCATGTATGTGTATGTGTGCATGTATGTGTGGGTATATATATGTAT
Source organism: Acanthosepion lycidas (assembly GCA_963932145.1). Lineage (NCBI taxonomy): Eukaryota > Metazoa > Mollusca > Cephalopoda > Sepiida > Sepiidae > Acanthosepion > Acanthosepion lycidas. The sequence continues at coordinate 84,899,391 of OZ010592.1, read as the reverse complement.
GTGTATGTATGTATATATATATATATATATGTATATATGTACGTATATGTATATATGTATATATGTGAATGTATGTAGGTGTATGTGTATGTATGTATATATATATATATGTTTATATGTTTGTATGTGTATTGTTATATTGTGTACCTAATTTTATTTACGTATATTTATGTTGATATGGATGTTTTTTTTTTTTTTTTTTTTTTTTTTATACATGTATGTTAGGATACGTGCATTTTTGTGTTTGCATGTATATCGAAGTATGTCTATGCATATGTATGTGTATGTATGTCTGTATATTTATATATGTTTTTGGTCAAATGTCGTTGCATTTATGTGTATGTACGTATATATGTGTATTTATTACTATAGATAAGTATTTTTATGTAGATATTCATGTGTATGTATATTTCTGTATGTGTGTATGCATGTATGTATGTGTGTATATATATATATATATGTATATATATGTGTGTGTGTATATGTTTGTATGTATGTATATATGTGTGTATATGTGTGTGTGTGTTTACTTATGTAGGTTTGCAGTTGTATATATGTATGTTGACACCTACTATATATGAAATTGTTTATGTGTACGTGTAGGTAGGGAAACTTGGGTATGTCATTACGGCCACATGAGTTAGGATATATGTGTGTATATATGTTTATTTTTGTGTATTGCTGTGTATATATATATTTATTTGTGAATATGTGTACACATATTTGTGTGTATATTTGTGGGTACATATAGGTATATGTGTATGTATGTGTATGTGTACTTGATACCATGGATATGTATACGTATGTATATGTTTATGTATGTATGTGTAGATGTTTCGGTGTGTATGTATGTATGTATATTTATGTATATGTGTGAGTATGTGTGTATGTGTATGTATATATGTATATGTATGTGTATATGTATGTGTATATGTATATATATGTATATATGTGTGTATATGTATATATGTGTATATATATATATATATGTTTGTATGCGTATATATGTGTGTGTATGTGTGTGTGTGTGTATATACTTATATGTATATGAGGTGGACATCGTAGCTACCGATGGGTGTTGAATTTAATGTCCGGTTTTTTTTTTTTACATACACTATATTTTAATATATTAAATAATATTAATTTTGATCATTTTTATCTTTGTATATTTACTCGCTTAAATTAGATTTCAATAGGTTGTTAACATTCATGCAATGACATTTTCTGTCTTAAATATTTATCGGTTGGGGTATGCAACTGTCTGGGTCAATGTCTGTGGATGTGTGTGCATGTATTTATATGTATCTATGTGTATGGAAAGTGCATCCACTTTTAATTATGTATGTATGTACGTGTGTGTTGGTTTCCCTTCTCCCATTTCCCCCCCCCCTTTTTTTTTTTTTTTTTCATGACAGACGGTGGAGATGTTCTCTGTCTTGTTCCCTTTTTTGTGTGTGTATATGTCTTGGTGCTTATGTATTAGAATCTGACTGCGTTTGTTTTACGCGTGAGTTTGGGACCCCATTTACACATCATGAGGATTAAAATGTATACATTGTAAAAAGACCGGATATTAAATATAGCTAAAGTAACTTCAATGAAAAAATAAATTGAATAACATATATATTTCTTCTTTTCTCCTCAGTAATTTTATAGTTGTAAACTTGATAGCGAATAAATGTTAAATTTTGGTTTTGTAATTAGCAGTTTTAAATTTTAATATTAAATTTTATCATATAATTTAGTAATTATTCGTTGGAATAAATTATTTTTTAATACTAAACATCTGAGTAGATATTATAACATGACTTCGTTATCGAGCTTTTTGAATTTTCCTGTAATTGTGTTCTGATTGGTCTACCTAGCCTTTGTAACAACGTTTTCCCCTTACGTAGAATATTAATTAATTTGAAACTTTTAAAACCATTTATTTTACATTCAACGTCATCACTTGATAAGACACCGAAGGTGTTGAAACAAAATGGCTATTTTTGTAGTGATTTTATAACATATTTATGTTATAAATTTTTTTTTTCTTTAAAAATAAATAATTATATCTGCTCTACTTTGTATTGAGCACTCTTTTAAGAATAGTAATTGTTGGTTATTGGAATTCATTCCATATACACCAATCATATACTTGGATATTAGCTCCTACTACTGTCGAGCACTTTCTATTCTATTCTTATACTATGGATAGAATCAATTTCGGAGTATCACTTAAGAATATTCCCACCACGAACAAAAGGGATTATTTCGTCCATCTAACACAGCAAACCGAAAACCTTATCAGAAGAATGAGATGGAAAGCTTACTTCTTTCTTCTAAACAAAAAACCATCGTGTGAACGCGAAATTTATGGTTTTAAAAGCCTGAAAACTGCACCAATTATTAAGCAATTGTCTGCTTTTGAAAATGAACTATTGGATATCATCAAAGGATTAACCTTCTATAAATACAAAAATGCCTTCCAAAAAAATCTGGATAGTATCGTCAAAGACATTAATAAATCTGGTGATATATATGTAAAATCCGATAAAACGGATAATTTTTATATGTTATCTCCTAAGGACTATGATACATTAGTTAGGGATAGTCTAACCAGAAACTACAAAAAAATTGATACAAATAACTTCAACCAAATAGATAGCATTAACAGTATCAGTAAATCAATTACTGATAAATTATTGATCAGTGATCGGGTCGGCAAACTACAAACTAAGGAAGCCTATGTCTTGTTAAAAGACCATAAACCTGAATTCAAAACTAAGCCATCTACTAGGCTTATAAACCCTACCAGACCGGAAATCGGCAGAATTAGTAAGACCATCTTAGAAAGAACCAACAAATCCATAAAAAACACCCTTGGACTACTACAGTGGGTTAACACAGCTGATGTCATCAACTGGTTTAATAACATCCGATATAAGGGCAACTGTACTTTTATACAGTTCGATATTGTCGATTATTATCCCTCTATATCGAAGGATCTTTTTACTTTGGCCTTGGATTTCGCCCGGGAATACTCTAATATTTCTGAGAGTGAGGTGGACATCATCATGAAATGCCGGAATTCTGTTCTAATCTACAAGGATGAACAGTGGACCAAAAAGTCTTACAACAACAATTTTGACATTTCGATGGGTTCTCTGGATTCTGCTGAAGCTTCTGACCTGGTTGGGTTATTTCTGTTGTATAATTTAAGTGCATTTGACTGTCTGGATTCCGATAGTATAGGATTGTATAGGGATGATGGTTTATTAGTTGTTAAAAACTCCACTAAAACTAAGGTAGACCGTATTAGGAAAATGATTCATAGGGTATTTAAGGATTTAGGTCTTAGGACAATAGTCACTACTAATGTTAAACAAGTAGATTTTCTAGACGTCACCCTAAACCTTGCTAACAACTCTTTCCAACCATATGTGAAGGTTAATTCCAATCCGATTTACGTTCATCCAAATTCCAACCATCCCCCTTCAGTTATCAAACATATACCCTCTTCCATTGGATTTAGAATTAGCACTAACTCTTCTAACAAAGATGTTTTTAATAAACATAGTGACTTTTATAATTCTGCACTTAAAAATAGTGGATACAAAGATATCAATATTCAGTATAAAAACCCTGTTAACTACAACCATAATAAGAATAGATCTAGAAAGATCATCTGGTTCACTCCCCCTTTCAATTTAATGATTAAATCTAAATTAGGACGTATGTTTCTAAACCTAATCAAGAAACATTTCCCTAACACTGAAACTAACCCACTTAGTAAAATATTTAATCCTAATACACTTAAATTAAGCTATAGTTGTGCAGATAATGTGTGTGTGTGTGTGTGTGTGTGTGTGTGTATAATCCCCCAACAGCTTTGCAAGCATGTGTGTCTTGTGTGGGTGAGGAATGTGGGTAGAGCTTGATTTATGGGGTTATATATTAATTCTATCTTTGTTGTTAAATCTGTGGTTAAGTCCATCTCGACGAAGTGTTTTAAGGCACAAAATCCATTTGCCTTCATGTTCCTCTAGATTTTTTTTCTAATGTTATCTTTTCTGTCTATTTCTATTATTTCCATTATAGTGAATTTTGCATGGTTATCAAAATCCTGTTTTTCTGGACAGAAATGTTGTTCTACGGGTAATAATCTTTCGTGTTGATCCGACTTGATCGGATTCCGATAATTATTAATTCTCTTGTGAAATGGCCATTCAGATTTTCCCACATATTATTTCTAGCATAGTGTGCATTCTAATAGGTAAGTTATGTTATGACTTCTACAGTTAGAGTTGTGGTAGATTTTGAAAGTAGATTTAGTGACTAAGCTAGTGAGCGAATTGTTATGTCAAATGTGATTACAGCGTAGGCCCCTTTTGTTGTTGAGAAAATCCTGCTCTTTTTGTTATTGTTCTATAACGGGGTACCTTATCATCTGAAATTAATTTACTATCTATAATTTCCTTAATGTTCATAGGTCTACAAATATGACAGAACGCTGTGTTATATATATATATATATATATATATATATATATATATATATATATATATATATATATAACGAAGGGATCTTCTCAGATATTCGAGTCCGAATGAAATTGCTTTTGCATTGAATTCAAGGAATTGATTTATTCGATTACTCTGTCATAATAGATTCTGCCTGTAGTTTTCTAGCACGAAGCAGCAGGGGTGGATTTGTCCATAAAGAATCGAGAGGTATAGTTCTAACACATGATGGCCAAGTCTGTAACCAATGTTATAGATTCAAAATTGATGATAAAAGCCTAAAGATCCATATGTGAATTCATTATATTTAGTTTCTTTTGTCGTTTTTTTTCTGCTGAACCCTAATCCGTTGTTTTTGTGACAATCAATCCATCTATATATGCGTGGTCATCGAAATAATATTCCCAGAATTATAGATTCTGAACGTGATCTATTTTACAATGATTCCAAAGTATTGTTTCATTTCATTGCTAGCTATCTATCTATCTATCTATCTATCTATCTATCTATCTATCTATCTCAGCCTGTTGAAATATATCCCAGGCTTTACATATCTATCTATCTATCTATCTATCTATCTATCTATCTATCTATCTATCTATCTATCTATCTATCTAAGCATATTTAGATCTATCTATCTATCTATCTATCTATCTATCTATCTATCTATCTAAGCATATTTAGATCTATCTATCTAAGCGTATTTAGATCTATCTATCTATCTATCTATCTATCTATCTATCTATCTAAGCATATTTAGATCTATCTATCTAAGCGTATTTAGATCTATCTATCTATCTATCTATCTATCTATCTATCTATCTATCTAAGCGTATTTAGATTTATCTATCTATCTATCTATCTATCTATCTATCTTTTTTTTTCTTTTTCTAGATTCGGAAACACGGAGTTCGTATTATTAAAAAAATCTGTTTACCAAAATTGTACACTTTCAGCGTATTGTTTTATATATTTGAGCCAACAAGCCGTTTAATTGGGCCAGCGTAAATAATATGAGATAATGCTACCCAGATACACCTAATCTGTTTATCTATGGATAGCTACCGGGTTGTGTTATGCATAATACAAGCAATTTTGCCCGACAATTGAAAATCAATATGTGAGGCGTATTATAGACACATGCAGACCTTTTCTTAAACGTTTGCTCAGCCTAAAAAATCTCTTATTTGAAAAAGCAAGATCGCCAAAACAATCAACATAATAAATAATAAAACACAAAGTCAACAGATGTCGATTAAAACTAATAATCTTGTAAAAGCCATATTTGTTCTTTCAATATTTGAACACCTTTTGTCTCAAAGACGGGAAATTCTCCGAAATTGATTAAAGAAATACACAAGATCTGCCATGTTTTGATAATATTAATGTTACAACAAAAACTTAACTATTGTACGAATTATATTTTTTTGCCGGGAGGTGAGAGCCCGCTTGAAAAAAAGGGGCGATAACTCCGATACTGTGAGGTTTTGTTTCCTATTCCTCTGTTTGCTCAAACATGTCTAAAATTAGAACAGTTTTGCGCACAAAATAAAGTTTGTTTATATTTGTTTTTTTTTTTTTGTTTTTTTGTTTTTTTTTTCCTTTTTGTATAAAGTTTTCTCTCTTCATTCTTAATGAAAGTCAATATTGTTTATTTCCATTTATTATTTATATATAAATACCATAAAATATATCCGGAAATTTTAATGAATAATATGAGATAATGCTACCTAAATACACCTAATATATCTATCTATCTATCTATCTATCTATCTATCTATCTATCTATCTATCTATCTATCGGATTATATTATGCATAATACGAGCAATTGAAGAGACAAATATGAGGGTATATTATGCACATGCACACATCTTCTTAAACTTTTACTCAGCTTAAAAAATCTCTTATTTGAGAAAGCAAGATCACCAAAACACTCAGTATAATAAATAATAAAACACAAAGTCAACAAGTGTCGATTAAAACTAATAAGCTTGTAAAAGTTATTTGATATATCGGCCATATTTGTTCAATTTAATTGAACACCTTTTGTCTCAAAGACGGGATATTCTCCGAAATTGATTAAAAAAAATTAATAAACACAAAATCTCTCATGTTTTATACGTTTTTTTGAATTATTTACCGCTTGAAAAATGAGCGATGACTCCCATGCTGTGAGGGTTTTTGTTTCATATCCCTCCGTTTGCTGAAACATGCTTAAAATTAGTACAATTTTTCTCCCAACATGAAATTTCTTTATCTATTGCTTTTCTTATTTTCTTTACAGCTAGAATTTTTTGCAGTATTTAGTATCGGTGAAGTTAACGCTAAATTTTTTTCGAAATTAACGAACTCTGTCTTTCATTGAGGTAAAACCAAATCTACTTTTTACTCCCTTACCTGTTTGCACTTCTCCCCCAAATATGGTTTCAGTCAGTCAATGTATGGCTATTTTAGTGAGAGTAACAGATAGACGGCTGGATTAAGAGCAGTCACAGAATTTTATATACTAGAATTATTTTGCAACACGCTTACTCATGTTAAAATCTTCACAGTATTTAGTATTGTTGAAGTGATCGCTAACATTTTTCGTCGAGATTTACAAACTCTACGTTTCGTTCAATTTCGCATACCAATCGATGAAATTTGAATCAGCTGATTTGTTTGGAAAAATACTTTAACAAGGTCACGAATTTACGTTTTAATAATTTCTTTTTTTTAATTTCTTTTATAGGATTTAACGGTAAACAATATTTTTCAAGAAAATTTTTTTCCTTTTTTATTTTTAAGAGCGAAGAATAAATTCTTAGGATTTCTTACTCTAAACCAAACATTCACGCAAGACAATTTGGGTGTCGTATGTGATTTACATGGCAAATTTGGAAGGCCTCTGATGATTAACCAGGGTGTAATGGCCGAAAAACTGACTTTTGGAATAGTTTTTCGTGGTTTTTCGTTATTTCTCGCATGATGGCAATTTTTTGTGATAGGCTTCAAGAAAATCGGATGGAAAATGGAGACGTTATTCAAGTTTATATTTTAAGTAATACGAAAAACCAGATTTTTTCGCAGTTTTTTGCAATTTTTTGTGTGAAGACAATGTCGCAGGAAAACCCTCTGCATAAACCTCGTGACATGAGCTATGTTTTACATTAGGTTTAAAGAACATCATCTCAATAAAATTTTTGTTCGTGTATAACCGTACCTTGGTTTTTGAAAAAATCGTAGCCACCTTAAGTTTTATCAATTTTTCTGCCAAACCCGGGGTGGGGGAGGGTTTGCTGGAGATTGAAAAGTTGGTTTTGGTAAATTTGGAACATGTGTGCACAATTTCCTCGAAATCGGTCGAGAAAAGTAGACGTGCATAAATAGTATACACACACGCAAGCCGACACACATACAGACAGACATATTCTGTTATCTATCTATCTATCTATCTATCTATCTATCTATCTATCTATCTATCTCATTTTCTTCATATCTATCTATCTATCTATCTATCTATCTATCTATCTATCTGTCAGTCTATTCATATCTATCAGTCTATTCATATCTATCAGTCTATTCATATCTATCTATCTATCTATATCTATTCATATCTATCTATCAGTCTATTCATATCTATCTATCTATCTATCTATCTATCTATCTATCTATTCGTATATATATATATATATATATATATACATACATGTATATATATGTCTGTGTATATGTGTGTGTGCGTGTGTGTGTAGAAGAATTATTTTCTACCCTCAAACTTCTCTCTCACAGAGGGATGTGGTGAACCTCTCACTGCTGTATCGCTACTAACATGGGAAGTGCTCGGGCGAAACACCATTCTTTGGTTCCGTTAGGTCTAACTTTCACGGCTAGGACCTGCCTTGCCTCATACATAGTAGCAAACCACCCGTATTCCACCCGTATTCCATCGGTGAAAAATAAGTTCCACTCAAACAGCTTCTTCTCGTAAACTACAATGGGACAGACTCCCAAGAGGATATTTCCCCGCTTACTGCAAACTTAACCTGTTCAAGTTTAGGATTAAGCGTTATCTTCCCCTCCTATCCAGAAAAAATCTCTACTTTTAGTGGCTCCCGGGCCTTGTACAGGGTAAGCTTACTGTAAAAAAAAATCTCCGTTTGTTTGCTTCAATCTTTCTATCGATGTTTGTTATACCAATCTACTAATATATCTCAGATTGTTCATATCTATTTATTTCTCTCTCCTTTCTCTCTCTCTCTCTCAATGTATATATGTATATATATATATATATCCCAAATTACCTCATATGGGTACAGATCTATTTCAACCCGCGAGAAGTACGTTAGTCTTATTCAACCTCCGTAGATAGGTTAGATAGGTGACTAAGAATAATTCCAATGATGTTTTTCAAATCAAACGTAAAATGGAGCTAAAACAGTCAGAACAAAACCAAAATGACGTTACAAGACTCAGATCAAGCCCAAAATGGAGCTAAAATACATAGATGAAACCCAGAATGTAGCTACAAGAATCAGATCAAACACAAAAAAGAGCTACAAGACTCATTTCAAATCCAGAATGGAGCAACATGACTCAGACCAAACCCAAAATAGCGCTACAAAGCTTATATCAAACCCAAAATGGAGCTACAAGACTCAGATCAAACCCAACATAAAGGCACAAGATAGTGCTTTAAAAGACAGATCAAACCCAAAATGGTTCTACAAGTCTCAGATGAAACACAAAATGGAGCTACAAGACTCACATCAAACCGAAAATGGAGCTACAAGACTCAGATGAAATCCAAAATGGAGCTACGAGTCTCAGATGAAATCCAAAATGGAGCTACGAGTCTCAGATGAAATCCAAAGTGGAGCTACGAGTCTCAGATCAAACCCAAAATGAAGCTAAAAGACTCAGATCAAACCTAAAATGGTTCTACAAAATTCAGAAGAAAGCCAAAATGGAGCTACAAGACGAAAAATGAAATATTGCTGCCATATTGGTAGAGCTGAGCGAGCTTCATAATCCAAGCCTTGACAGATTTCAGAAGCAGCTATGCGGCCTTATGATCGATGAAATATTTTCCACCCTAAAACTCTTTTCCCACAATCATTGAAAGCCTCTTGTTGCTCTATTGTTTTTTCCATGGTGAATATTCAAATGAGCTACATTCATCAGTTCCGCCATTTCAGGCCTTTACAGGTCAGAGCCGCCATCCCATGTAAACACGGGTGAATTCCCATCGTGTTTCATCAGTAAGAATATTCGCACATTTTCTTCCTAAAAACTGCAACATTGTGCAACAGACACCCTGATCACTCCAATTTCAACCTCTTCAATTCTCGGTTCAGCAGTTTTTCTGCTTTCAGGAACATCATACTATAACACTCTACCTTTAGTGGCTCTTGGGCCTTGTACTAGGGGAACAACTGTTTAAAAAGGCCACCTTATTTTTTGCTGTTTTCAGCAATATTTGCTCCTTTGCAACTACTTTTTACGCTGTGGAAGTTGTTCTGTTATTCATTTTGTACCAACTTGTCAAATTTCTCTTACTTTCGGTAAGAAGTGGCTAGAATCATTGTTTAAGGCAGTCGAATAGATTTAGTGTTCTTAAAGAGGGCCTGTGTTGCGTCTTTCTTCTGAACGGTTATATCTGTTATTGCCAGCGTTGAATGTTTGTTGTTCGGTCGAAATAAAGGAATTTAATCTGTTGCTTGCACGCTATGGAGGCGACAGTGCCAGTAAGTATAGTAGATGTTGACCTCAGTTAAAAAAGTAAACAAAAAGAAAGAAAAACGAACAATTATCTTCATTTTTACATCCGCTTTGGGGTTGCATTAAGCAAAGTGACTGAACTGAAGCAGACGGAGAGTTCGCTTTTTCTCTTGTATGTTTTATATTTTATTTGTCTTTGTTTAAAAACTGTCATGCGTTGATTTTGTTTAACTAATTATTATTATTATTATTATTATTATTATTAATATTATTTGCTTATTATGCCAGAGTTTCTTTTTAAACACACCCTAAAATATATTTTTAGCAATTCAACGAATTGGAATTAATACCAGAATACGAACAAAGCAACACAGTAAACACAAGGACTGTTGTACAGAGGTAAGTAAATTCTTATTTTTCTTTCATTTAGTGAGAGCAGAAACAAAACTGAAAGCATATATAGGGATTTAAGGTTATGAACAATTGGGACTTGTACTGAGGGAACACTTCTATAAAAAAATATTTTTTCTGCGAAATTAAATATTAAGTTGGTGCAAAAATAATGACGTAATAATGTCGTTTTTTGACGTATTTTTTAACGTCAAAAAAACGACATTATTACGTCATTATTTTTGCACCAACCTAATATTTTGAAAACCGAAAACCCGAAGATGGCCGGCTATTAACTTTCGGCAACTGCTGGAGGAGCCATGACAATTCTAAATGTAATACTTTATCATCTTTTGGATCTTGCCGGTATGGCCAAGAGGAGGTACATGTAGTCTGGCTAGAGAGGGGAAAGTCTAGGCACTGGTAAGATCACTCCATTTTTACCATATTTGTTTGTGTGTGGATGGGTGTATCTCTAACATATTACCATATAGGTAAAGTACGTAAGTATTGCTCTGACTTTTTAGACTAATAAACTAATTTTACACTAAATCATACACGTGCTTCAAAAATAAATATATACATATAAATACATATAAATATATAACTTCCAAGATATACATTTAATACACTGAAATTATATACAATATAATTTACTAAATACTGGATAAGTGGATAGTAGAAAATATTTTTGTGTTCTTTTTAAATTTTTTTTCCGAATTATCATTATTTAAACGAGGACAATTGTCCCTATTTTTGTCGTTGTTATTACAATGTTTCGACCGTTGTGCCCACCGGTCTTCTTCAAATGTCTGTCGATACGGGTAACCGGCACTGAATTTCTTTAATCTCGTGGGGTAGTTTGTTCTAGTTCTCTGTCTAGTAATACCTCGTCTAGTTCATATCTTTAATTTAATAGTTGCTCGCTGTTTCCACTGAGCCCAAGTCACACTGCCCAGCCCAGGTATTGAATTCACAATTCCTATAACACCAAATTCACGAACCAGCTTTTAATACACTAAGCTATTGTCCAGTAGATGAATAATCAAAATTGTTTGTTTTTATTTAGTTGACATGTGGGCGGCCATTTTAAAACAAATATTTTTTCATTTGTAATGTATACTGCGCTGTTCGTCTCCAAATTAATTTTATTTGCTTACACAATTGTTTCGGTTTCAAAATATTTAATTTCGCAGAAAAAATATTTTTTATAGAAGTGTTCCCTCAGTACAAGTCCTAATTGTTCATAATCTTAAATCCCTATATATGCTTTCAGTTTTGTTTCTGCTCTCAGTTTTTTTAAAATTAGAAAATTTTTCGATGTTTGTGTACTATTTTGTAATTTGTCTTGATTTCCAATTTTTTGTTTGCTTGAAGTTTTATATATTTCAAAACCGTTAAACTATTTCAGGGATTCAAATTTACGAATAAAGAAACTGGTATCAGAGTAAAGAAAATGTATTTCTCTTCAAAATTACGTGGATTGATTGATAAGTAAGGTCTCCAATCCTATAAAACAATTTTGGGACCAGATAGAATAATGAAACTGGTATCAAAATGAAGGAAATGTATTTCTCTTCAAAATTACGAGGGTTGATTGATAAGTAAGGTCTCCAATCCTATAAAACAATTTTGAGACCAGATAGAATAATGAAACTGGTATCAAAATGAAGGAAATTTATTTCTCTTCAAAATTACGAGGGTTGATTGATAAGTAAGGTCTCCAATCCTATGAAACAATTTTGAGACCAGATAGAATAATGAAACTGGTATCAAAATGAAGGAAATTTATACCTCGTTAAAATTACGAGGGTTGATTGATAAGTAAGGTCTCCAATCCTATAAAACAATTTTGAGACCAGATAGAATAATGAAACTGGTATCAAAATGAAGGAAATTTATTTCTCTTCAAAATTACGAGGGTTGATTGATAAGTAAGGTCTCCAATCCTATGAAACAATTTTGAGACCAGATAGAATAATGAAACTGGTATCAAAATGAAGGAAATTTATTTCTCTTCAAAATTAAGAGGGTTGATTGATAAGTAAGGTCTCCAATCCTATAAAACAATTTTGAGACCAGATAGAATAATGAAACTGGTATCAAAATGAAGGAAATTTATTTCTCTTTAAAATGACGAGGGTTGATTGATAAGTAAGGTATCCAATCCTATAAAACAATTTTGAGAGCAGATAGAATAATGAAGTTAGTATCAAAATGAAGGAAATTTATTTCTCTTCAAAATTACGTGGGTTGATTGATAAGTAAGGTCTCCAATCCTATGAAACAATTTTGAGACCAGATAGAATAATGAAACTGGTATCAAAATGAGGGAAGTTTTTTCTCTTCAAAATTACGATAAATTGATATAATGATAGAATATAGATTCAGGCAACAAATATTTGTACGCATACAAACGCAGATACAAGTCCGCACACGTATATGCATATATAGGTACTGCCGAAGACTCGCTAAAAATGCACTTACATGATGAGAAATACCCTAAACTCAAAACAATGACGTTGTGACAAGAATAAGATCCGTTTACCACAGACGAAACATTGCAGGCCTCTCGCTGCTCGATAGCCATTTCCATGGAAAGCTGAACTATCTTCCTTAGTGCTAACCTTAACTGCTAAGACCACGCCATGCCACGCCCATTGTAGCGAACTACCCTCATTCTCTTCATATTCCAACGGTGAGATGTTAGTTCCACTGAAGGTGCTTATTCCGACGAACAACTGTGAAAACGACATACAAGTGGATGCATTTACGATCACTACGGGTTCAAGTCAAGAGCTCCCGGCATATCTCATTAATTGTTCTTCTTTATTCTTACTCTGTAACTCTCTACCCGAGTGGTTCTTGGGCCTTGAAGAGGGTGAACACTATTGTAAAAATATATGGTTAATCACATGATCTCTGATCAAAAGGTAACGTGACTAGTGTTTATAAAAAGAAAACTACAGCACATCTCCTTCTGAAGCCACACGCATTACCCAATGTCAAGCAGCTCCCACGTCGTATTCTCTTGGATTACATCGATGTTTTGAAATCTTAAAGTGATTTTTGATTTTTGGAAAGAGGAAACAGTCGCAGCTAGAGTGAAGAATATGGTAGCTGTAGAACCTAAGGAATGTTGTACTTAGCCAAAAGCTCCTGCACAAGCCATGGTCCCTGATGGAACCTCCGGGGTGTGGTTAGACCACCACACTCTGCACACTTTCCTTCCAAGCACGGCTAGAAATAGCGAAAGTGGGCGAGAACGCTATAACCTACTGTGTATCCGCAACGCAGTTCAAGGTTGATCTGTGCTTTGCGAACTTTAACTCCGTTACCATAGCAACAATCCCGATAGTTTTTCATCATACCTCATATTTAAATTGTGACTCAATTATTCTAGGTTTTTGATGAGGAATACATATATCTACCACTATTCAGTTAGTCATTTAAGTACCATACGCGATACACGCTCGGGCGATCATGTCAGTCAAGGATACAGGAACCAGTTTGTCCTGCTATTCAACCTATATGTGATACACACTTGTCTTTTTCGATTTGTGACTGACTAGGCAGAATATTTTCCTGTATTAGTTTGCAGTTTCTTTCTGTGGTAGACTGGTTGCCAACCAAGGCTCTAGGATCCAGTCTGTCCAGCTGTTCAACCCATGGCTGGCGGAAGAAATGAAATGTAACGAACCCGACTACAAATTGAACTCGATTTTAGTTTCTTATTCTAGGTACTTGATGCATTAAACTACAGAAGTAAATGGTCTACTGGGCACGTGTAGTTCGAACGTTCGCATTCTGATCATGAGACCCGGGTTCGAATCTCACCATGGTCGATTTGTCAGAAAGGAAACTTCCTGATATTATCGGACTGGAGGGGTCGATCCTAGCGCGCGGCAACATTGGAAAGTGCACGAAAACTATAACACGAGTTGACCCAAGCCTTGTGGGTGAAATTGGGTAGATAGAACCCTTGGGGGCCATCGATAGCTGTGGTAAAACAAAGTCACAAGTCATCGTGGCCGAGGGTCAGAGCGTGTTTTGTCCTTGTTTAAATTGTTGATCACGCTAGATAGCACGCTCTTTCCCCAAAACTATAACTAAGGTTTTCGCAATATATATATATATATATATATATATATATATATATATTCTTCTAGGCAGAAGTCTTGGAAGAGAAAGAATCCTAATGTTGTATAAAAACTAGCAGGGTAGACAGGGCTTTCTAGTCTTGAAAGAAAAAGAATCCTAATGTTGTATAAAAACGGACATATTTATTCAAATGATAGGCAAATGTGAAAATATAATTGACATAATTGAGATTTCGAAACAATAAGAAAAAAAAAGGAAAGAGAATAAATATATTGATACAAAGGAGAGAGAAACGAAAAAAAAAAGGCTGGCTATTTTTCAGCCTTCTCTTTTTAAATCTTTAATAAAATGGCAAAGTGATTCACGGCGACACATGATCACCTGTTTCCTGAAAATACATAACTTTATAAAACTGCTTTGTGCAAGCAGAGAAGAAGAAGTGGTCCATACGATCCGTTTTGATAGCGTCAGTAACAGCATTTAATCAAATGTAGGACATTTGTCTCTTATTTAGGCCATGACTCTTATTTAGCACAGAATAAAATTCATACAATATTTGATAATTACAAATGATTATTACATAGTTGTTTAGTGTCATTAACATTCATGAAAATAATTTCCATTTCACCCAATACATTTTTCTCAGTAAAATGTTACACATCTACGCATTGACAAATTTATACGAAGCGATAAAAATGGCGTCTATGTTCAAGTATTTCTTTCAATGGCGTTGATTATATTTTCTGTAAGATTAATTGTAATCTTACTCTATGGCTCTGAAACTTGGACTCTCTCAGCAAAACAACAGCGCCGTTTAGATGGATGTTATACACGTCTTTTAAGAAGAGTGCTTAATCTCTCATGGCGAAACCACCCAACTCTAGAAATGATATATGGTGACTTGCTAAGAGTATCAACTTTAGTTTGTAAGAGACGTGTCCGGTTCGCCGGGCATTGTGCACGTGCCACAGATGAACTTGTGTCATCATTTGTACTCTGGAGGCACCCATCCATCTGACAATCGATCACGCATGTTAACCTTTCCAGATAGGATAGAACGAGACACATTGATCCCTAAGGAAGATCTTTTAGGTGCTATGACAGATAGGGAATACTGGAGAGGTGTAGTGAGTTTAATCTCGGCTGAGGCCGCAAGATGATGATGATGATGACATTTTCTGTTTGAGCAATATAGGATTTGATAAAATGCACCATAAAATAAACTGCTACGTAAACTTGTCAGATTTTGGAAGGATATTAGAATAGTTCAGAACCTGCATTATTTACATTATTCGGACTGTTATCCTCATCTTCGTTGCCAGGTTCACAACGTTTCTGCCTCTATATCTCTGAGATGAGGTATTATGATTACTTGCATTATTTACTTTATTGGGACTGTTATTCTCATCTTCAATGCCATGTTCATAACATTTCTTTGATTGGAATTTCGAAACGGAATTGAAACTAGAACAATCTACCCACCGGGGAAGATTGCTCTCGTTCCACGTGTCATTCCTCTTTCGGATGTCTCAGTTATTTCCCTTTAACTCATCTCCCCAAGTTTTCGTTTTGGTATTGAACTCACAAATCTTTGGGTCTAGTCACTGGATCTAACCAACGTCTCTACCCACTGGGCCACGAGTCCTAGAGGACATCTGGTTAATATTTTGGGGAATTATAAATATAATGACTCCGTAACCATTTTTATCTGTGCTCATATTGCAACTTTTGTTATTATTATTGTTTTCTCTAGCATTCCTTATTAATGGTTCCCATATTGTATTCATTTCTATGATTGGTCGGATCAGGAGATTTTTGTGAATCCAGAACTTATACTTACAGGAAACCGGCTACCACCTGCATACGGATAGAAAATGAATTCAGTAAATAACATATAAAAGGAATATAGGGTATAAGACAAGGAGATGTCTTCTCACCAGACTTGTTCAACTTATACAGTGAGGCTATTCTGAAAAAAATTAGAAGTCTTACCAGGATTCATTATTGGCGGGCACAATCTTAATAACATCCTATCAGCATGGCTGATACTCAACTTCCCGAGAGCGTCTCCCTGCGCCCTCTTGATCTCACATTTTCCACTGACCTACATCTAACGCAAGGAAAGTTGGTTCTCTGTGTCGCGCCAGAAGATTTTTCTCGTCTCAGTCCATCCTTCAAATCTGCAAATCTACCATTCGTCCTTGAATACTGTTGCCATATATGGTCTGTTTCATCTCGAGTTTCCCGACAAAATCCAAAGAAGAATACGCAATTTGATAGATAGGTCCTTACCTGGAATCACGACTCCAGACACTTTCTCACAGACATAATGTGGCTTCCCTCTGTCTTTTCTACAAATATTTTCAAGGCAACTGCTATGACGATCTATTTTCACGGGTGCTCCAGTAAGGTTACCATCTCAGTCCCACCCTTTTACTGTTGAAACACTTAAATGTAGCCGTCTCTTCTACTCCATCGGCTTTTTCTTTCGCACTTCCCTACAGAGAAACGCCCTTCCGCTTACTTGCTTCCTTGATAACTATAATATTCAAATGTCGATTGACATTACATTTGAATATTTGAAGGTTATAGTTATCTTCTGATGCTTTGATCTTGATCCCCGTCTTTCTCTATATCCTTTCATCAATCACCCACTTTAGTCTAGCTCTCACTCTCTGTAACCCCTTGCGTGCTAGTAGCACTCTCGACTTCCTTGGGATGAAATGCTTATGTAATCACCTCTTCTCTCACACTTTCCGACAGTGGAACTCCCTTCCTCTTACTTGCTTCCCTGGTAAGTATAATCATCAAATACTCAAGTGTAATGTCAATCGACATCTTCTGATGCTTTGATCTTGATCCCCACCCTTCTCTATATCCTTTCCTCAAACCACAGTCTTTACTCTTACTCTCATTCTCTGTAACTCCTTGCGTGCTAGTGGCACTCCTGCCTTGTTTGGGGTGAAATGATTACGTAATCACCTCCTCTACTCCAACAGCTCATCTCGCACTTCCCGACAGTGGAACTCTATATCCTTTTGTCAAACACCCACTTTACTCTTATTCTCACTCTCTGTAACTCCTTGCGTGCTTTTAGCATTCCCGCCTTCCTTGGGATGAAATGCTTATGTAATCACCTCCTCTATTCCAACAACTTATCTCGCACTTTCCGACAGTAGAACTCCATTCCTCCTACTTGCTTCCCTGATAGCTATAATCTTCAAATATTCAAATGTAATGTCAATCGATATCTTCTGATGTCTTGATCCTGATCCCTGTCCTTCTCTATATCCTTTCCTCAAACACCTCACCTTTACTCTTGCTCTCTGTAACCCCTTGCATGCAACTGGCACTCCCGCCTTGCTTTAAAAATATTAAAAACTATTCTACAGTTTCCTGGTTAACCTCAAAAGTAACAAAAATTCTTATCATTTAATTTGTTTTCCCGGCGAAAATAGAGATCACGGAGTCTTGAAAGTTAAAAAACATATAAATAAATAAAAATAAACATATAAATAAATAAATAAATAATAAAAGAATATAAATCAATGAATAAATAAGAAAAAAATAAAATATAGACTTCAAAACATACTCATTGCCTGTAACAAATCAGGTCTAAAAACTGACTCCATCGCCTCCGTCAAAATAAACACCTGTAAATATTTTTCCATTTCCTCTTGGGTATAAAAAGAGCAAACAAATGAAATACACTGTTTCTTTATCATTTTCATCATTTGCTATCTGTTGAAGTGTATTCGCTATGAAAATGTACAGAAAAAAACGAGTTAAGTCATTGAAATTCGACCCATTTTGCTTTCGTTAATCGTGTAAAGCTTATAATAGCATGAAAATATAGGAAAAAAGTAAATGGAGCGAAAAGGGAGATCATTTATCTACTATTTCCGGTATTCGTAAAGGATCGGCATTCAAAAGAAAAAAAATAAGTGCATACAAATAATAATAAATTGAACGAATAAAATATTAGGTTGGTGCAAAAATAATGTTTATTATTATTTTTGCACCAACCTAATAAAACGGTTAAATGTACCGTTTCTTCTACTCCAACAGGTTCTTCTCTTGCACTTCTCGACAGTGAAACTCCCTTCCTCTTACTTGCTCCCCTGATAGCTCTAGTATTAAAATATTCAAATGTAATGTCAAACGACATGTTCGGATGCCTTGATCCTGATCCCCGTCCTTCTCTATATCCTTTCCTCACGGTTAAATGTACCGTCTCTTCTACTCCAACAGGTTCTTCTCTTGCACTTCCCGACAGTGAAACTCCCTTCCTCTTACTTGCTCCCCTGATAGCTCTAGTATTAAAATATTCAAATGTAATGTCAAACGACATGTTCGGATGCCTTGATCCTGATCCCCGTCCTTCTCTATATCCTTTCCTCAAACAACCATCTTTACTCTTGCTCTCTGTAACTCCTTATGCAGATTCACTGTGTTGACAGTAGACACCGATAGGAAACTATAAGAATTCCAACGAAAAAGGGGGGGGGGCTAATGATCACTTGCAAGAAAGCAGAATACATGGTCGTTAATAAAAGCAACAGCCCAACATAGAAATTTGTGATAACAATATCAAACAACTAGACCAATTTAAATACCTGGGAATTGTTTTAACGGGGTTCGGAAAGTGCGACACTGAAATTCGAAGTTAAGCAAAGTATTAAGAAACAGGAAAATTTCGTTAGAAACAAAGTGAATGCTGAATAAGCTCTTCACAGATGTAGAAGAGACTTGAAGCAGCGGAAACATGGCACTACAGAAAGATGCTGAGAATACCACGGAACGAACATGTGACGGATCTGTGACACTGTAAGAATGCTGAGAAAGAAATGCTTAAATTAAATCGAAAGTGAACACAAAGGCGAAGAAGGTAGTAGATAGATTGAAAGACATACCGAAAACAAGAGAAAATATACTTTTATTTTGTTTCACATTTCATGAATAAGGTCCTAGAAGATAGCGCAGAAATCCACTTCGACAAAGTTGAATCGTCCATCACTAATATTCAAATGTAATATCAATCGACATCTGATGCTTTGATCTTCATCCCCGTTCATCTCTTTATCCTTTCCTCAAATAACACTCTTTACGCCTGTTCTCAATCACTGTAACCCTTTGCTTGCTAGTGGCACTCTCGCCTTGCTTGCGGTGAAATGCTTATGTAACCACCTCCTCTACTCCAACAGCTCATCTCGCACTTTCCGACAGTGGAACTCCCTTCCTCTTACTTGCTTCCCTGATAGCTATAACCTTCATATATTCAAATGTAATGTCAAACGGCATCTTCTGATGCCTTGATCCTGATCCTCGTCCTTTCCTCAAACACCTCCGCTTTACTCTTGTTCTCACTCTCTGTAACCCTTTGCGTGTTAGTTGCACTCCCGCCTTGCTTGGACTGATATGCTTAAAAGAACGGTAATTTTTACCTTTAGGCGATAGCTTCTGGGGTCCTACTTGAATAGATGTGTCCACTCTTAAAAAAAAGAAGGAAATTTGATGGGAGAATATTTATGCAAATTAGCCATCAGAAAACCTTCCATTAGAAGGTTGTATTTTGTCAGAATATTGCGCTGGAATCCACTTGGACAAAGTTGAATCGTCCATCACTAATATTTAAATGTAATGTCAATCGACATCTGATACCTTGATCTTGATCTCCGTCCTTCTCTTTATCCTTTCCTCAATTTGAACCTCTCTTTATCGCTGTAACCCTTTGTGTGCTAGTGGCACTCTCGCCTTCCTTGGGTTGATATGCTTAAAAAAACGGTAACGTTTTAACTTTTGGCGATAGCTTCTGGGACCCTACTTAAATAACAAATAAAAGGAATATAGGGTATAAGACAAAGAGGTGTCTTCTCACCAGACTTGTTCAACTTATACAGTAAGGCTATACCGAAAACAAGAAAAAATATACTTTTATTTTGTTTCACATTTTGTGAATAAGGTCCTAGAAGATAACGCTGAAATCCACTTGGACAAAGTTGAATCGTCCATCACTAATTGGACATGACGTCTCCTTATTTTATTTTGCTAGCTAGGACTAACGGACGGAGTGTGAGGAAGGACGATCGCCTCGGCCGAGGACTAAGACACTACCCCAGAGAACAGATAAGAATTTTACGATGACGTTAAAAGTATCAAGATTTGCGTCGGATACCCACGGGTGAGGTGAGCCCCTATTCCCTGGATGGTGGCAGCGTGAGTAGCTGATATAAAGAAGTGGAAGGAAAATGAATACGCCCAATGAAAGGTACAGGTATGAGGTTCAAGCAAAAACAAAAGTGGAGAGGATAAGATAGAGGTAGGGCCTGTTGTTGCTGATACCCTCGCAGGGGGATCCCCTCATATTTAGATGTATAAGGGCCACCCAGCAGCACCCGTGGAGAGATCTGATTGGGTGATAGGAGATTCCCAGAACAAGTCATCCCAAAGCCGGTCTTTGACTCCATAAATAGCCATGCAGAGATCTCAGGAACGAGAAAAGAAGACTGACAGAGAAAGGAGTAGTTGAAGCAGAGAGGCGCTTCCATTACGTCATGTAATTTGATGCTATTAAGAACTCCAGACTCATGCCTTGTTCCAGACTATTACATAAATTGAGCCCTGATAAAATTACGGAAGTGGAAGAATTGAAAAGAGAAAGAGAGAGAGAGAGAGAGAGAGAGAGAGAGAGAGAGAGAGAGAGAGCTAGCTCCATCAGCATTTCGTAATTTGTCTGAAGAAGTCGCTGACTCAAAATTTGAAACTTTTAGGCGATAGCTTCCGGGGCCCTACATAAGTAGATGTGTCCACTCTAAAAAAAGAGGGAAATCTGGTGGAGGAATATTTATGCAAATTAGCCATCAGTAAACCTTCTATCAGAGGGTTGTATTTTGTCAGAATAGAAAACGAAATGACTTGTCATCTTTTGAAATGCTGGGCTCTTGATAATATCCCTAAAGTGTAAACTGACTTTTTCTTTTTCTTTTAACAAAAAGATTTCTTTTAATTGATGAACAAACGGATACACATTTTTATTAAAGAACAAAAATGTGCATAAATTAATAAAAGTTCTTATCTGTTTATTCTTCAATAAAATTGCGGAAGTGGAAAAATTGTAAAGGGAGAGAGAAACGAAGAACAAATTGTCAGGCTATTTGACTACGAAGGAATGGTCGTTAGCCTGTATGCTTGTAGATTCTTATACGAAAAAGTGTTCCTGTATAAACCTCAGCTATATAAACCTTGTTGATTAAGACAACTTTCTTTTTGTGTCTTATAACATCGTCCCGCCTAAACGACACCAATCCAGCGTTATCTGGCGACGATTCAATCCTCGCCTGCCTTGCAAACAAAACAAACAACGTGGATCAGGGAGAGGCTTGAACCGAAGTGACCAACTTCACGGTTAGCCGCAGGATTCAATCGTGAACACACCGGTGACTGAGGATGGGGCGGCGTTGTCACGAAGCGCAGAGGTCATGACGACTCGTCGTGTTATAGTGATTCTCCAAGCATAGCTCAAATATGGCACAAGGTCGAAAGTAGGGGGCACCTAGTGAGGATCGAACTGACTATTTAGTCGTAGTTGTTCTAACGAGACAAATTAGCTAACCCTTACACCGCTTCAAGGTGCTCAGCGTTATACTTATACGTAAGAACTGACAGGTACTGTTGACATTTCTGACGCACATAATGAGGAAAAAGGGCTTTGAGAACTTGGTACTCACAGGTCAGATTGAAGGCAAGAGGCTACCAAACAAGCCTGTGAAAATGAATGACAGAACAAAGTTTAAGAGATAAGAAAAAGACAAAATAATTATTAAGGGGTGCAATGGAGAGGAAATTAAGGAGAGACATGTTTGCGAACGTTCTGAAGAGATGCAGTACACAAAAGAGGAATCTAAGATTTTGTTGCAGAGTAGGATTTCCTGATTGTCACAACTACTGTGATAATGGCCTGCTTCTACTTATGACTATAGCAACTAAAGGCATTCGTATAGATTCAAGTAATTCAAGTGATTCTGCTTTATGTATAAGTATTTAACTTCTTCTCTGTTTCGTCTATCCAGTCGGTGCTACTATGGTGATGGTATCTTTCGAGGTATTTGCGACCTACTGTAAATGACGATGCACATATTATTACTGGAAATGCTCAGGAAAACGATTACCTGTTTAGTGTTAGGTTCTACTATAGTATGATATGTAAGGAGCTATTTGCGACCTACCGTAAAT
This sequence comes from Acanthosepion lycidas, assembly GCA_963932145.1. Taxonomy (NCBI): domain Eukaryota; kingdom Metazoa; phylum Mollusca; class Cephalopoda; order Sepiida; family Sepiidae; genus Acanthosepion; species Acanthosepion lycidas. The sequence goes on along the minus strand of OZ010592.1, from coordinate 84,876,462 downwards.
GACGATGTACTCATAAATTGTTGGGAAATGCTTAGAAGAAAAGGTGACCTGTTTACTGTTCTTTTTTTTGTTTTAGATGGCATCAGATCAGTTTGCAAACATTAAAATCATAATTTATTGATTTTTTTGTATAAAATTGTTAATAATTTTTAATACATAACTAGTTCACAGCCTTTAACTCTAGCCCTAAATCTAACCTAATTCATACTTCCTGCATTTTGTAAATATCATACCATACTAGAAAATGAATAGTAGATGTTATACAACAGTAGAAAATGGACGGTACATATCATAGTAGAACATTTAAATCTTGTGGTTATTTCTCGTTTTTTTTTTTTTAATTGGCTTGGGAAACAAAGTTTAAAAGTCTTTTACAATGCATTTTTAGTATTTTTATACAATTCTCTTTGAGTTTAAATTTCACAAACTATTGAATTTTACTACGACACATCACTCCTTTTGAATAAATAAAGCGAGCTACTATAGTATGATATTTAAGAAATCATTTGCGATCTACCGTAAATGGCGATGCAGTTATTATTGTTGGAAAAGGCTCAGGAAAAACGATTACCTGTTTACTGTTTGCTAAATAACATCTAATCAGTTTGCAAACATTAAAATCTCTATTGATGATTTTTTCTAAAAAAGATTTGTATAATAATTGTTTGTACATTTTAATACACGGCCCAAACTTTATCAAGGAAAGTGTAGAAATATTATTTAGTAACATTGGGATAAATAACTTTAAGCGTTTAAATTTTGAATTAGAGAACGTCCTAAAATGTTATTGCGTAAAAGGAAAGATAAACTATTGGACCTCTAGTTAATTCTTCCCACCCTACAAACTTTTCCCCACAGATGAAATGTTGCTTGCCTCTGACTACTCGCTATTGCTATAGCAAATGTTCTAACGAGCTTCATTCTTTAGTCCCACCATTTCAGACCCCTTTATAGCTAGGGTCCGTTATGTTATGATCTTGGTGTCAAATGATATCCCTTCTTTTCGTGTCTATTTGGTAAGGAGTAACTTCTAATCTGACAGCCTTTTCCCAAGAACTGTTACTTTGTGGAAGCAACTCCGGAGAGGTACTTCCCCAACTAAATAAATTTTAACATTTTCACTTCTAGGATCAACGGTTATCTAACCTACATATCCTCATAATAATCACTAATTCCTGCTCCCCCCTCTTTTACAATTCCACTCTACATCCCACTTTAATGTCACCTGAGTTAGAATAAAAGTACAGGTTGCAGTCTCAGCTATAACTCAAAAGTAGGACATCTTAGTCTCATTGCCTTGGTTGCCAACCGGTCTAGAACAAGGAAACTCAAACTGGATCGTACCATTCTAAAAGTCAGTATAGATGCACCTAGGGACTGCTTCTGAATCCAAATCCCCAATGAAACTCCTACTGTGGATTTACACGTCCGAATAAATATAACCTCTTCTGCGATTGGCTAGCTTTCTTTCGGATGAAGTGAGTTCGTTTGACGACAGAATCGGCTCAACCGACCGGGTGAATATCGCAACAGATACAGGTACACATGCCATGGGCGCCACCCGATGAGGTGCATCACCACCATTTAACACTAAGCAATATTCATTTATTAGGGTTTACGATATCTGGCAATAACTGACACTGACTGAATGCCGAACTGTACAGGTAGGGGTGAGCTGGAATAAACGGTAGGTTGGAGCAAAAAAGCAGGCTGAGGTAAAACGGTAGGCGGGCGTGAGTTGAAGTAAAAAGGTACGCTGGGGTAAAACGGCAGATTGGAGTAAAAAAGTAGGCTGGTGTAAAGCAGTAGGCGGGGTGTGTTGAAGTAAAAAGGTACACTGGGTTAAGATGGTAGGTTCGGGTAAAACGGTAGGTTGGAGTAAAAAAAGTAGGCGGGGTTGGGTTGAAGTAAAAAGGTACGCTGGGGTAAAACGGCAGATTGGAGTAAAAAAGTAGGCTGGTGTAAAACAGTAGGCGAGGGTGGGTTGAAGTAAAAAGGTACGCTAGGTTAAAATTGTAGGTTCGGGTAAAACGGTAGGTTGGAGTAAAAAAGTAGGCGGGGTTGGGTTGAAGTAAAAAGGTACACTGGGGTAAAACGGTAGGTTGGAGTAAAAATGTAGGCTGGTGTAAAACAGTAGGCGAGGGTGGGTTGAAGTAAAAAGGTACGCTTGGTTAAAATGGTAGGTTCGGGTAAAACGGTAGGTTGGAGTAAAAAAGTAGGCGGGGTTGGGTTGAAGTAAAAAGGTACGCTGGGATAAAACGGTAGGTTGGAGTAAAAAATTAGGCCGGTGTAAAACAGTAGGCGGGGGTGGGTTGAAGTAAAAAGGTACGCTGGGATAAAATGGTAGGTTGGATTAAAAAATTAGGCCCGTGTAAAACAGTAGGCGGGGTTGGGTTGAAGTAAAAAGGTACGCTGGGGTAAAATCGTAGGTTCGGGTAAAACGGTAGGTTGAAGTAAAAAGGTACGCTGGGGTAAAACGGTAGGTTGGAGTAAAAAAGTAGGCTGGTGTAAAACAGTAGGCGAGGGTGGGTTGAAGTAAAAAGGTACGCTCGGTTAAAATTGTAGGTTCGGGTAAAACGGTAGGTTGGAGTAAAAAAGTAGGCGGGCTTGGGTTGAAGTAAAAAGGTACGCAGGGGTAAAACGGTAGGTTGGAGTTAAAATGTAGGCTGGTGTAAAACAGTAGGCGAGGGTGGGTTGAAGTAAAAAGGTACGCTCGGTTAAAATGGTAGGTTCGGGTAAAACGGTAGGTTGGAGTAAAAAAGTAAGCGGGGTTGGGTTGAAGTAAAAAGGTACGCTGGGGTAAAACGGTAGGTTGGAGTAAAAAATTAGGCCGGTGTAAAACAGTAGGCGGGGGTGGGTTGAAGTAAAAAGGTACGCTGGGATAAAATGGTAGGTTGGATTAAAAAATTAGGCCCGTGTAAAACAGTAGGCGGGGTTGGGTTGAAGTAAAAAGGTACGCTGGGGTAAAATCGTAGGTTCGGGTAAAACGGTAGGTTGAAGTAAAAAGGTACGCTGGGGTAAAACGTTAGGTTGGAGTAAAAAAGTAGGCTGGTGTAAAACAGTAGGCGAGGGTGGGTTGAAGTAAAAAGGTACGCTCGGTTAAAATTGTAGGTTAGGGTAAAACGGTAGGTTGGAGTAAAAAAGTAGGCGGGGTTGGGTTGAAGTAAAAAGGTACGCTGGGGTAAAACGGTAGGTTGGAGTAAAAATGTAGGCTGGTGTAAAACAGAAGGCGAGGGTGGGTTGAAGTAAAAAGGTACGCTTGGTTAAAATGGTAGGTTCGGGTAAAACGGTAGGTTGGAGTAAAAAAGTAGGCAGGGTTAGGTTGAAGTAAAAAGGTACGCTGGGGTAAAACGGTAGGTTGGAGTAAAAAATTAGGCCGGTGTAAAACAGTAGGCGGGGTTGGGTTGAAGTAAAAAGGTACGCTGGGGTAAAACGGCAGATTGGAGTAAAAAAGTAGGCTGGTGTAAAACAGTAGGCGTGGGTGTGTTGAAGTAAAAAGGTACGCTGGGTTAAGATGGTAGGTTCGGTTAAAACGGTAGGTTGGAGTAAAAAAAGTAGGCGGGGTTGGGTTGAAGTAAAAAGGTACACTGGGGTAAAACGGTAGGTTGGAGTAAAAAATTAGGCCGGTGTAAAACATTAGGCGGCGGTGGGTTGAAGTAAAAAGGTACGCTGGGATAAAATGGTAGGTTGGATTAAAAAATTAGGCCCGTGTAAAACAGTAGGCGGGGGTGGGTTGAAGTAAAAAGGTACGCTGGGGTAAAATCGTAGGTTCGGGTAAAACGGTAGGTTGAAGTAAAAAGGTACGCTGGGGTAAAACGGTAGGTTGGAGTAAAAAAGTAGGTTGGTGTAAAACAGTAGGCGAGGGTGGGTTGAAGTAAAAAGGTACGCTCGGTTAAAATTGTAGGTTCGGGTAAAACGGTAGGTTGGAGTAAAAAAGTAGGCGGGGTTGGGTTGAAGTAAAAAGGTACGCAGGGGTAAAACGGTAGGTTGGAGTAAAAATGTAGGCTGGTGTAAAACAGTAGGCGAGGGTGGGTTGAAGTAAAAAGGTACGCTCGGTTAAAATTGTAGGTTCGGGTAAAACGGTAGGTTGGAGTAAAAAAGTAGGCGGGGTTGGGTTGAAGTAAAAAGGTACGCTGGGGTAAAACGGTAGGTTGGAGTAAAAATGTAGGCTGGTGTAAAACAGTAGGCGAGGGTGGGTTGAAGTAAAAAGGTACGCTTGGTTAAAATGGTAGGTTCGGGTAAAACGGTAGGTTGGAGTAAAAAAGTAGGAGGGGTTGGGTTGAAGTAAAAAGGTACGCTGGGGTAAAACGGTAGGTTGGAGTAAAAAATTAGGTCGGTGTAAAACAGTAGGCGGGAGTGGGTTGAAGTAAAAAGGTACGCTGGGGTTAAATCGTAGGTTCGGGTAAAACGGTAAGTTGGGGTAAAAAAGTAGGCTGGGATAAAATGGCAAGCTGGGGTGAGTTGGAGTAAAAAGGTACGCTATGGTAAAAACGGTAGGTTGTGATCAAACTGTAGGCTGGGGTAAAACGGTAGGTTAGAGTAAAATAAAAGGACATCCAGATCGGCTACTCCTGAAGAAAGCCTAAAGATATAACAGCCGAAACATTGTGATGTTAGCAACAAAGATATGACGATTGTCCGATTATAAATAATGTAAATGAAAAGAAGGACTGCTTAAAAAGTGTGAACAACTCGTTAAAAAAATAGCGGGAAAAATTTCGGAGTTATTGAACAAAGCTGCTTTTTACAAAGGTGAAGTTTGAAATTATGCTTACGTCACTGATATCTGAGTATTTTCGCTTATTTTCTGATTTTAAAAGTTTAAAATTTTTTTTTTCGAAATCTGTTATTGTGTGTGTGTGTGTTTTCCTGAAGCATATGTACAAATATTGGGTGGAACTACATTTTATCAACCTATTACAGTATCTGTCTACATTTCTGAGATGTGTTATATACGCTATTTACATTATTCGGCACATGGCACAGTGGATAAATGCGTTAGCTAGATCTAGTGACAGAACCCAAAGAGTGTGAGTTCAATACCTGGTTAAGGCAGTGGAGAACTTGGAGAGCGGAATTAGCAGAAGATAACTGACATGCACGTGGAGCTAGAACAGTCTACCGCAGCAAGCAAAATAAAGTGTTCAGTTCGACTTTCCAACGACCTGAAGAAGGCTGGGGCATACAACGGGTCGAAACGTTGTGATAAATATGGCGACAAAGATGAGGACAATAGTCCGAATAATGTAAAAAGTAAACCCATTACAGGTTGTCATAAGCAAGAAAATATTTTTAAAAAAATTTTTTTTAAGCATTTCACCCCAAGCAAGGCGGGAAGCCACTAGCACGCAAAGGGGTTACAGAGGATTTGGAGCGAGAGCAAATAGGAGTGATAGAGGAAAGGATGAGGAAAAGGATAGTGGATAGATCAAGACAACTGGAGATGTCGATGGACATTACATTTGAATAGTTGGAGATTATAGCTCTCAGGGAAACTGGAATAGGGAAGGGAGTTCCACAGGCGAGAGGTGCGAGATATGAAGCTATTGGAGTAGAAGAGACGGCTACATTTAGGAGTTTCGACAATGAAAGGGTGAGAGCGGGATGCCAGCCTCGTAGGACGCTTGAATTCATGAAGTCTGGGAACCAGCGAAAGCAGCTCATCGGAGCAATTACCATGAAAAGACAGAGAGAAGCGACGGCACGTCTGAGAGTGCGACTACAGACGAGATGCCAGATCAGGGCCAATTACATTGCATATCCGTCTCTGGATTATATCAAGGACCTTGAGACAAACAGACGGCGCTCCAGACCATATATGGCAGCAATACTCCATGCAAGGGCGAATGGTTGATTTGTAAGATTTTTGTTGGGGGAGATAATAATTAGTGATACGAATTTTACTAATTAACCCATAGCCGGGGGAGGGAGAAGTGGATTTATCCCTTTCTGAAGGATATTTGTACATAGGGGAATATAAGAACCCAACTGCAATTGGAATTCGGCTCTCTGATTAAAAATTCCGAGCCATCATCTATTACATCAGATTTATCTTTGGTGATTATATAGGAATCAATGTTTGAACGTTATATGGCCGTAAGCCAAAACATTGAGGGATAATAATTATTTACCTTAAATGAATAATAAACAGATATGTATTTTTATTAATTTATGTACATTTTTGTTCTTTAATAAAAATGTGTATCCGTTTGTTCATCAATTAAAAGAAATCTTTTTGTTAAAAAGAAAAGCAAAAGTCAGGATTCACTTTTACACTTTAGGGATATTATGAACTGCCACGCTTTTCAAATGATGACAAATCATTTTGTTTTCTATTCTGACAAAATAAAACCCTCTGATGGAAGATTTACTGATGGCTAATTTGCATAAATATTCCCCTACTAAATTTCCCTCTTTTTTTAAAGAGTGGATACATCTACTTATGTAGGGCCCCGGAAGCTATCGCCTAAAAGTTCCAAATTTTGAGTCAGCGACTTCTTCAGACAGCAAATTACGAAATGCTGACGGAGCACTCTCTCTCTCTCTCGCTCTCTCTCTCTATTTTCAATTCTTCCACTTCCGCTATTTTATCAGAGCACTTTGCTCAATTTATGTACTAGTCTGGAACAAGGCATGAGCCTGGAGTTCTTCGTAGCATCAAATTACATGACGTAATGGCAGCGCCTCTCTGCTTCAACTACTACTTTCTCTGTCTGTCTTCTTTTCTCGCTCCTGAGATCTCTGCATGGCTATTTATGGAGTCAAAGACCGGCTTTGGGATGACTTGTTCTGGGAATCTCCTATCACCCAATCAGATCTCTCCACGGGTGCTGCTGGGTGGCCCTTATACATCTAAATATGAGGGGATCCCCCTGCGAGGGTGGCAGTAACAACAGGCCTTACCTCTATCTTATCCTCTCCACTTTTTTTTTGCTAGAACCTCACACCTGTACCTTTCATTTGGCGTATTCATTTTCGTTCCACTTCTTTATATCAGCTACTCACGCTGCCACCATCCAAGGAATAGGGGCTCACCTCACCCGTGGGTATCCGACGCAAATCTTGATACTTTTAACGTCATCGTAAAATTCTTATCTGTTCTCTGGGGTAGTGTCTTAGTCCTCTGCCGAGGCGATCGTCCTTCCTCACACTCCGTCCGTTGGTCCTAGCTAGCAAAACAAAATAAAGAGACGTCATGTTCAATTAGTGATGGACGATTCAACTTTGTCCAAGTGGATTTCAGCGTTATCTTCTAGGACCTTATTCACAAAATGTGAAACAAAATAAAAGTATATTTTTTCTTGTTTTCGGTATAGCCTTACTGTATAAGTTGAACAAGTCTGGTGAGAAGACACCTCTTTGTCTTATACCCTATATTCCTTTTATTTGTTATTTAAGTAGGGTCCCAGAAGCTATCGCCAAAAGTTAAAACGTTACCGTTTTTTTAAACATATCAACCCAAGGAAGGCGAGAGTGCCACTAGCACACAAAGGGTTACAGCGATAAAGAGAGGTTCAAATTGAGGAAAGGATAAAGAGAAGGACGGAGATCAAGATCAAGGTATCAGATGTCGATTGACATTACATTTAAATATTAGTGATGGACGATTCAACTTTGTCCAAGTGGATTCCAGCGCAATATTCTGACAAAATACAACCTTCTAATGGAAGGTTTTCTGATGGCTAATTTGCATAAATATTCTCCCATCAAATTTCCTTCTTTTTTTTAAGAGTGGACACATCTACTCAAGTAGGACCCCAGAAGCTATCGCCTAAAGGTAAAAATTACCGTTCTTTTAAGCATATCAGTCCAAGCAAGGCGGGAGTGCAACTAACACGCAAAGGGTTACAGAGAGTGAGAACAAGAGTAAAGCGGAGGTGTTTGAGGAAAGGACGAGGATCAGGATCAAGGCATCAGAAGATGCCGTTTGACATTACATTTGAATATATGAAGGTTATAGCTATCAGGGAAGCAAGTAAGAGGAAGGGAGTTCCACTGTCGGAAAGTGCGAGATGAGCTGTTGGAGTAGAGGAGGTGGTTACATAAGCATTTCACCGCAAGCAAGGCGAGAGTGCCACTAGCAAGCAAAGGGTTACAGTGATTGAGAACAGGCGTAAAGAGTGTTATTTGAGGAAAGGATAAAGAGATGAACGGGGATGAAGATCAAAGCATCAGATGTCGATTGACATTACGTTTGAATACTAGAGCTCTCGGGGAAGCAAGTAAGAGGAAGGGAGTTCTTCTCTAAGCTTTTGGAGTAGAAGTCTACAAACGGTGGGACCGAGCTGCCAATTTAGTAGCATGCTTAAATTCATGCAGTTTGGAGCCAGTTAAAGTAGCCATGCAAAATATTTGTAGAAAAGACAGAGGGAAGCCACAGCACGTCTGTGATAAAGTGTCTTTAGACGGGATGCCACACCAGGACATATCACACTGCATATCCATCTCTGGATTTTCAAGTAACTCGAGATGAACAGCGGGAGTACTAGACCATATATGGCAACAATGCAATGACGAATGGTTGATTTGTAGATTTGAAGGATGGACTCAGGCGAGGAAAACTTTCTGGCGTGAAACAGACCTGTTTATCATAAGAATTTCATGAAATTCAGTTGTCCTGATTGGATTTGAAATCAGTACGGTTTACAAACATTAAACAAGTAACTGAACGCTATCAAAAGGAAATTAAAATCATCTGTGTTTAGAGTAATAGGTTTTGAAAATGCTTTTATTATATTTTTTCCTCCCTCTTGTTCTTCACGAGGGAAGAATTATTTCAACAGAAACTAATTAAATGGTGAATCCTCTTGGGGATTTCAGGTAAATGAATTTTTATGAAACATAATCTGGTTCATGTTATAAGCACAAACACACACACATATATTAGGTTGGTGCAAAATAATGTCGTTTTCTCACATATGTTACTATGTGAGAAAACGACATTATTTTTGCACCAACCTGATATATATATATATATATACACGCACACACATACATATGTGTGTGTGTGTAAAACAGCCAACGAACAAACTTTCTCTTTTCTCTCGCTATATATATATATATATATATATATATATATATATATATATATATATATATATATATATATATATATCTCGCCTTATATATATATATATATATATATATATATATATATATATATGTGTGTGTGTGTGTTGTGTGTGTGTGATTAGAGAAAAGAGAAAGTTTGTTAGTTGGCTGTTATTAAAGTCAAACAGAATCGTCCACTTGGAAAATTGGAGCCCAAAATATTTCCAACTTCGTGTACATTTAGGTAAGGTCCGTCCGCGCGTACACGCATACGCACGCACAGATACTCACATACACGCGCGCATACATGCACAATGATAAGCTCAGCTGTCGACTTCGACCAATGCGAGTCCAATATTTCCGTTTGTCCTCTTCCATTGCCACCAATAGTCATTAAGTAGGTTATGCCATGTGACACCCTTCACGAGTCCCATAACAAATTACGCTCGTTAAGAAACTATACCTGCAACGATCGCTGTGTCTTGGGCAAGATAACGTCATGGAATTCATATATCTGGAAAATAAAAAAAATTATTATTAAAAATACTACATTATTTTATATATTTATAATACGATCTGACCACTCGCCCTACGAACAAATAAATACGTAATAGAAGTTCTCTTATCGCTACCTTTTTTAAAACAATTCAGTAATTCTTTTTTCAACTCCATTCTGTTATCATGTAATATGAAATGTCAGACAACAACAATGGTTATTACGATATAAGATCGTAAGTAACGTTTCCGTTCCAAAAATTGTAGAAATTTATAAAAAAAAAATTAGTACTTTTATTAGAAGCCAATATTACTTTTTTACGTTTCCTTTATATTTTTGCTTTTTTTTCTGTTAAGTCTTTATCACAGAAACGATGATAATATATTGCAGCTTTTAAAATTTGAATTAAAAGTAAATAACACAGATGAAATATTGATCAAAATACGTATTTTAAAATTGTTATGTAAATGAAATGTTACCGCTTATAAACGCAATTTGTTCGTAATATATACCAAAGGCTGATGGACAATCATAAGCGTGTGGGATTGGCCATGTGTCACATCTAAGCTACGCTTGGAAAATCACCATAAGGATGCGGACTCAGGCATTTCAGCTTGGTGTAATGGTTGAAAAGCTTGTCTCGCTAGAGCAATTACGACTGAATAATGAGCTCGATCCTCACCTTCCAGCCTTGTGCCACACTTAAGTCAATATTGCGCCACGCTTAAAAAATTCATTAAGCACCTGAAACTGGCGCTATGGCTAGCAAACTTGTCTCGATAGAACAATTACGACTGAGTAGCGGGTTCGAAACTCAGCGTATGCCCCAAACTTTCGACTTAGTGCAACAGCCAAACTAAACTTAAAAAAATACTTTATTGTGCACATTGACGTGGTTTAACATGATATATATATATATATATATATATGTATCTTGTGTTTTAATTTAGAAGATATTCTTGCGAACCAACTGGTCCTTCAATCTATCGGCCCATTCATTTCTGCCAAATTTTTTAATGCACATTTTTGGCCCAGACAGGTGTCTTAGGAGTTTATTTATTCCTTATGTTTAATTTCAGTAGTTACCATTGTAGATTTCATAGAAACTAGAACATCAAGTATATATGTGTATAAAACATCAAAAAATAATATTGATTAGAAATAATAAAAAATTACTTTTCAAAATAGTCATTATTTTTCTACTTGGGAAATGTAAAATTATGACAGAAAGTGTCTTCTTACGGCTAATAATAACAACTTTAAAGGCTAAGTGTTGTAAAATATACCTCTGCAAATGCAATGTATGTAAGCAATTCAATGTAAATATAGGGTGACCCCAAAAAACGGGAATTTTTGAAGTGCTTATTGCCAGACATGAGCAAGTGGCAACACTTCGCGAAAGTGACCTTGAGCAAGTAAAGATTTCGCCATTTAGAATTCAAGATGAAATTCACAGTATCCCAGCTGAGATGTTGCAGCAGTTATGAGGAATCTCAACAGCAGATTTCAAGAATGCATTCGTACAGGATGACGCCATCTACAGGATGTAATTTTAAAAAAATGAAAATTCCATCATTGTTTCTTAAATGGCATGTTTTAAGGTTTCAATTACTATGAATAAAATATTTTTCTTCCATCACTCTTGGTTTTATTGGATTGTTAAAAAGTTCCCGGTTTTTTTTTGGTCACACTGTACAAGGAATAATATGTAGTGAGTTTAATTTTAACAGATCCACAAATGGGGCTCATGGCAGGTAATGGGTTAATAGTTGTCAAGCTTGTCTCGCTAGAGCAATTACGACTGAGTAGTGGGTTCGAACCTCATTGGGTGCTCCACACTTTCTGTCTTGTGCCTCATCTAAACTGTATTTAGAAAACTACTTGATACTTATCAAATAATATTAGCTCAAGTCCCGTGGGGCCGTACACCCAGGCAGTACTTCCCCTTTGGAAGGGAGCTGGGGTCATTACCCAGCACTTGAGGCGTCCCTATCACAGCCTGTTCTATGTTCAATAAAGGTCGTTAATCAGTGAATTAAGGAGGTACATATCAAAAAGTTCGAGATTGACAGGGGGGGGGGGTAACGTGAGTCATTACCAACCTGAAGAAATGATTCTTTATGCATATGCATTTCGAGCCGAAGTAAATTCCTGGTTTAAAAAATAATTCCCATTGATCTTAAATATAATTCATCTAGTCTAGAAGAATCCTCAAAAGAATGCAGAACGCATTGGACGGCCGTTTCGTCCTATTTCGGACTCATCAGCAGTGCGCATCAACTACCGAGAATCGACCCGGACAGTAACGATACAACGCAAGCGTCATAGCCACTGAACCAACGGGCCACGGTGACGAAGAAGAAACTAGACTCGATATAGCGTAGCTACTTACTAAATTCGGTGGTGACATTCATTCAAAAACTAAGTAATCCAAACGACTGTGTCCCAAGAACCAGACCTTCTTTCACCAAGCCGTCCCTCCTCCAGAGCACTAGAAGATGGATCATGTATGGATATACAAGTGATTGAAATTTTTCAAATCCCACAACCAAAAAAGGTCTAGTATAGTATTAGTATATATATATATATATATATATATATATATATATATATATATATATATATATATATATATATGAAGAAATATAGTCTTAAGGTGTGCTATATTTATGGAATAAAGTGCAAGTGATCAATATCAGAGATAGAGCGTGTGTAAATATAAAAGTGAACATAGAAGTCAATACTTAGAGGCGACAGTCTGTTTCATGCTATATTCAATCGTCAGGCCACGTGTGCTGTTATTTTTCTCGGCTATTTATATATATACAGGGTCAGTGGTGCATTGTGGGTAGTCTATTATGGCGGTTATTTTACCGGAAGTCATTTGTTTATTTATTTGGGTTAAATTATATTGCTTGTTTTATTTTTTTTTCTTATTTTATTTATTTATCTATTTATTTATTTATTTTTTTAATCGGTGTTTTTTAACGTAGTAAAAATTTGTTTAAATCACTTATTTAATAGTTTTGTTTAATTAAAGCTATTTGTTCAATTTTGGGGTTGATTGTTGTAGTTTATTCTAAGTATTAATTTGGCGGGAACAGCTTTTAATTTGTCCTTATTTGGGTTGATTATCTTTATTTGTTTTTTTTTTCTAACTGTAACTTTATCGGGATTGGTTTGTTTATTTATTTACTTGGATGAATTTAGGTCAATTTATTTTACTTGTATATTTTCTCTTTTCGGTTTTCGATTTTTAAGAGACTTATTACTGACGATTGCATATAGCATGAAACAGACTGTCGCCTCTAAGTGTTGACTTCTATGTTCACTTATATATATATATATATATATATATATATATATATATATATATATATATATATATATATATAGTGTATATGTTGTGTTTTAATTTAGAAGATATTCTTGCGAACCGACTGGTCCTTGAGGCCTATTAACCTTCTGATCCTTCGAACTATCGGCCTGTTAGCTTTCTGGCAAAGTACTTGAGGCCTGTTAGCATTCTGGCCCTTCGAGCTATCAGTCTATTTTCCTTCTGTCAGAGTACTTGAGGCCTATTAGCCATCTGATCCTTCACACTCTCGGACTATTATCCTTCTGGGAAAGGACTCGAGGCCTATTATCCTCCTGGTCCTTCGATCTATCGGCCTATTAGTCTTCTGGCAAAGTACTTGAGGCCTATTAGTATTCTAGTCCTTCGCACTATTGGCCTATAAGCA
>OZ010592.1:84853172-84858172 GCA_963932145.1 Acanthosepion lycidas | reverse complement strand
CATCTACGTGATAACAGAAAATCTGTCAAGAAAATCACAATGTGGGATATTTAAAAGCAAAGATGGCGGAAAGAATATATATATATATATATATATATATATATATATATATATATATATATATATATATATATATATTAATGTTATATTCGCACCCAACACTGGTTAGGACTTCCAAATCTTTCAGTATAGAAGTCCCTGCATATATACAGGTTTTCTGTTTGTATAATTAGTTATATTGCATCCATCCACAGCTTGATAGGCATGTCGCGTAGCTTACATCATCCACTATTCCGTATCGGTCACTCATCTGAGCAGTGACCAGTCTCAAAGTGACTTAACTTCGACTCAGGACTGGTGTTTCAACGTGATATGGCCGAAACAGTATTTATATTTCTAATTATGAATTAATGAATTTACTTTTAATCTGACATTATTTTATTACTTCGTATTTCAAATAGACGCCCCATTTTCTCTATTAAACAATTTATATTACGTTTATCAGGCTGCGTATTTCCTTACCAAAAATTCCCGAATGCGCAGGCCGATAGACGCAATATAAACTGTTCAATAAAGAAAAGTATGGCGTCAATGTCAAATACGATGTATCCGTTGTAATAAAGTTTGAATTAATAATTACAATTATTTAATTCAATAATTAATATGTAATCCGACTGAATGACTGGATAAGGAAAATGTTTTGCTTTTATTAAAGTTTCACAGAGAATAAAATATGGGGAAGGAAAAGAAAATGTAAGAAAATTGTGCTATTTTAAATTTTGGTGTTTTTCATTTGGTTAAATAGACCTCACCTGCTTCCGTTTAATAAAGCGGCGTTCGTATGTATAAATCTAGCGTGCATGTGTATCAGAATTCCAGTTTGTTTATGCAAGAATCGAATTATAATGTATATGTTTGTTTGTGTCCGTGCGTATTAGACACACACATGCGAGCGCGTACCCCCCAAAACAACAGAAAAAAAACACACACGCACACAAAACAAATGAATGTACATAATTTCTAACTCCATACTGGCGACAGTATACTCGTTGTGTCTGAATAATTAATTTCCAGAAGTGTCTTTTTAAAATACCTGAAAGAAAAGTAAAAAAAAAAATAAATAAACAAAAAGATTATTAAATTTTCAAACCCCTTGGTGACTTTTATGGCACCCTGAAGATATATATATATATATATATATATATATATATATATATATATATATATATATATATATATATATATATATATATATATATATTCATACACGTTTCATTAAATAATATCGACAAGTGTTGTCTATTTATTTTATGGAGTTTTTTTTCGTAACTTCTGATAAGTTTAATAACATTATCGTTGAAAGAAGAAAGAAATTCACAGTAGTGATCGATATTTTTTTAATACAATCTAAGCTTTCGGATTACTTAAGCCATTATCAAAGATGTCAATTACAACATATTAAACAATATACGGACACGACGAGTCTGCACTAAACGTCCGTGTCATGGGGGGCTGGGAATGCTGCACCAGCCGAGTCACATCCGTGCCTCTAGGTTGGCTTTCCTACGCCGTGCATTGACTGGAGGAGATCCGATTCTGGAGGGGATTGTTAGGGACGCGTTCCCTGGCCTTACCATCAGTCCCCCCATCTCGCGGGTTGAGCGCGGTCGTAAACCCCGGGATCAATCGGTTTTCCTTCGCGAGTGTCGGTCGGCCTTGAGGGCCGTTCCCCGGTCCAGTGACCTTTCTCGGCCTAGGAAGGTCTTCTATCGTGAATTAGTGGAGAGGCCCGCGAAGGATCTCCTACGAGATACGCTCGGCTTGTCGGAGGAGGAGTATTGCTCCTACTGGTCTTGGGCGCCAGCGGCGGATTATCTCAGTAACCCTGAGTTTTCGCTTAGCTGGCGATTGGCTCGGAATCGGCTGCCTCTCAACGACAAGGCTTTCATATGGGGCTTGGCGGATTTGCCAGACTGTGAACGGTGTGGCCTTGGCTTAGAAGAAACGGCTGCGCACGCCTTCTACCATTGCCCCTAGGTCCGCCCCTTATGGGACCATGTCGGCGAGCTGACGGCTCGTCTCGCTCCCGAACAGCTTGTGTCCATTGATCGCGCATACGCGTGTGACAATGTGTCGCCGCCGTATTCCGGGATGAAACGGATGGTGTTTCTGACGCTGATGGCCACGGCTCGAATGGTGATTTGGACGACGCGAAAGGAGGAAGTCTTGCGAGTCAATCGTCTTTCTCATTCGGATCTAATTCGATTCTTTGAGCATCAGCTCAAGATGAAGATTAGATCGGATAGAAAACGATTGCATTCGACAGTCTTTAGCGAAAGGTGGGTAAAAGAAGCGAGCTTGCTTCGTGTGAACGGGGCTAGCCTTGATTTTCTCTTCTAGGTCAACCTTTCGCACATCGGGGTGGCTTCCTTGGTTAGGTTAGACAAGCTTCAGTGTACCTAGTTAATGTGAGTAAGTGTTGTTCCTGGCCTGCATCCCGGCCGTTCTTTGGTTATGATCCAAGTCGAGATTCCCATCCTCCCCAGTTTGTTTTGACCCCCGCCCCATTTTCATCTCGACTGGGTCAGTTTTATATTTTCCTATTCCAGCCTAATATTTTATACTTTTTCCCACTCCCTTAGCGTGAGCGTCTCTTGATTTTGTCCCCTGGGCAGAATACAGCGGCCTCTCTGTTTTATGGGTTGGACGGTCCCTACTAACATCAATTATGTTTAGTTTGTATTTGTGTTTATTTTAAGTTTATTATTGGGTTCATTTCCCTCCCCTCTCATTTTATCATTATTAGAATTGTATATATATATATCATCATTAGAATTTTCATGGTATGGGGCGCGATTTTGGTAGGTCTCCCTTGAGAGCACGTGGTATTATGGTGGTTGAAGGATTGTTTGGTGATGGACGAGTTCTTTTGGTGAATGTGTAAAATGTAATGTACGAATGGGTCGCGAATCTGATTAGCTAGGTATAAGATAGTTAGTGTTGACCAGCCTCTACCCCTCCCCTTTATTGGCCTCGTGCCACAATTTGTACTTTTTGTACCAATAAATACCAGTGATGATAGTCTGTCAATGTTTACATAAAAGATTTCTAAGCAACGATAAACACGCGCATATAAGACGCTAGAAGCGAAAATCGCACCGCATCTCATGACGTCACACATGGCCACACGAGAGTGAATTGTAGAATCGAAAGCCGTTGGTATAAACCAATGGTTTCTGTTACCAATTATAGACATTTAAGAATATTTGTAGAGATACCATAATTGATTTTGTTTAGGTTGGGTTTCAACTGTTAATTATCGCATAAACAATAATAATAATAATATATATATTAGTTACTTTCTTTAATTAAATTCATTTCGTTTTTTGCTTTGAAAAAGTCCAAATTGGACGAAACGCGTCAACAATAACTACAGTTTTCCTATTGTCATTTATAAATATTGTCTTTTCTACAGGTTAACTCTGAGAAATATATATATATATATATATATATATATATATATATATATATATATATATATACATATTAGGTTGGTGCAAAAATAATGACGTAATAATGTCGTTTTTTGACGTTAAAAAATACGTCAAAAAACGACATTATTACGTCATTATTTTTGAACCAACCTAATATATATGCATATGCAGGCATATATGTGGCACGGTGGAGTAATGGATAGCGGCTTGGATTGAGGAATCGCCGAGATCAAATTCCAGTCGAATCCATTACATTCACAAACGTGCTAATACCCTGTGAATCCTCTTCTCCAGCTATGGGTAAATAGCAGGACAGTTCTATACCCTTGGATGGCTACTGGTCTAGGAGAACGAAAACTCTGAATTCAAAGCCTGCGGAGGGTCGTTTGGGGACCTTTGTGGTACTTAGTGCAGTAGGTCTCTGTATTCGGCCCTTCATAAAGTGTGGTTGGTCCTGCACGAAACCTTTACCTCTATAATGAAATCTCATGTGCTGTTTTCGGGCTGTCGGTTTCCTGGGAACTGATCTGCTTCACCCTCATACTTCGAACTCGACGGGAGAGTCGACTATATATATATATATATATATATATATATATATATATATATATATATATATATATATTGAATAATTAAGAAAGACACAACATTAAGTTTCCATGACTATAATTTATTTCCCCAGAAAATATATTTTCCTGGTTCATCAGGTCGCATATCTTATTTGGTTTCTTTTATTCTTTAAACAAGTTTTTGAGGGATACAAAGTGACAGAGATGGTGAGAGGTGGGGGACCATAGAATGATCTAAATCAGAAATAGGAGGTAGGGATTGGGTGGTTTTAAAACCAGTTTTGAATAATTTACGTAGGTTCAAGTGTACTCGGTCAAGAGGCCAGACAATTTGACAGGAAAACAAAAGAAGAAAAAAAAAAAGATAAATTGTAAAGGGGGTGTGGAGAGAAAGAAAAAAGAAGAGATAAACAGGGGAGGGGGAAGAAGAATGAAGATATAGTTATCATATATAGGTTTATCACGGTGATACTTGAAAAACACGCACCAATATAATTTCTAGTTAATACATAAACTATTATATACATACATATATATATATATATATATATATATATATATATATTTATATATATATATATATATATATATATATATATATATATATATATATATATTTACAAATTCATGAATTATTCATACATAAAACAAATACAAAGATTAATGATTAAATGGCGAGAAATCCATCTTCGCGAACAATTCAATAATATTCAAAAACCCCGAATCTGTTATTGAATGAAAAGATCCTGTTTTATAAATTTCCGTTGCATTAGATCATTTTATTTTACAAGCTTTCGTCTGTTCCTACAGACATCCTCAGGTATGAAATAGATTGTGTTCTTGTTTTTACTCTCAGTAATAAGTGGACAAACGAAAACAAGGTTGTAATCCGAAAATTGCTATGAGAAATGTGTGTTATTGTTTTGGAACGTGCAGT
>OZ010592.1:84845672-84850672 GCA_963932145.1 Acanthosepion lycidas | reverse complement strand
CACCAGAGGACCGCTGGCGTTGCCATTTGCAGCTACTAGCGGCTTGCGTATATATATATATATATATATATATATATATATATATATATATATATATATATATTTGTGTATTTAGGCAGCAATCCTTTTTTATGCACATTTCATTGAAAACGACAGACAATATGTTTATATTTAGTTTTTTATACAATTTCTTATGTGATCTAATAATTTTTTTTCTTTTCGAATGATAAATTATATAAAAACTGTCCAAATGTTCTTTTTATCCGAGCGCTTACGGCTATATATTTAGCCATTTTCAAGGATTAAATATTTTATCTGTTAAAATAAGAAATAGTTTGTTGTATGTATGTTTTATAAAATGTTTTCATTTTTCAAAACACGGTCAAGATATTATGTCCATGTTCAAAGTTAATATTATTAAGTGTTGTTTTTTTTTGTTTTTATTAATAAGGCTTCCATTATTTCTAGCCTTTTTTTGCATGTAGATGATGCTATTATATTAGTGTTGTCCACAAGTATGTTACGAATAGTGTCCGGTAGGTCTCCATGAATATTTAAATGAGATCTAATTGAGTTATGGTCAGAAAGTTGTAGGGTGAGTTTGCGTGTCAAACTTGTAGTGTGGCCTATATAATTATTTATGAATTTTGATTGATCAGTAATACAATTCCTTAATGGGCATTTAAATTCGTAAATAATATTTGCCCTATTTAATTTTGTTCTAAGAGGTGAATTATTATTTTTAACTATAAGGTTAGAGGTTTTAATTTTTTTGTAATAAATAATTAATCTAATTTTTTTTTTTTTTTTGCTATTGTCAACTTGTGTTATGTATTTTTTATAATGTTCTTAATTCTGCATTCATCCTGTTTATAATTTTCGTTCATCTGATTTTTATAAAAGAATATTAATGTTATTGTTTATGTTTCTATTCTCGACGTTGCTATTAGTTACTTTAGACAAGAAACGCCTAATATGGAAATCAAACAATTGATTAGGAAATCCATTATTAATCAGCGTTTGTTCCACGTTGCTTAATTCTTTAAAGAAAAGCGTGCGAGAGGATGAATTCTCGTGCGCTCTCGTGAGTAAATTTTTAGTAACACCTATTTTATATCTAAGCGGATATTCATTAGAGAAATTAAGACGGCAAGAGTCTTTGCGAGTTGTTTTTTTATAAACAGAAGTTTTAAAAATATTATTACTAAAATCGACGAGAACATCTAAGAAAGGAAGTTTATTTTTTTCACTAAGTTCATAAGTAAAATTTAGGACTGAATTTTGTTGAAATGTAGCTTTCAGATTTTCTATTTCTTTCTTGGTTTAAGCTAAAATAAATATATCATCTACATAACGAACATATATATACATATATAATTTTTTTTAAGCGTTTCACCTCAAGCAAGGCGAGAAGTCACTAGGACCCAAGGGGTTACAGAAGATTTGGAGCAAGATCAGATAGGATTGATAGAGGAAAGGATGAGGAGAAGGATAGTGGATAGATCAAGACAACTGGAGATGTCGATTGACATTACATTTGAATAGTTGGAGATTATAGCTCTCAGGGAAACTGGAATAGGGAAGGAAGTTTCACAGGCGAGAGGTGCGAGATATGAAGCTATTGGAGTCGAAGAGACGGCTACATTTAAAAGTTTCGACAGTGAAAGAGTGAGAGCGGGATGCCAGCCTCGTAGGGCGCTTGAACTCATGACGTCTGGGAACCAGCGAAAGCAGCTCCTCAGAGCAATTGCCATGAAAGTATTTGTAAAAAAGACAGAGAGAGGCGACGGCCCGTCTGTGAAAGAGTGACTGTAGACGAGATGCCAGAACAGGGCCAATTATATTGCATATCCGCCTCTGGAGCCTATCAAGAACCCCGAGGCAAACAGAAGGGGCTACAGACCATATATGGCAGCAATACTCCATGCAAGGGCGAATTTTTGATTTGTAGATCTGGAGGATCGATTCCGGGGAGAAAAACTTCCTGGCGCGGCACAGGGAGCCAACTTTCCTTGCTGTGGACGAAGCAATTGACTCAATGTATTTGTTTCATCTCAGGTCAGCAGTCAATGTGAGACCGAGCAGCCGCAGAGAGGTGCTCTCGAGAAGTTGAGTGTCAGACATTCTTATGGAGGGCAGGGAAGGATCTCTGTGGTGATTAATAGAGAGCAGTTTTGTTTTTGAGGCATTAAAGTTAACCAGCCAATATATTATCTCAGTACGATTTTTTAAAAACAGTTTACCATTATGTCAGAAAATAATGTATTTCATATATTATTTAAAATTACAGAGAATCCCCTTCGAAATCGTACCCTTTGGAATGTACACAATTTTCCCAACGCCTCATTTATGAAGAATTTCTTCTTCTCAGTGCCGCCTAATCCTATCTGTTAAATCGTTTCTCGACAACAATGATGAGAGAGTATTCATGGGTTGGTTTGAACTGTCACTCGATTGGTTTTGTGACGTGCGTCTCACTGGAATATCAGTATTGAACCAAATGAATATTCGGTAAATACTTGCCGAAGTATTTCGTGGGTCTTCGTTAACGATATTCCGAGCTTCGCGTAAATTTTGTTACCGGCACGTTGATCGAACGTGGAAGCCAACGTAAAGTTCACAGAGCCGTTCCAACAAAGCATTAGAAATCTTTACGTCTTAACTGAGCGTAAGTAGGTAGCACAGAGCTGATTGACAGAAAGTTGATCGAACTTGTTAGCTAACGTAAAGTTCACAGAGCCGTTCCAACAAAGCATTAGACATCTTTACGTCTTAACTGAGCATAAGTAGGTAGCACAGAGCTGATTGACAGAAAGTTGATCGAACTTGTTAGCTAACGTAAAGTTCACAGAGCCGTTCTAATACAGCATTAGAAATCTCTACGTCTTAACTGAACGGAAGTAGATATCACAGAACTGATTGACAGAATGATAATTGATCGAACTTGTTAGCTAACGTAAAGTTCACAGAGCCGTTCCAACAAAGCATTAGAAATCTTTACGTCTTAACTAAACGTAAGTAAAATACACAGAACTCATTGACAGAATGACAGTGTTGGTTAAATTAAAATTGCCCAGAATCCCCTTCGAAATCGTCCCCATGTATACAGTAATCTCTTACGCAGAATTACTTCTATTCAGTGGTGTCCAATCCCGTTTGTGAAACCGTTTCTTTGTATCAACGATGAGAGAGAGTATTCATGAACTTAAATAGATAGCATAGGACGTATTAAGAGAATGACTTCCTTGGCTTGATTAGATTTCTTTTGAATTGTACAATGAGGAACTTTCCGATGTTCTGTTGTATATCTATGTAGATATATTCAATGAGAACTTGTTGCGCGGCTATAGTTTGTATTGGTGACCTTTTCAGTGGCTTGTGGCTGACGTAATTACTGACGTACCTCTTTGCCTTTCGCTTGTCATTTTACTTTTGATGTCTACTTCAGAATCTTTTTATTCACTTTTCCCCGTGGCGCTAATAAAGACGAGTTTTCACGCGAGTAGAAGAAGAAAATAAAAGGACGCAAGAAATATATATTTTATACAGTTTATCAAATAATGTATACACCATCTTCTTTAATGCGACACTTGGCCTTTCTTCTTTTGTGTGGATGTGCAGTTGGTATAATGGACAGCTGTTCTTGAAATCTGAAAGATAGGTTCGAATTCCAGTAGGATTAGTTACATTCACTTACGTAAAAATACCCTTGGGGAAAGTATGAATCAATCTCGTTTCTCTCTCTATGGGTTAAATAGTGTTTCTGGAAAATTCCTTGTTATTCTAAAAAAATGTTAATGCAATATTCACTCGCAAAACAAAACAAAAATTTAGAATATGTTTCGGTTTTAAATAACTTACAAGTTTGTGTATCTGTCTGTATGTCAGCACATATACTAGGCCACAAAAATCTCCTGATCCGACGAAGCATAGAAATGAATACAATATGGGAACCAGTAATAATGTGTGCTAGAGATAAGCGATAATAACAACGAAAATTGCAATATGAGCTCTGGTAAAAAACATGTAATGATGACAGCAAAATTGCAATATGAGCACTAGTAAAAAATGGTTGCTGAAGACATTATGTTTATAATACACAGATATTCTCAAAGACACATGGCGCAGTGGATAAAGGCGTTAGTCAGATCCAGTGACAGGACCTAAAGAATGTGAGTTCAATACTTGGTTAAGGCAGGGGAGAACTTGGAGAGGGGAATTAACAGGAGATAACTGATGACTGACATCCATTAGACATAGCATGTAGAACTAGAACAGTCTACGCCAGCGAACGAAATAAAGGGTTCAGTTCGACATTCCAACCACCTGAAGAAAGCCGGAGCGTACAACGGCCGAAGCGTTGTGATAAATATAACAACATATTTACCACATATGAGGATGATAGTCCGAATAATGTAAATAGTTTACAAATTTGTGTTTGAATTTTAAAGATATTTTATCGTTATTAACATAATTTATACTGGAGTTATTGTCTTCATGTCTTGCTACCAAAACATCTCGGCCGTTTTACACTCCAGCCTTCCTTAGGTGTATATCGGTCTGGGTATCCGACAAGGAATTCTGAACTGAACTCTTCATTTAATCTACGGGGGTAGACTGTCCTCGTTCAACTGTTCATGTTTAGGGATCTCATCTAGTTTTTCTATTAAGTACAGCTTAGTTATTGCTCGCCCTATTTCCACTGAGTCCACGTATGCACTGCCCGGCTCAGGGGTTGAACTCACAATCACAATGACACCAAATTCGCGAACCAACGTTTTAATCTACTATGTGCATTGTTCCCTCTATGTTACTTACTCTCTTGTTAAAATTAATTATACAGGAAGATGTGGAGGGCCATGATCACCTACACCCTAGTGCAGATGAATGAAAACAAAACGAATAATTCCGTTATTATTTTTTCTATTTTTCCAATAAAACATGACCGAGTATACATGTTAGTACTTCGTATGGCCATTCCACGAAGTCGTTTCTTGAAG
>OZ010592.1:84825672-84843172 GCA_963932145.1 Acanthosepion lycidas | reverse complement strand
AAAAGAATGTAAGAAAGAAAGAAAAACAGAAAGAAAAACATACAAAGAAAGAAAAGACACGAAAAGAAAGCAAGAAAGAAATTAAGAAAGAAAGAAAGAAAGAAAGAAAGAAAGAAAAGCATACAAAGAAAGACACGAAAAGAAAGAAAGAAAGAAATTATGGAAAGCAAGAAAGAAATTAAGAAAGAAAGAAAGAAAGAAAGAACGAAGGAAAGAAAGAAAGAAAGAAAGAAAGAAAGAAAGAAAGAAAGAAAAGGATACAAAGAAAGACACGAAAAGAAAGAAAGAAAGAAATCATGGAAAGCAAGAAAGAAATTAAGAAAGAAAGAAAGAAATTAAGAAATTAAGAAAGAAAGAAAGAAAGAAAAGCATACAAAGAAAGACACGAAAAGAAAGAAAGAAAGAAATCATGGAAAGCAAGAAAGAAAGAAAGAAAGAAAGAAAGAAAGAAAAGCATACAAAGAAAGACACCAAAAGAAAGAAAGAAAGAAATCATGGAAAGCAAGAAAGAAATTAAGAAAGAAAGAAAGAAAGAAAAGCATACAAAGAAAGACACGAAAAGAAAGAAAGAAATCATGGAAAGCAAGCAAGCAAGCAAGAAAGAAAGAAAGAAAGAAAGAAAGAAAGAAAGAAAGAAAGAAAGAAAGTGAAATGTGTATTAAATCTGATAGAGTGAAAAGGCAAGGAACGAATGAAGGTGGATAAACATAGAACAAAGAAAAGAAAAACAAACAGAATATAAAACGGAGAAATTGGGAGGCGCCTTCAAAAGAAAGAAGAGAAATAATAAGAGGAATAAAGTCTTTTAAAGACTGATAGAGACAAAGGTAAAAATGGAAGGCGATAGGGAAAAGAAGGAAAGAATGAGATAGATAGATAGATAGATAGATAGATAGATAGATAGATAGATCTATTTACAATGAGATAGATAACATTGTAGTGAGATAGATAGATAGATAGATAGATATGAATAGTCCGTGATAGAAAGAAAGAAAGAAAGAATGAAAGAAATAAAAAAGAAAGAAAGAATGAAAGAAAGAAGTCTGTGATAGATCGATAGATAGATCGATAGATAGATAGATAGATCTATTTACAATGAGATAGATAACATTGTACTGAGATAGATAGATAGATAGATAGATATGAATAGTCCGTGATAGAAAGAAAGAAAGAAAGAATGAAAGAAAGAAAAAAGAAAGAAAGAAAGAAAGAAGTCTGTGATAGATAGATAGATAGATAGATAGATAGATATGATCAGGTCGTGATAAAAAGAAAGAAAGAAAGAAAGAAAGAAAGAAAGAGAAAGGATGAAGACTGCGATATACCGATCGATCGCTAGCTAGATTGATATACAGGCCGTGATAAAAAAAAAAGAAAAAAGAAATGAAGAAAGAAAGAAAGAAAAAGAAAGAAAGAAAGATAAAGAATTGAGACTGCGATAGATAGATCGATTGATAGCTAGCTAGATATGAACAGTCTGAGATAGATAGATAGATTGAGATAGATAGATAGATAGATAGATAGATAGATAGATAGATAGATACATAGATAGATACATAGATAGATAGATAGATTAGGAGTAAGAGAGACCGTTAGAGAGAAAGTGAGAGCAACAAGTCAATGAAAAAAATTGATATCCTAACTTCTAGCCAACAACTTTGAAGTACGATTTGAAAGCAGACGGTATCAACACGATCGACAGATTGATTTTGATTTTTTACAGCTTATCAATTTGCAGGTTGTTTAAAGCCAGAAAAAATTTGAAATAAACGTACATTTTTTCCATTAAAGTTGACTGAAAAACATGGAGCTGGAAGGGAAGTTCCACCATCAATAAATGCGAGAACAAAAAACAGCATAGAACTTACGGCTATATCTAGCCAGCTCAAATGTAAATTGATGAAATCTTGAAGCCAATCTAGTACTGCGCTTAAATTTATAAAGTCTAGGTACCATAGTGGAGAGCTCATCCGAACAATTACCGTGAAAATGCTTATATAAAAGACACAGGAAAGCAACCTTACAGTTGTAGGAAAATGGCTGAAATCGAAGCATCAGATCAGGACCAATAATATTGCTTATTCGTCTTTGGATTTAATCAAGGAACTCTAGATAAATAACAGCAGCAGCAACGGACCATATGTGGCAGAAATATTCTAAGAATAAATGAATGGTAGACTTATATGTAGGTTAGATTCCGATGAGAAAAATCGTCTTGCACGAAACACTGAACCAATTTTCTTAGAAGCTGACCTAGCAATTCTTAAATATTAAACACTATTTACTTATTATTTTGTTTATTTACGAGAATAATTTTATTTTTTTAATCAGTGTCACCTCATGCAAGGTAATAAAGCCACTAAGACACAAGGGGGTTACAGGCTGTGTAGGAAGTAGGAACTGAAACATTAATGATGAGCAAGAACAAAAAGAGTAATCAGGAGGACTGTAGATAGCGATTGACATTGCATTTAAACTTTTTCAGATTAAAGTTGGCTAGAAAGCATGGAGCCAGAAGCGAGTTCGACAAATGAGAAGTGCGAGAAAAGAAACTGTTACTCTAGAATCTATGGCTACATTTAGCCAGCTCAAATGTAAATTGATGATGTCTTGACGCCTGTCTTGTACTGCACTTAAATTGAAAATGTCTAGGTACCATAGTGAAGAGCTCATCCTAACAATTACCGTGAAAGTATTTATAGAAAAGGCACAGAGAGGCAAACTTATGGCAGTGGGGAAATGACTGAAGCTGAGCCGCCAGATCATGACCATTAATATTGCTTATTCTTCTTTTGAATTTAATCAAGAAGCTCTAGATAAATAACAGCAGCACCGTACCATATGTAGCAGTCATAATCTAAGCATGGACAAATGGTACACATGTAAGATAGATTCTGGAGAGAAAAATTCTCTCGCACAACCCAGTGACTGTCGTTATTTCCATAACAATTAAGTTTTTATTTTTTATTTTTTTTACAGAATAAAGTTGTTACCCTCAAGGCCAATAGGTTTTTTTACTCGGCTTTCGCTGCCGAGTGTTATCATGCGATCCCCATCTAAGTACTGAATATGGACAATACTGCTTAACTTCGGTGATAAAAAGAGAACCGGCGTTTTAGCGAGATTTGTCTCGCTTACAACTGAGTGGTGAGTGATTCTCACTGGGTGCCCCATACTTTCGGCCTTGTGCCACCTCTAAGCTATGCTTGGAAAATCACTATAATACTCACCTGGACCTTCTGATTGCACTCGAGAGAAGGATCGGGGCTCGCACTGAGGCCAGCGGTTGCGGGGCCTAGAGAAATTTTCGTTTTTGGCCCGAGTGTATGCGCTCGGTTTCCCCTCGTTTAAAACCGACCTTGTGTCAGAAACTAGTGTCTCAGTTGGGAGGGGTTGCGGGGGGGTTGTGTGTGTGTGGGGGGGGGGGGGGGGTAAATATACTTGTATCGGTAGAAAAATGACATCTGAGTGGTGAGTTTTTTTTAAACATATATGTCCAAATAGTCTCTTTAAAGGTTATATACATAAAGCCTAGGTTTAGTTTCTACCATTTTGAGCCCTTCGACGTGGTGTAGTTGTTAGCGTTTGTATCAGATTCCATCTGAAAAGTGAGTTCGATCCTTACTGGTTTTCCCATACTTTCGATTTTATGTACTCTCTAAGCTACCTTTAGAAAATTACCATACGTATGTCTAGTAAATTTAATTTTTGTTTTTCATGGAAATCAAGAAAGCAAGTGAGGTTTATTACTTGTTTATGTGATTTCTTTAAAAAATATAGTAGCTCCCATTGGCACTAGACTGATTTTGGGTTGCTCAACAGCGTGTTAACCTGTCCTGGGTAAGACGATAAACTACATCCAACAGCAAAGCCTTTGATTAATTGCTGGTGTTCCCAGGTCCACCCTGACCCGGGGTGGTAGCACCTGCCAAGGTCACAGCTATGGGTAAATAGTTAATCGTTACAAAAAGGGTCAAAACACTATGAAAGTATAAAAATAAGTTTTAATACTAGTAATACTATTTTGGAAATGTTATTACCAGCAGTAAATTTTTGAAAAAGAAAAATTTTAACAGCAATACATTATGGAAATAAACTATTAACAGCAGTATATTTTTGGAAAACAAAATATTACCAGCAATATTTTTTTGAAAAAAAAAATTATTACCAGTAATATATGTTTGGAAAAAAATATTACCAGCAATAAAAATTTTGTCGGCATAAAATAATCCATTGAAGATGATATGCCGTAATACAAAACAAACCAAACCAATATATATATATATATATATATATATATATATATATATATATATATATAGATAGATAGATAGATAGATAGATAGATAGATAGATAAAAAATATTACCAGCAATAAAAATCTTGTCGGCATTAAATAACCCATTGATGTTGATATGCCGTAAACCAAACCAAACCAAACCAATATATATATATATATATATATATATATATATATATATATATATATAGATAGATAGATAGATAGATAGATAGATAGATAGACAGATAGATAAAAAATATTACCAGCAATAAAAATCTTGTCGGCATTAAATAACCCATTGATGTTGATATGCCGTAAAACAAAACAAACAAAACCAATATATATATATAGTAGATAGATAGATAGATAGAAATGATTACCAGCGATCTTGTCAGCATTAAGTAACCCATTGAGGTTGATATACCGTAAAACAAACCAATCAAACAACGTGTTAACGTGTCTAAGAACATTCTTTAAATAATAAAATTTGACATACACTTCTGGTGTGTCAGGTTTTGGCGAAGCAATAATAAGCTCATATCCGTTTTCGCATTGTCCTAGTTACCATCCTCCAGTTAGAATTGATTCACAACGGCGCTCATTTGTAAATAGTTTACGTAATAAATAATTGTGCGAAGCCTTAGGAAAAATGGCAATAAAAAACGACACTTATATATAAAACCAGAAAGAGGCAGCCAGAATGTCTAGCGCACATAATGAGGAAAGAAGGGCAAGAAAATATTGCACTCACTCGACATATTGAAGGCATGAGAGACAGAGGAAACCTACAGTGAATAACCTCTCCTATCTTGTGTAAATGGTTGGCAGAACAGGGATTAGTAGAGATCGCAACAAAGACGAACTTTACTGTGTGTTACAACGACGTATCACGTTAAACCACAGGTTCTCGTACGATCACCGAAGTTAAGCAAAGTCTAGCGTGCCCAGTATCTAAATGAGTGACCACTTGGGAATACGAGCTGTTGTAAGCTTAGATATGCGGATGATAATGGATAACCTGCTCGGAAGTGAAAACAGGAGAGGCGGGTTTCAATTCCACTCGGGGTCGTTATATTCACTTACGCGCAAATATTTTTGAGAAAGGCATGAATCCACTTTTTCCCTTTCACTCTCCAATTATGGGTTAAATAGTTGGACTTGTATCAGTAACTCATTATTAACTCCAGAAAATTCTTAAGGTGTAAAAAATATGTTCTGACTTTAAATAAATTGTAAAAGGTTGATAATCCGTAAAAAAACAAATCAATCAAAAAGCAATCAGGAGTTACAAAACAGAGAAAATTTCGGAGAATCATAGAAGGGATTCGACACAAAGAAGAAGAAGAAGAAGAAGAAGAAGAGGAAGAGGAAGAAGAGGAAGAAGAAGAAGAAGAAGAGGAAGAGGAAGAAGAGGAAGAAGAAGAGGAAGAGGAAGAAGAAGAAGAAGAAGAAGAAGACAGGAGAGGAGGAGGAGAGGAAGAAGAGGAGGAGGAAGAGAAGAAGAAGAAAAAGAAGAAAGCGTAAGAGATTACGGAAAACGTGGCACAAAAATGCAAAGAAGAAAGTGTAGGATGAAAGGAAGGAGAAGAAAAAGAAGAAAAAAGAGGAGGAAGAGGAGGAGGAGGAGGAAGAGAAGGAGGAGGAAGGGGAGAAGAAGAAAAAACACGTAAGATATGAAAAACGTGACACAGAAATACAAAGAATAAGGAGTAGGATGAGAAGAAGAAGAAGAAAAAGAAAGAGGATGAGGAAGGGGAGGAGGGAGAGGAGAAGAAGAAAGAGCCAGCCTTTCGACATAGCCTCGTCTGGGGAACCTCTCTGCCCGGAGCCAGAGAGTTTGACCAGCACAGCTGGAGACGAATCTCCAACTGCAAACCAGCATACAGTATTTATTACTCTATTTGTGGGAATGAAACATACTTGTCTGTAGGTATGCTACAACAGAATTTATTAAACAAATCCGTCAAAACTTTCATTCCCTCCAATGATTACATCTATAACGGAACTGATTTATTAAACAAATTTCAAAACTTTCATTCCCTCTAACGATTACATATAGAATTATGTGGTTTTGTGAAACAAACACTTCAAAACTTTCATTCGTTCTAATGACTGCATCGTGAGGGTTGATCAAAGGAAGACATTTCTAATAATTACATATTCTTTTAAGATACTTGAAAACATTTCGACAGTATTTCCTGCAACCTTTCTTGTTCTTTTGTTATAAACCACGATCTGGAATCTTGTTCGTGGATGCACATGCGCATTTCGCCTTATATTTTCCAGTCCTTTCCGGTGACATGTTAAAGTCTTCCAAAATAAAATCAGGCAACTTTCTGGAATTCAAGGTGAGGAGACCGCGAAAATCTAGTGTTGAAATTTAGTGTTTAAATCCTAAGAATAAAACCAGGAAATTATTTGAAAGTCGACAAGAATTTAATGAGCCTTTCTTTGAAGATTCGAACAAGAAAAGACGTTAATCTCTGAACTGCGATCAAATACTAAACTTTTAAAACAAGCACTGAGTTGAGATAAATTAGTTAAGTGGAAAGAAAAGCTTTTTCGGTGAATCCAGGTTGAACAATTTCAGAAGGAGCCTGCCTGAGAAATGCGCTTAAGTTGCATAAAAGCGAGAAAGAAAAAAATGAAGATATATATATATATATATATATATATATATATATATATATAGATAGATAGATAGATAGATAGATAGATAGATAGATAGATAGATAGATATGAAGAGACTGAGATAGAAATATATGAAAGACTGGGATAAATAAAGAAATAAATACATATGAACAGATTCAGTTAGACTGATAGATAGATAGATAGATAGATAGATAGATAGATAGATAGATATGAATAGACACAGATAGATAGATAGATAGATAGATAGATAGATAGATAGGCAGACAGACAGATAGATAGATAGATAGATAGATAGATAGATAGATAGATATGAATAGACACAGATAGATAGATAGATAGATAGATAGATAGATAGATAGATAGATAGATACGAGGCGACTGAGATAAATTTGAGAAGTTTTAGATCTGTAAGTCTCACTGAGATGAACAAATTTAGGTGGATTGGAAAAACACACTCTCTGTGTCTATCTCTCTCTCACACGCACACAGAAACACACAAATACATACACACACACGTTCACACACACACAAACACATACATATATATATATATATATATATATATATATATATATATATATATATATATATACAGAGAGCGGGTGAGATTGGATCAAGGAATCGTTACAAGTGTCGGATCATTGCTGACTTAACGATACCTGTGAAATATCTTGAAAACGAGCTGCTGGCATTCAAGAAGACAATTAATTTCACATCTTGTGGAATTATTTAGGCGTTTGATAATCGCTGACTTGAGTCCTGGATTTGTCAGGCGCCTGATAAAAGTCGGTGTGAAACGTCTGTCTCCTTGACCGTTCACAAGGTGGATTGCCTTCTCGGTAATGCAGCCGCACTTAAGTTATCAAGATTAACCGGATTATATCCAATCTTCGTGATCGCGTTTTGCACCAATCCAAAATCATCGAACTACGCCTCTACAGGTTTTCAAAATCTTGCTTTAACTTAAAATGCTTAAAATGCCTCGGCCTAGTTTAGCATTTTCAAAAGTATGGCATAATACAAACATCAACCTCTGTAATGTTCTTTCATACTACAGTCCACACTGTATAAGGCTTAAGAGTCATTCCAAGTAGAGGTTTACTGTTAAAATGCTTATGAGTGAAATAGGAGCTATTAGAAAACAAATAATAAGAACATATGAGGATAGATAATGATTGACACTTTACTTGATCAAGTTAAAACTATAGTGTTCACGGAAGCCATATCCCCTCAGAACGTTGGTGATCATGCCTCTCCACGAGTTCCTTTTCTCTGTAGCTCTTAATAAAGTATGACTTTTTGTTATCTTTCCTAAACCCAGTTCTGTCGTCTATTTATTCAAGCTCACTAAGTAGGTTACTCTTTGTTGGCATCTGTCCCTCTTACCATCAGTCTGTCCTGAAAAATTTTCCAAGTCTTCTTTCCGCATCATGTGTCCTAGACATTTCAACTATCCCTTTCTGATGTCAAATATCCCCCTCTATATCCCACTTCCCCTAAGTACATAGGCGATCATGGCTCTCCACATCTTCCTGTCCTTTGTAGCTCTTAATAAATTTCGTCTTTCTGTTATTTCTGCTAAACCCTGTTCCGCCATCCATTTACTGAAGCTCGCTAAGTAGGTAGGAGGCACGGTGGAGTAATGGATAGCGGCTCGGATTGAAGAACCGTAGAGCCGAGTTCGAATACCAGTATAGCTGGTGTATCGCTAATTTCATAGAAAATGTTCAGATTAGTTAAAATTCAACAAGTACAGACCTTTATAGCCAGGATTCGCCATATTGTTTCAATAAAGTCGAATCCTAGAATTCCATGTTCCAATTTGTACGGAAGAAGTCCCACTTAGCTTTTCTCCAAGAAATTCTACTTCGTGAGGCAAACTCCTGCGCTGGTGCTTCCCTGGACACTTCACTCTTAAGCTTTACAATCTGTCCTCAAATTTTCTACTTCCTCGCCGAAGTGAAGTAACATTGAGCCTGGTTAGTGCATAGATTGGTGACTGCTTTAGAATACCAGGTGCTGTTAGCGTGAATGTGTGGCTGGTGTAACGAATAATGACACGAAATTTGAAATTGGGGAGAGAGTTTCAATTCCAGTCGGGTTTGTTATACTCAGTTATGCACAAATACCGTTGAGGAAGATAAGGATCCACTTCTTTTTCATCTAGCTATGGACTATTTTGTATGAATTGATTCAGTAAATCATTATTATGTCCCGCACAAAAAACCTTACAATCTAAAAATGTTTCCTAGCTTTAAATAACCAGTAAAAGGTTGATAAACCGTAAAAAACAAATCAATCAATCCAAGCAAATATCCTTAAGAAAAGTTGTTAGGGTTTTTTAGGTATATATTATGTGATTAGTGAGCCAGTTCGAATGACACGACTCGCTTTATAGTCTACCAATGGAAGGTTAACCAATCAGAAGCCGCAGAACATTGTATCCGTCGTGTATAAAGGCGGCCATCTTTGTTTACCCTACAGAAGGACCAGTGCCAACTTGACCAGGCGAAGATGATAGAAGGAAGAACTACGCTCTGCTACTTTGCTACGATATCCACTGCGAACCTGAACTACGCTTTCCTACTGTCTCCGAAATATTCACTGCCAACCTCTGGATTCTATACTCGAAGACGACCGTCATGAATTTGGAACAAAAGTTTGTTTGTTTGTGTTTTACGGCATATCAACCTCGTTTGGGTTATTTAATGCCAATAAAAGATATCCGAGCCTTGATAACTAGATAGTTGCTTGTCATTCATAAATTGATAGTGATTTTCCAAGCGTAGTTTGGACGTGGCACGAGGCCGAAAGATAGAGGCACTCACGGAGGATCGAACCCACTACTCAGTCGTAATTGTTCTAGCGAGACAAGCTTGCTAACCATTACACCACCTCGAGCTGCCCAAAGTGATTTCCTAAGTATAGCTTAGATGTGGCACAAGGCCGAAAGTAGGGGGCACAAGGCCGAAAGTAGAGGGCAGCCAGTGAGAATCGCACTCACTACTCAACCGTAATTGTTCTAGTAAGACAAGCTTGCTAACCATTACACCGCCTCGAGGTGTCCCATTCATACTTTGATATAAAGATATATATGTTGATATTTACACCTTGACAATCAGATAGATAGCTTGATAATCACACTTCGACATATAGATAGATCTTCTGATATTTCGGCTCTTGTAAGTATTTTAGTAGAGCTCAAAATCGTGGCATTGGGTTAAGTTATAAAAAGGAAAAAATTCTTTTTTTTTTTAAAATTTTGTTATGGATGCTGATTTCTGTAAGGAAATTGTATATCTTGTTGGTGTCTGTCTCTTCAAAGATTCTTTTTAGGCTTTTCATATGGTTATAATATTTTCGTCTTATTTTGGAGATGGTTCCGCACTTCAACATGAAGTCCTTCACTGTGAGTCTGCTTCCGCAGGAGCATTTATTTTCCTTTTTATGTATCCATTTCTTCTAGGTATGGAGGGTGGGTATTCTCAGTTGTCATGTTGTTAGGGTTTTTGTTTTGTTTCTTTTTTTCAGGGGAGGATTTTGTTTGGCATTTTGATCTGTTCTTGGAAGTGGATCGTTGGCTCGGCTGACTTTTCTTATAAGTTTGTATGTCTTTTTGAGTCGCATTTTTCCATGGTGTTTTCTTTTCGAAAGTTCAGTTGTGGTCGCGTTTTCTGATTGTTCTTGTTCTATTTTATTGAGAAGTAAAAATCTGTTTTGAGTTTTCAGGTTGTTTGCTGTAGATTCTTTGTCTTGCTTTTGCAAGTCTGTTTGCCTTCTGCTGAGGCTTTTGGTTTCCTAATTTGGAGTTTGTATTTGATGTGGAGTGTTCAGTTGTTTTTGGTTATTTTTAGCTGTTGTCCTCGTTTCAGGTTTGATTATTATGCTTAGTTCAGTAAGTATAAATCCACCTAGTAATAGTAAGTCATCATTATTTACAAGAAATTCTTACAATTTAAAAATGTTTTCTGGATTTGAATAACATGCAAAAGTTTGAAAAAGAAAACGAATCCTTTCAGGAATGATTGCAAAAAAGTCCTCCCTCCCCAAATCTATAGACAAAAACATACCGATGCATGCTGGGATTTTCTTCCTAAACAATAAGATAGGATACTTCTCGGTCTCATGAGATTCGATTCTGTTCTATCTTGTTTTGATGCCAGAACGCTGCGGGCGTTTGTCTGTATCCCTTTTTTGTGTTAACAGCATTTTTAGTTTTATGAACTTTTTGCCTTATTACTGTTGATTTGCCTTATTAATGTTACTTTGCCTTATTACTGTTGCTTTGCCTTATTAATGTTGCTTTACCTCATTACTGTTGATTTGCCTTATTAATGTTACTTTGCCTTATTACTGTTGATTTGCCTTATTAATGTTGCTTTACCTCATTACTATTGATTTGCCTTATTAATGTTGCTTTGCCTTATTAATGTTGCTTTGCCTTATTAACCTTCCTTTGCCTTGCATATATTGTTCATTTGCTTAATATGATTTTGTTGTCCAGTTCTTTTCTTCTCTTTCTCTTGTCATTGTTTATTGCAAACTTTGTCAAGTCTGTTTGATCGGCATTTCTGTCAACTCTATTTAACCCTGGAGGATTTCTCTAGATTCAATTAAGCAAAGCCATCTTTATTTCTTATTACACACCTCGTTCAGTAACCCTCTACCGTTTTTCTAAGTTTCGATTAACTTTAGTTAAAAACAGAATTATTCGATACTCATAAAGACTATACAAATGTGTCTTTCCCTTATTTTCTGAGAACGCTACCAACCAAGCAATACTTATTAAGTTTGTCTTACAAACCACTTCAAAAGTTTAGGACTAAGGAATGTTCGACAATCTATTTTAAATATTCCTTCCTGTTTGCTTTATTATTTTTTATATGTTTTCTCAAGATCCATAGATTTATTGTTAAAATAACGCTGCTTCATTCAATTTCTGGGAAGATACTTGTGGACGTCTAACGGAAATGTAGTGTGATTTCCAGTTAACAAGCATTTTGTCCTTAATGCAGAAAGCGAAATTCGAACCTGATTTTCCAGTTGTCTGTGTAGATTCTAATTCTTAAAGAGAATTCTCACGCCTTAATATCACACGGATCATCGCGAATGACGACGCCAAAATCCAAAGAATTTGAGCAAATTCGCACGTTCTAATTTCACCTTCAAGTCAATGTTTTTCTATGCCCACTTCACGTAATACAATTTTTTAATTCTCTCTTAATTCCTTTGGTCGCATGTTTTTCTGTCTATATTCTTTCTTTTACTCATATCAATCTATCTATCTATCTATCTATCTATCTATCTATCTATCTATCTATCTCAGTCTGTTTATACCTATCTATCTAACTATCTATCTCAGTCTGTTCACATTATCTATCTATCTATCTATCTATCTATCTATCTATCTCAGTCTGTTTATATCTATCTATCTATCTATCTCAGTCTGTTCACATTATCTATCTATCTATCTATCTATCTATCTATCTATGTCAGTCTGTTCACATTATCTATCTATCTATCTATCTATCTATCTATCTATCTATCTATCTATCTATTTCAGTCTGTTTATATCTATCTATCTAACTATCTATCTCAGTCTGTTC
This sequence comes from Acanthosepion lycidas, assembly GCA_963932145.1. Classification (NCBI taxonomy): domain Eukaryota; kingdom Metazoa; phylum Mollusca; class Cephalopoda; order Sepiida; family Sepiidae; genus Acanthosepion; species Acanthosepion lycidas. Next base: position 84,830,633 of record OZ010592.1, on the reverse strand, counting down.
ACATTATCTATCTATCTATCTATCTATCTATCTATCTATCTATCTATCTATCTATGTCAGTCTGTTCACATTATCTATCTATCTATCTATCTATCTATCTATCTATCTATCTATCTATTTCAGTCTGTTTATATCTATCTATCTAACTATCTATCTCAGTCTGTTCACATTATCTATCTATCTATCTATCTATCTATCTATCTGTCTATCTATCTATCTATGTCAGTCTGTTCACATTATCTATCTATCTATCTATCTATCTATCTATCTATTTCAGTCTGTTTATATCTATCTATCTATCTATCTATCTATCTCAGTCTGTTCACATTATCTATCTATCTATCTATCTATCTATGTCAGTCTGTTCACATTATCTATCTATCTATCTATCTATCTATCTATCTCAGTCTGTTTATATCTATCTATCTAACTATCTATCTCAGTCTGTTCACATTATCTATCTATCTATCTATCTATCTATCTATCTATCTCAGTCTGTTTATATCTATCTATCTATCTATCTCAGTCTGTTCACATTATCTATCTATCTATCTATCTATCTATCTATCTATCTATCTATCTATCTATCTATCTATGTCAGTCTGTTCACATTATCTATCTATCTATCTATCTATCTATCTATCTATCTATCTATCTATCTCACTTCTAGATTTGTATCTTTCTTCTTTTCTATAAAATTAATGCTTTTATCTCGATTCTTTTTCATCCACACATTATTAAAATAACTAAAATTACACAAATTTGGTGTCGGCTATGATAAATAGAATTGTCCAAAGAAGATGCTCAAAAACAAGCTTTTCCATGTTAATTTTCATTTTCGTATTCTTTATCTGCCCATAGAAATGCTTCCATCTGCATCTGTTGAAGATGGATTATAAAATGAATTTTCAAACTTACCGAGTCGACAATGAAAGATTTTAGCTACCATATATGGGCAGAAGCTACCCAGTCTGCATTTTCCAGTATCGATAGAGTGCAAAAGCCTCTCCGCGTCCTTGTTGGTGATGAATTATTTTCCACCCTACGACACTTTTCCCATACACTAAACGTCGCAAGCTTCACACTGCTCTACGAGTATCTTGACTGGCAAGCGTCAGTTGAGCAATCGTCCTGATATCAAACTTGTAAATTATCTATCTATCTATCTATCTATCTATCTATCTATCTATCACAAGTGCAGCCAGATATGGATCCTGATTGGTGGTTGCCTTGTGGCAAGAATAAGGTCCCTTTGCCACAGACGAATCATTGCAGGCCTCTCGCTGCTTCATTGCCATTTCCACGCACACAAACTGTTGCTTTGTGTAACCGACTTCCAAGAGGATGCTTCCGCGATTGCTATAATCTTAATCTCTTCATGTCTAGTGTTAACCTTCATCTTCAGCACATATCCTTGCAAAATGCACCTCTTAATTTGTCTCTCTCTAGCTCGAGTTGCTCTTGGTCCTTTTACAGAATAAAAATTATTGGAAAAAAGAAAAAAAAACACGCACAGATAGCCGTAACACTCCAAACTACACACGAGCACAGATTCAGGCAACAAATATTTGTAGACATACACACGCAGATACAAGAGCGGACACGTATATGCATATAGGTACCACCAAAGATTCGCTAAAATGCACTTACATGATGAGAAATATCCTAAACTTAATAAAAAGGTTTTAGTTTCAAAAGAACAAAGGATATATATATATATATATATATATATATATATATATATATATATATATATATATATGTACATTATATACATATATGTAGATTTATATATATATATATATATATATATATATATATATATATATGTACATTATATACATATATGTAGATTTATATATATATATATATATATATATATACATATATATATATATATATGTACATTATATACATATATGTGGATTTATATATATATATATATATATATATATATATATGTATATTTGAAGTAATATAATTTTAAGGTATTCTATATTTAAAGATAAAGTTCTCAATATCAGAGATAGATCGTATGTAAATATAAAAATAAACATTGAAGTCAACACTCAGAGGCGACAGACTGTTTCATGCTAGACGCAATTATCAGGCCTGATGATTGCTTTTAGCATAAAACATTCTGTCGCTTCTGAGTGTTGACATCAATCAATGTTCACTTATATATATATATATATATATATATATATATATATATATATGTGTGTGTGTGTGTGTGTGTGTGTGTGTTTACTGATTTGCTAAAAATTTAGGATAGTATGTGGAAAATACGCCCTAAACTTCATAAGAACAAAAGTTTATTGTCAAACTCTTTAAGTTATTAAGAGAAAAGATCAAAGGATATTATAATTTTTAAATTATATTTTTTAATCATTTTTAGAACATTTTAGCTATTTTTTCTTGTTATTTAAAAAATATTTTCGTTATAATTTCCTAAAATAATATATATATATATATATATATATATATATATATATATATATATATATATATATATTACCGACCTCCACTGATTTGCTAAAAATTTGGCGTAGTCTGAAGAAAACAGGCCCTGAATTTCATGAAAACAAAAGTTAATTGGCAAAATCTTTATATTATTAAGCGGAAAGATCATTGGAGTTTTTGATATTTAGAACATTTTAGCTATTTTCTCTTGCAATTTAAAAATGTTTTTTTGTTTTAATTTCCTAAAATAAATTATATATATATATATATATATATAAATATATATATATATATATATATATAAGAAATATAGTTTTATCAGAGATCGAGCGAATGTAAATATAAAAATAAACATTGAAGTTTCATGCTAGACGCAATCATCAGACCTGATGATTGCGTTTAGCGTGAAACATTCTGATTTTAAATTATGTTCACATTGCTTTGCAAAATTCTTGACAATATCAAATTGTTGGATTTTAATCAAACTTTCAGGATTTATTCACAAATGAATGAAGTTATTTTAGAAATGTTTCCTTTTCAGAAAATCTTGATAAAATATTTAATTTTATGAAAGTTAGTGAAATTAACTTTTGTAAGACTTAATGTTTACATTAGTTATAAGTAGAAGTTTTGGAAAATTTGAATAATTTTTTTCTAAAACAGGACTCCCAATTACCGAAAATTTGCTCTTAATCATAAACTAGAAATCCAATAAAAATAAGGCATTATTTAATTACAAAAGAGTTTAACTATATCTCTCTATATTCCTAAGATGAGGTATTATGTACATTATTTACATTATTCAGACTATTGTCCTTATCTTTGTCGCCATATTTATTACAATGGCTGCAGAAAGAAATATAAAGGGGAGACAGGCCACCCCCTTAAGTTAAGGCTTCAAGAACACCAGAAAGCTGTAACACGAGGGGAAGTGAAAAAATCAGGCGTGGCTGACCACATATGGAGAGAAAAGGGACATCACCGCCCTCTGTGGAATCAGGTTGAGATCATAGACAAAGAGGATCATTGGAAAATTCGTAAACTTAAGGAATCAGCACATATGCAAGGCCACAAAAATCTCCTGAACCGACCAAGCATAGAAATGAATACAATATGGGAACCAGTAATAAGGAGTGCCAGAGAAAAGTGATCATAACAACAAAAATTGCAATATGAGCTCGTAAATATGGCTAAAATCCTAGACTTTTAGCGATTTAAAAAAACTAATTCCAATCAACTTGAGTTCGTTTTGAAATACAGTAAATATTTTATTTATTGGAAATATTAAAGTTGAAGTTAAAAATTAAACAAAAATTTTAAAAAATAATTTTAAACCTTATGTATCGCTTTCGTTCAGAGGTATCTACATTTATATAATGTACATTTAATCAGCTGTTTTAGATTGATCATGGCTCTCCACAATTCCCTGACCGTTGCAGCTCTTAGCCAATTTTGATTGTTTGCTATTTCTTCTAATCTCTGTTCTACCAACCATTTACCTAAATTCGTTCTTCTTTCATATGCTGACCCTTCAGGGCGTGCACGAACATGGCTCTCCACATTTTCCAGTCTTTTCTAGATTTCAGTAATTTTTCGTATTTTTGCGAGTCTAATTGTGATTACGATGGTACAGCAGTCCGGGAAAAAGTACTCCCGAATTTAGTGGTGATGGCCTCAGAATCAACATGGAGGCCCACATCAAATGCCTTTAGGAGGTTGTTCTGCTCTTGTTCAAGAGTGTGGATGCTGGAAGACCATATGTCTAGTAACAGAAATCTGCATCATGCCACACAAGCAGGAGAAACTAGTCATGGCTGTTAGACAATATCTGCGACCGCATCAACTTTACATCTGGCCACTTAATTTCCCAGGTTGCACACCCCCTTGATTATTATCTGTGGGTAGCATTTGAGTGTGAGATCAAGAAAACTCCTTGTAACGCCAAAGATAAATTGTAGGCAAGGATTATGTCTGCATTCATCAACTTAAATAATGAAGCCGTCTAGAAGAGTTGCAGGAGATTCCGAAGTAGTCTGGAGGCCGTGGTTGAAGCCGATGGCAATTTTATTGAATAAATTTTCTTTTTAGTATTTCAAGATAATTTTGAGTAATTTTGGTAAATATGTCTGTTATAATGAGATATCAGTGTTATTTTCATTTTCGTCATGTAGACGACAATTCACCCAGAGAACGCTGTATATCTGTTAAAATGAGATGTCAGTGTTATTTTAGACGACAATTTATCCCTCGCACGCTGTATATCTGTGAAAAAAGGAGATGCCAACGTTTTCATTTGTGTGTCATTTAGACGACAATTTTTCCATCGCATCCTGTATATCTGTTAAAATGAGATGTCAGTGTTATTTTCATTTTTGCATCATTTAGATGGCAATTTATCCATCGCACCCTGTATATCTGTTAAAATGAGATGCCAACGTTATTTTCATTTTTGCGGCATTTAGTCGACAATTTATCCATCGCACCCTGTATATCTGTTA
>OZ010592.1:84808172-84820672 GCA_963932145.1 Acanthosepion lycidas | reverse complement strand
TCTATCTATCTATCTATCTCAGTCTGTTCACATTATCTATCTATCTATGTATCTATCTATCTCAGTCTGTTCACATTATCTATCTATCTATCTATTTATCTATCTATCTATCTATCTCAGTCTGTTTATATCTATCTATCTATCTATCTATCTCAGTCTGTTCACATTATCTATCTATCTATCTATCTATCTATCTATCTATCTATCTATCTATCTATCTCAGTCCATTAATATAAACAAGTTAACCAAAAAGTCCTTCCTTGCAGTTTTTTTTATTTATTAAAAAAAAAAGTGATACACAAAATTTGGCATATCATTAGTCCTCCCAGTAATCCCCAGCACTTTCTGCCAACGTGAAAATCTATCTATCTATCTATCTATCTATCTATGGTAATTTACCGAGTTATGACGTGTAAAGTGCAAAGAACCACCACCGATTTCCCGGCATTTGATGCACTCATTTGCGTATCAGTAATCAGTTCTACCCACACGACTTAAAAAAAAAACGGCAAAGACTGTTGGCTACTTTCTATTAAGAAACAGGAAAATCTCGTGGGAAACTTAGTAAAGAATACCGAAATGATAAGTAATATCAATCCGCTATGGCAGTGGATGCTTGACAATCCCCTGACGTGGTTCTACTGACGAGTGTCCTTAGAAACAGAGAAAAGAGTATTGGACGGTTATGTAATATCTAATCTCCTATATGGCAGTGAATGCTGGACAATCTCCTGACAGATGAAGAAACTTGAAGCGACAGAGACGTTGTTCTACTGACGAATGTCCTTAGAATCAAAGAAAAGAGTGTTGGACGGCTATGTAATATCTAATCTCCTATATGGCAGTGAATGTTGGACAATCTCACAGATAAAGAAAAGACTTGAAGCGACAGAGATGTGGTTCTACTGACAAGTGTCTTTAGAAACAAAGATTTCTTCTTGCTGTCCACAAGTTATGCAGTGTGACGGTCCTGACAGCAGACATAGAAACATAGAAAATTTTCTTCCAATTCCCGATCTGAAATTCTGTAACCAATGTATGATGGTGCGTTCACTCAGCATTATCCCAAAAAGCTTGATGTATTCGGCGATAAGCCCACCTAAAAGTCATAAAGTAGACCATCTCAAGCAAGCTGCTTCGACACCTCCATGTTTTCTCGCCACTGTTCGAGCTATGCATGATGTTTCTACACAAAGCACCAGCATTGGTCAAGAGCATTACACCCCCCTACCCACAATTCCCGGCACGTGATGCACTCTTTTATTTATCAGTTATAAATCTATCTATCTCAGTCTGTTCACATTATCTATCTATCTATCTATCTATCTATCTATCTATCTATCTATCTATCTATCTATCTATCTCAGTCTGTTTATATCTATCTATCTATCTATCTATCTATCTATCTATCTATCTATCTATCTAAATATATTCGTATCGATCCATGTCATTCCATTTATATCTATCTATCTCAGTCTGTTCACATTATCTATCTATCTATCTATCTATCTATCTATCTATCTATCTATCTATCTATCTATCTATCTATCTCAGTCTGTTCACATTATCTATCTATCTATGTATCTATCTATCTATCTGCCATATAGGAGATTAGATATTATCTATCTATCTATCTGCCATATAGGAGATTAGATATTAATAGCCGTCCAACACTCTTTTCTTTCTTTCTAAGGACACACGAAGTAAAAAATGACAAGCACTTTTTGGGTTACCTTATATATATATATATATATATATATATATATATATATATATATATATATATAGCATAATGAAAGCGGATTCCTTATCCATTTAGGTTATAACTTATGTCATGGGATTAGGCGCCCATCTTTGCAGAGCGAAATTTTACAAAAATAAAATGGTTAGAAGAGAGAGAAAAGAAAAAAAAGGAAAAAGTTTTTTAAAATAAGTGTGGGAAAACAGAGATATCAAAATAAGTTTATTAGGTGGGGAAAAAAAAAGAGTAGATATGGGGAGGAGAAATGTAAAGAGAGTAAAAGAGAGGGAAAAAATAGTTAAGCAGTCGACGGGTTGACCTTGAATATACATTCCTCTTCCCCGTACCTGACAAGTAAAAAGATACATTGAGGTGTATTTCTGGTAGTGGAAGATCGTCAGCGAATTATTACCGTTATAATTTAAAAAAATGATAATAAATAATAATAATAATAATAATAATAATAATAATAATAATAATAATAATAATAATAATGATAATAATAATAATAATAATGATAATAATAATAATAATAATAATAACAATAATAATAATAATAATAATAATAATAATAAAATATTACCATTAGAAAATTTTACATCAAAGGAAAGAAAGAAAAATTAATATAAAACTCTGATTAAATCAATAAAGAGATAAGTAAAAGACCATTTTATGTAACTAAAAACATACGATTGCAAAGAGTTATATATATATATATATATATACAAAATATAAATAAAAACACACGTATATACACATATATACATATATGTATATATATATACATATACATACCTACACATCCATATACACACATATGCATATAGAGACACACATATATACATACATATATATATATATATATATATATATATATATATATATATATATATATATATATATATATATATATATTTATACGCACACATACATAAATCTACACATATGCATATATGTAATATATGCATATAAGATTGATGCCTGGGTTGAATTTGTTTAACTTCTTTCCATTTGATCGAAACAACGTTCACCCTCCCCCCTTACCATCACTCGGACAGTTTTGTATTGTCGAATTGGTTAGCTGCTGTCACTTTTTTGAATATTTAATTTTAAATTTCCAGTTCCGACAGAATACAATCCGCCAAATAGTCAATACTCATGGGGTAATTTTGAATTTCTCCATTATGTAATTTAATATATATATATATATATATATATATATATATATATATATATATAGATAGATAGATAGATAGATAGATAGATAGATAGATAGATAGACAGATAGATAGATAGATAAAAAAAAGATATTTATGTGTGTCTGTGTGTGTATAAACATAGGTGTTCATAATTATCAGGGCGAACACTAAATATTTATGTACGGTGTATGCGGCCACAATTTATAATTATAAAAATATAACCAAGTCTGACGATTTTTACTTTTAAAGTATTTAAAAGTTATATTTAGTGAATATTTTGACACTTTAGCACATTTTATATTCGTTAGGAATCACCAACAATAAGTTTGTTTAAAACAATATCTATCTATCTATCTATCTATCTATCTATCTATCTATCTATCTATCTATCTATCTATATATATATATATATATATATATATATATATATATATATATCTCAGTCTGTTCATATCTATGACAGTCTCTTCATTATCTATCTATCTATCTATCTATCTATCTATCTATCTATCTATCTATTTATCTATCTATCTATCTGGCTCTGCCTTTTCTTATCTATCTATCTATCTATCTATCTATCTATCTATCTATCTATCTCTGACTATTCATATCTATCTATCTATCTATCTATCTATCTCTGACTATTCATATCTATCTATCTATCTATCTATCTATCTATCTATCTATCTATCTCTGTTTATATCTATCTATCTATCTATCTAGCTATCTATCTATCTATCTCAGTCTGTTCACATTATCTATCTATCTATCTATCTATCTATCTATCTATCTATCTATCTCAGTCTGTTCACATTATCTATCTATCTATCTATCTATCTATCTATCTCAGTCTGTTCACATTATCTATCTATCTATCTATCTATCTATCTATCTATTATTCTAGCTCTGCTTATTCATATCTATCTATATATATCTGCATATATATATGTGTGTGTGTGTATTTAAGATAAATAGATATGTTACTATCTATCTTTCTCTCTCTCTATATATATATGTGTGTGTGTATATATATATATATATATATATATATATATATATATATAGAGAGAGAGAGAGAGAGAGAGAGAGAGGGTTAAACATAGAGAGGCAGAAATGACAGAGGAAAATAGATAGCTAGATAGCAAAGTCGGATACGCAGTTTGATCGGTCTTGTCATGGCATCTCGATTGCATTCACTTTTTCACGGACGAGCTGTGGCTTCCCTCTGTCTTTTCTGTAAATATTTTCATGGCAACTGCTCTGACGATACCTTTTTACTGGTGCATGAATTTAAGCGTGCTAATAGCTTGTTATCTCGGTCCTACCCCTTCACTGTCAAAACAGTTAAATGTAACCGCGTCTTCTCCTCCAACAGTGCCTTCTCTTACACTTCCCAACAGTAGAACTCCCTTCCTCTTACTTGCTTTCCTGGTAGCTATAATCTTCAAATATTCAAATGTAATGTCCATCGACATCTTCTGATGCCTTGATCCTGATCCCCGTCCTTCTCTATACCCTTTCCTCAATCAACCCTCTTTACTTTTTCTCTGAATCTCTTTAAACCCTTGAGTGCTAGTGGCACTTTCGTCTTGCTTGCGGTGAAGTGGTTAAAAAAAATATAGATAGGATTAATATGAATAAGAATTTATCACTTAGTTGAATGGTGTTACCTTCAACATCCCGAAACCAGAGTTTCGTAGACGGTCACGCCCGTCCACTCTTCAGGGGATATCAGCAATTTATTTACTGTTTATATCTCTTTGATTTCTTCCTTTTGATACATTTAACAGTGGTGTTTGTCTGTATTTTTTTGTGTGCAGTTGTGCCCTTGCAGCCACGTGCTCGTCTCTGTGTATGTTCATACGTATAGGTTTCGTGATCATTTGTGCTTTTTATTTATTTTTTTAATATGCAATGATCGTTAGTGTGGTGAACTGATATGCGTGTTCGGATCTCATTGTCGCATTTTCCATCCTCTGTTTGAAACGCTTCACAGATATTTAATCTTCTGTGCCGGCTTGATATTGACAGCTCCAATTTGTAACTCGCATCTTGGGATTTTTCTCTTGCTGATGACCATTCCCTCTGTCTTCTTGCAGCTGATAGCCAGTCCTTTTTTTTTCTTCTTGCTTTCTCCTTCAATAATGTCTAGGAGGTCCGGGCCAGCCATCAATTCAGTAACACAGAGGAAAGGAAGTGCAACACAGAAATCCGAAGGCGTATTGGGATAGCCAAGCTGCCTTCAAAAAGCTAAGCAGAGTATTAAGAAACAGAAACAAAGAAAAACGTAGTGAACTGATATGTGTTATCAGTCCTCGCATAAGGTGAATACTGGACCATTTCCTCAAAGATGAAGAAGAGACTTGAAGCAACAGAAATGTGGTTCCACAGAATCTCACTGGATTGTTATGTGATATCTGTCCTCTTGTACGACAGTAGATAATGGACAATCTCCTCAAAGATGAAGAAGAGATTTGAACCAACAGATATGTGGTTCTGCAGAAAGAAGCTGAGGATTCCATGAACAGAATATGTGTGCAATGGCGAGTTCTATAGAGAAAATTAAAGTAAAAAGGAAAGTTATACTTAACATCAGGAAGAGACAGTTGAAATTTTTAGGGTATGTAATAAAAAAGGGTTTTGAAATTCTGATACTCACAGGACGGATAGAGGTAATGAGGGGCAAGGGGCGGAGCAACGTGGGTCAAACTTAATGGGCTTGAGCAAATGTATGGCAGAACAGGGTCTGGAAGAAATAAGAAAATTATTAAGAGCTACAAGGGACAAGAAGATATGGAGGGCCATGGTCACTTACGTCCTGAAGCGACACGGCACATGGAAGAAGAAGAATGAGCTTGAGTAAATGGATGGTAAGTCAGGGTTTGGCAGAGATATAAAAAAAGACAACGCTTATTAAGAGCTACAAGAGACAGGAAGATGTGGGGGGTCATGATCGCCTACGTTCTGAGGGACACTGCACATAGAAGAAAAAGAAAAAGCTAACATTACTACTGAGTAGAATATTCAGTCTTCACTGGGTGCCCAGTACAAGAGGTATTGAGATGCCAAAGACAAATTCCAAAAGCTAAACAGAATATTATGAGACAGGAATATTCCGTTGGAATCAAGGAAAAGTGTACTAAACTGTTACGTGTTATCTGTCCTCCTGTATGGCAGTGAATGCTTGACAATTTCCTCAAAGATGAAAAAGAGACTCAAAGAAACAGAATTGTGGTGCTACAGAAACTTTCTAGACTCTTACGTGATAGGTGGCCTCCTGGATGGCAGTTCTTCTGCAGAAGGAAGCTGAGGATCCCATTGACCGAATAGGTGAGGAATAGCGAGGTCTTAGAGAAAATGAAAATAAAAAGGAAAGTTCATTATTTACATTATTCGGTCTATGGCCGAAATGTTGTGATAAATATGGCGACAAAGATGAGGACAATAATCCGAATAATGTAAATAATGAACTTTCCTTTTTATTCGTCAGGTCGGTCACCCGAAGTTTTCTTCTTGATTTTAATATATCTCGTGAGTGTCACTCTATTTAAGTCGCCTTTCCTCATTACGTATCCCAGAAATTTCAACCACTTTCTGATTCTAATTAAATGTGAGCTTTTTTGCTTTCATTTTCCTTAAAACTTCCTCGTTGCTCACATGTTCTGTCTATGGTACTTTAGTATACTGCAGTAAAAAGAAAAAAAAAACACGTTCCTGTTTCCGGCCTTCTTCAGGTGGTTGGAATATCGAACAGTGGAGAACTTTCAGAGGGAAAATTAACAGGAGATAACTGATAACTGACATCCATCAAACATGGCACGTGAACTAGAACAGTCTAACCCAGTGAGCGAAATAAAGGGTTCAGTTCGAAATTCCAACCACCTGAAGAAGGCCGGAGCGTACAACGGCCGAAACGTTGTGATAAATATGGCGACAAAGAATAGTCCGAATAATGTAAATAATGTACATAATACCTCATCTCAGAAATATAGACAGACTCAAAAGGAAAGTTATACTTTATATCAGGAAGAGACAGTTGAAATTTCTAGAACAAATAATAAAGGAGGGTTTGGCAATTCTGATACTCACAGGATGGATTGAGGGCAAAGAGGGGCAGAGGTGAACAACCCATAACATACTCGACGTACGTGGATGGCGGAACAGGGTTTAAGAGAAATAACGAAAATATAGAATTTATTAAGAACTACAAATGATTGGAAAGTGTGGAGAGCTATGATCGCCTACGTCCTGAAGGGACAGGACACATAGAAAAAGAAAACTCAGCATTTGTAAATGGATGGAAGAACAAGATTTAGTAGAGAAAACAAAAAAGATAAAATTTATTAAGAGCTACAAAGGATTGGAAATAGTGGAGAGCCATGATCATCTACGCCCTAAGGCGGCATGACACATAAAGAGAAGAAACTTCTTTATGCTATCATCCTGATGAAGTGATCTGAAAGTGCAGCATCTTTGGAAAGTGCCTGAAAAGTACATCACGTTTCGATCGAAACGTTCTGTTGGTGAATTTGGGCAGAAGGAATCGCTCGTTGATGGTTGTGATAGCATAAAGCTACAAGTCATTGTGACTGAGCGACATCTTACGTAAAGACAATTTACAAAAAGAAGCTTTGATTTGCCATGTAATACCAGTTCTCTTATATGACGGTAAAAGTTGGGCAATGTACTCACTGATGAAGAGCAAACGCATGCAAACAGAAACGTGTTTTTTTTTTTACTAAAATACCATAGACATAACATGTGAGCAACGAGGAAGTTTTAAGGAAAATGAAAGCAAAAAAGCTCACATTTAATTAGAATCAGAAAGTGGTTGAAATTTCTGGGATACGTAATGAGGAAAGGCGACTTAAATAGAGTGACAAGATATCACGAGATATATTAAAGTCAAGACGAAAACTTCGGGTGACCGACCCGACGAGCTTGTTTAGATAGACGGAAGATCAGCGACTGAGAGGGACAGTAAGATCTACGAATGATTGGAAATTGTGGAGAGTCATGATCGTTCAAGTCTTGAAGCAGCACGATGCACAAATGTTCAGATATCTTCTTCAGCAACTGATTACGTCAAGATTTATGAAGGGACGTTTTTTAAGCTCATTTTTTAAAATCATTTCACCCCAAGCAAGGGATTAAAGCTACTAAGACGCAACTGGTTACAGAGAGAGAATATGAGAAGAAGATTAAATTATGAAAGAGAAAGAACAATCAGAATAAAGTAGATAACGATTAACATTGCATTTAAAATTTTCAAGATGAAAGTTGACTGTAAAGTAGAAAAACCGGAAGAGGATTCCACATGCGAGAAGTGTTACAGAAGAAACTGTTCGCATAGAACTTACTGTTCTACCTAGCCATTTCAATTGTATAATGATCAAGCCATCTTGTTGGAAACTGAATAAGTAAATAAATGCTTAAGTAAAAATTTCAATAAACAATGGCTAATAGTGACTGTTATTGAGTCGACTATAGTCGGGATCATCGAGTTAATGCAAACTTTCCTTAGCTGTATAATATATGCTACATACAGTTTTGAATTCAGAGATTTCCTTCTCCTAGACCAGTTGCCATCCAAGGCGATAGAACTCAGTCTATTGAGGAGTCGACTATAGTCGGGATCATCAAGTCAATGTGAACGATCCTTTTTTAGCTGCATAGAATGTGCTTCGCTAATGCTACATACAGTTTTGAATTCAGAATTTTCCTTCTCCTTGAACGGTTGCCATTTAATATATAATCCAGTCTGCCCTGCTATATACCCATAGCTGAGTGGAAAAGAGATAAATTCATAACTTTCCCAGCGGTATTAGATCGTAAGCGTACATAATGGACTCAACTTGAATTCGAACTCGGCTCACCGATTCCTCAAACCGAACTGCAATCCATTGCTCTACTGTATACTGTAGAGAAGTTACTATGTTAATGTGTAAATGCTTCAAAGATTTACATTTTGTTATTTGTTCTATTAAAGGTGTTGAACAATTGTTAATGATTTTATTACCTTGTTATTGAAGTAAAAAAGTCATTCTAGTTTTTGCATAATACGTCAAGACTGCAGTTTTTACAATAAATCCAGTAATTTAAAAAAAAATCAAAAACAGGTTGAAGCTATCTAAAAAGTTAACTGAAGTTTTGTTTTGACGTCTAAATTAACCGCTTAAAATTTGACAAAGATTTATCGAAGCAAACCCAAGGTATTGAGGTTTTATTTGATTTGCATAATAATATCAGATGGTCTGTAGCAGAATATTCATATAAGATTTCAGCAAGAACGCCGCCATATTGAATAACATCTGAAAATAATTAATAGCCGCGCTTTTAATATCGATTTACATGCATGATGTTTCCCGTGCACATTTTCTTCTTTTCTGTCTCACTATGAAATAATCAGGCTTGATTCAAATGGCGGTAAAAATAACTGAAGCATTTATTGGTTCTAATAAATTGTGATTACGGCATCAGCTAATCTACCGACGTCTTAAATTAGTGACATCAATTTAGCTCATCAGCGCAATCTCCTTGATTTTGAAGTGGGCAATTAATTCATCCACTGCCATCGGGTCACATCGATCGAAAATATGATTTTTAAAATTGATCATGTTTGCTTAATTGATTAACGCTAGAAAAAAGAATAGACGCATTGTTCGAGTTTCGACAAATAATAATAGGACTGTCCCATAATCTTTGTTATATTTAGTATAGAAAACGTGAATAAAAGTGTATCAGCTATTATGGGACTGGAGCCCTTTCTAATTGTCTCAAGATCCTTGATAAAATCCAAAGACGGATATGCAATGTAATTGGCCCTGACCTGGCATCTCGTCTGCAATCGTTCTCTCACAGACGTGTCGTCTCCCCACTCTGTCTTTTTTACAAATACTTTCACGGTAACTGCTCCGATGAACTGCTTTCGCTGGTTCCCAGACTTCATGAATTTAAGCGCTCAACTAGGCTGGCATCTCGCTCTCACCCGTTCACTGTCGAAATTGTTAAATGTAGCCGTCTCTTCTACTCCAATAGCTTCATGTCTCGGACTTCTCGTTTGTGGAACTCTTTCCCCAGTTCTTGTTTTCCTGATAGCTATAATCTCCAACTATTAAAATGTAACGGCAATCAACGTCTCCAGATGCCCTAATCTATCCCCTAAACGTCACTTTATCCTTTCCTCTATTTCCGCCATTAATCTTTATATTCTATTTCTCTATTCTTTAATTCTCTATCTATCTATCTATCTATCTATCTATCTATCTATCTATCTATCTATGTCTACTCATTCTATCTATGTCTACTCATATCTATCTATTTATCTATCTATCTATCTATCTATCTCAGTCTCCGCCCCTACTTTGAATCCCTTTGCGTACTAGTGGCTTCCTGCCTTGCTTGGGGTTGAATGCTTAAAAATATGATATTGTAATAAATATAAAATACTAATTCTGTCCCACAATTGTTGTACATTTACTGTATGAAATAAGAATAAAATAGTATCAGCTCTTATGGGACTACTTTTTCTATGTGTCGTATCCTTTTAGTGTGCTGACGATCATGGCTTACCACAACATCCTGTATTCTGTAGCTTTTAGTAAGTTTTCTGGTTTTGCGATCTTTGCTCATTAAGGGATTTAGAAATTTCTATCTTGAATTTGACTTATTCTAAATAAGAGGGCCATTTTTATTTCCATTTTTTTTCTACACATTCGACGTTGCGCACATGTTCTCTCAATGGTAAACTCAACATCCATCAGAAGAGATACATTTCTCTGGCTTCAAGTCTCTTCATCTGTGAGGAGATTGTCCGGCATTCACTGCCATATAGGAGATTAGATATTACATAGCTGTCCAACACTCTTTTCTTTGTTTCTAAGGACACACGTCAGTAGAACCACATCTCTGTCGCTTCAAGTCTCATCTTCATCTGTTAGGAGATTGTCCAGCATTCACTGCCATATAGGAGATTAGATATTACATAGACGTCCAACACTTTTTTCTTTGTTTCTAAGGACACTCGTCAGTAGAACCACATCTCTGTTGCTTCAAGTCTCTTCTTCATCTGTGAGGAGATTGTCCAGCATTCACTGCCATATAGGAGATTAGATATTACATAGCCATCCAACACTCTTTTCTTTGTTTCTAAGGACACTCGTCAGTAGAACCCCATCTGTGTCGGTTCAAGACTCTTCTTCATCTGTGAGGAGATTGTCCAGCATTCACAGCCATATAGGAGATTAGATATTACATAGCCGGGCAACACTCTTTACTTTGTTTCTAAGGACACTCGTCAGTAGAACCACATCTCTGTCGTTTCAAGTCTCTTCTTCATCTGTGAGGGGATTGTCCAGCATTCACAGCCATATATGAGATTAGATATTACATAGCTGTCCAACACTCTTTTCTTTGTTTCTAAGGACACTCGTCAGTAGAACCACATCTCTGTCGTTTCAAGTCTCTTCTTCATCTGTGAGGAGATTGTCCAGCATTCACTGCCATATAGGAGATTAGATATTACATAGCCGTCCAAAACTCTTTTCTTTGTTTCTAAGAACACTCGTCAGTAGAACCACATTTCTGTCGCTTCAAGTCTCTTCTTCATCTTAATAAAAACCCAGTACACAATTTTTTTCTATTTTTAATACTTTGCTTAGATTTTGGAAGGCACCTTTTTCTATCACAATGCACCTTTGGATTTCGGTAATTCATTATCTCTCCCCTGTTTAAACATTTCCCAGATATCTAAATTGTTGTATTTGCTTGATTTTGGCATTATCAGAACTTATTTCGCATTTTTTTTCCCTTGCTGAGAACCATACATTCTGTCTTACAATTGATGGTTAGTCCTTTGTTCTCGCCTTCCTTCTCTACCTTCAGTAGGAGAATCTTTAGTTTCTTTTCTGCGTCTGCTTTCAACATTGTTAAGATTGTGATAGGACTTTTAGATCTTTCAAAATCCCTTATGTGTATGGAGTGAATAAGTCCGGCTCACTGGTAAGGCTTGCTATTGTGTTCGTGCAGCGTTACAATTCTCGTACGCTTCCGTGGAGTAACGTCCATCGCTGATAATAGCCGGGGGACAACTAATCGACAGTCGGGACAATAGTGTCTAGACGTGTTAAAAATCTGATGCAATCATGGATGAAGCAATATTTTTCAAGGACAAACAAATGTCATCATACACCCCCAAAATAGATTCATATTAATGCAAATCAGTGAAAATAACCTAATGGGAAGGAAAAAATAGAAATCGATTATATCCTGTCACTCTACGGGGTCTAAAACTGACCGTATGTTAAAAGAAAGGAAACTAAAGCAGTTGTTTCAATTAATTTGCACAAAGGTTGGATGTATCTGATATTTACATAAATGGGTTAGTTTCCGTTGATTTCTAAATATTCTTATATTATATCTTTTTTTTTTGGCTCTCACGGTGGCCAGTAGAATCTTCCTGCCTATTCGTGGCAGCCAGCTATAGGCTCTCACACTGGCCAGTACAAAATGGCCACGAACTATATGAAAACTGCCGTAGAAGCATGAAAAAATCGATTATT
>OZ010592.1:84795672-84798172 GCA_963932145.1 Acanthosepion lycidas | reverse complement strand
CTATAAAAAGAATGTATAAACATTAAAATGCCTTAAAAATAATTGTCGGACTTTGTCCATTTCATAATATATATATATATATATGGTCATGCTAAGAAACATTGTTATGCAACAGACTTTTCGCAATATTATACAGACTTTACACGC
Source organism: Acanthosepion lycidas (assembly GCA_963932145.1). Classification (NCBI taxonomy): domain Eukaryota; kingdom Metazoa; phylum Mollusca; class Cephalopoda; order Sepiida; family Sepiidae; genus Acanthosepion; species Acanthosepion lycidas. Next base: position 84,798,025 of record OZ010592.1, on the reverse strand, counting down.
TAACTTTATGAAAATCATTCGTCCGGTCGACACCGTGATGTGCAGTCCTTTGTCTTGTTCTCGTCATTTCTCATTCCGTTTCCTTAGGGCAAAGACTATACCGTTCGTGACCCTGTTTACTTGAAAACTGCACCGGTCTTCGGGGAACTGATCCTTTCAATTCGAGTTAATAGTCTGCGGTATTATTCTCGCGAGAATTTTGACTGTAATAGCAATTACAAGCAGAATACGACGAAAGTAATTTGATCAGCTTGACTTAGCTCCTTTGTTTTTGTAAAGAGTTAGGAAGACCGCATTAGAGGGGCCCTGTGTTAGATTATACCGTTTCAAACACGTGAAATGGAATTTTCGTTGCTTAAAGCGGGTGGGCCATTGTGTGACGTAATGGTTATCACCCCTGGGAACGGAATGAGCAAAGTGGGTTCAAATGCCAGCCGCGGCTGTTCATGTTAATGTCGCACTTCCTTTTGTCCTGCGTTCTATTACCAAATATATACACGAGAAGGCCCTCTCATTTGCATATCACGACAGATGACTGGAAATAAGGGTGGACCTAGAATATTGAAAAAGATAACACGTATATAGGAAGGGTACTGAAAAAGAACAATCATATGCAAAAACATGGTGAAAAGAAAAAAGAAACATATAAAGGTCTTCTAAAAAAAGGACAACTCTTATATACATTGTGTGGTAAAAAAATCATATATATATATATATATATATATATATATATATATATATATATATATATATATAATTTATTCAAAAATTACAGCATAAATAAGTTATAAAATCATTACTAAAATAAGCATTTTGTTTCAACACTTCTGGTGTCTTATCAAATGATGGGGTTGAATGTACAGTTTTAAAAGGTTCTTGGTCGATTTGAATCTGTTAAAACTCTTTATTCTACATTCAACACCATCAGTTAAATAAGACACCAGAAGTGCTGAAGCAAAATGACTATTTTTATTGCGATTTTATAAGATATTTATCTTATAATTTTCGAATAAATTATATTTTCTCTACTCTGTATTGAACACTCTTTTAAGAATAGTATTTTTGGTTATTGGAATTTATTCCGTATACAGCAATCCTATACTTGGATATATATATATATATATATATATATATATATATATATATATATATAAGTGAACATTGAAGTCAACACTTAGAGGCAACAGGCTGTTTCATGCTAGACGCAATCGTCAGTCCATGAATGTTGTTTTTTTTCTCGGCTATATACGGATCAGTGGTGCATTGTAGGTAGTCTATTTTGGTGCTTATTTTGCCGGAAGTCGTTTATTTGTTTATTTATTTATTTATTTGTTTATTTGTTTATTTATTATTATTATTTTTTTATCTTATATATTTATTTATTTTTATTTTAATCGGTGTTTTATTAACGTAGTAAACATTTGTTTATATGGCTTATTTAATAGTTTTGTTTTGATTTGGGAAGATAATTAACGCTATTTATTCAATTTTGGAGTTATTGCTGCACTTCATTCTATTATTTTGGCGGGAGCAGTTTTTAAATCATTTATTACTTCATTTATTTATTTTGATTGATTATTTTTACTTGTTTTTTCTAACGGTTAATTTATCGGGATCGGTTTTTTAATTTTGTTTATTTATTTGGATTAATTTAGATTAATCTATGCTACTTGTTTTTTTTATTATTTATTTATTATACTGCTTATTCTTATTTACTCTTTTCCGTTTTCGAGTTTTAAGTAACGTAGGATTTATTTTTGATCGTTATATAACAGTTATAGCTATGTTTTTCGTCCGATTTTTAGTTTGATTTTTGTAGTCTAACTAATATTTTGGTCATTATAGTTTCTTAATTTGTTTATTATTTACTTTATTTATTGATTTCGTTTTTTATTTATTTATTCTATTTCGTCTATTCTAACGGGTGATATATATATATATATATATATATATATATATATATATATATATATATATATATATATATATATTTCAATAAAGGTGCAATTAATTTATAAATTCATGAATCATTCATACAAAAAACAAATACAGAAGTTAATGATTTAATTGGCGACAATCCATTGTCGCAAACAATTCAAATAAGATACATAAACCCCGAACCTGTACATGAAGGATATGATCCTCGTTTATAAATTTCAGTTGCATCTGGTCTTTTTTATTTTTACAAGCTTTCGTCTGTTCCTACAGACATCCTCAGGTATGGAAATAAATTTTGTTCTTGTTTTTACTCTCAGTAATAAGAGGACAACGAAAATAGAGATATAATCCGAAAAAATGCTATGAGAAAGGTGTTATTGTTTTGGAACGTGCAGTCGCAACGCTGAGTTTGAAT